>SJYQ01002110.1:539291-590800 GCA_006410935.1 Redunca redunca | reverse complement strand
CCCTGTGGTGTTGGGGAAGACTCTTGAGAGTCCCTTGGACTGCAAGGAGATCCAACCAGTCCATTCTGAAGGAGATCAGCCCTGGGATTTCTTTGGAAGGAATGATGCTAAAGCTGAAACTCTGGTACTCTGGGCACCTCATGGGAAGAGTTGACTCATTGGAAAAGACTTTGATGCTGGGAGGGATTGGGGGCAGGAGGAGAAGGGGACGACAGAGGATGAGATGGCTGGATGGCATCACTGACTCGATGGACGTGAGTTTGAGTGAGCTCCGGGAGGTGGTGATGGACAGGGAAGACTGGTGTGCTGCGATTCATGGGGTTGCAAAGAGTTGGACATGACTGAGCGACAGAAATGAACTGAACTGATGAGGCAGTGAATATTTTAAAACAAATTAAGAATTACCATAATTAAAACTTTAATGGGTTAGATTTATAAGCCTTCTTTAAGTATTTGGGAGGGCTTGTTTGTTGAGCAAATCTTTAAAAGGAAATTAAATATATAACACTTGATAGTGAGCTTTGAAGTTCTTGTTGTTCAATTGCCTGGTCTTGTCCGACTCTTTGCTACCCCATGGACTGTAGCACACCAGGCCTCCTTGTCCTTCACCTTCTCCTGGTGTTTGCCCAACTTCATGTCTATTGCATCAGCGATGTCATCCAGCCATCTCATCCTCTGACTGCCTCTTCTGCTTCTGCCCTCCAGCCTTCCCAGCACCAGGGTCTTTTCCATTGAGTCAGCTGTTCGCATCAGGTGACCAAAATATTAGAACTTCAGCCTCAGCATCAGTCCTTCCAATGAGAATTCAGGGTTGATTTCCTTTAAGATTGACTGATTTGATCTCTTTGTTCTCCAAGGAACTCTCAAGAATCTTCTCTAGCACCACACTTCAAAGGCATCAGTTCTTGGGTGCTTTGCCTTCTTTATAGTCCAGCTCTCATAACTGTATGTGACCACTGAAGAGACGATAGCCTTGACTATACAGACCTTTGTTGGCAAAGTGATGTCTTTGCTTTTCAATATACTGTCTAGGTTTGTCATAGCTTTCCTGCCAAGAAACAACCACCTTCTGATTTCATGGCTGCAGTCACCATCCACAGTGATTTTAGAGCCCAAGAAGAGGAAATCTGTCACTGCTTCCACATTTTCCCCTTCTATTTGCCATGATATGATGGAGCTGGATGCCATGATCTTAGTTTTTTTAATATTTAATTTTAAGCTGGGGTTTTCACTCTCCTTCACCCTCATCAAGAGGTTTAGTTCCTCTTTGCTTTCTTCCATTCAGTTCAGTTCAGTCGCTCAGTCATGTTTGCAACCCCACGGACTGCAGCACACCAGGCCTCCCTGTCCATCACCAACTCCCAGAGCTTATTCAGACTTGTAACCATTGAGTCGGCAATACCATCTGCTGGGAGCCAGCGTGAGGAACTCTGCCCATGGCAAAGGTCATGAGGAAGGAGGCTTGGCATTATGCAAAGGCGGGATCAAGCCTCAGGAAACCCCCTGTTCCCGAGCATCTACCCCCAAAACCAGAGTCTACCTACTTTACTGTTTCATGCTCTCACCCACACTTCTGACTTTACGGGGGGCTGACCCCCACTACCTTTCTCAGAAAAGGAGTTAACTTACAGCTCCAGGTCAATAAAAATTCCTGGGCGTGACAAGAGTGTTCCAACTTACGAACTCCTCTGAAGGTTATCTAGCTTGCCTGTACAGGTTTGTCTAGCCACATGTGATTGTTAATAGCCTCCCAACCGTGAGAGGCATGAAATGTTTTAGACTTACTAAAGGCAGATTCTTTTGGGAAGTTAGAAATTATTAGTATAGTGGGTTGGTTAGGAATTATATTGGTAAAGGGTTTTTCATTTGTGGTGCCAATAATTGCCGCTAAGTCTCCATATTTCCTGCCCTTGGTGTGACAAGGGTGTCTCAGGTCAAACCTCTCTGCTGGCAGACTAGCTTGTGTGACAAGATTATCCATACTCCTGTCACTATGCACATGATTGTTTACTACCTCTCAACCATAAACAGCACAGAGAGTTTGGAGTATTTTGAAAATCTTAATTAGCATAGGGCTTTTCTCATTGTTGAGTCAATGATTGCTGCCAGGCCTCCATATCCTTAGGCACCTGGGAATATATTAATGTATTTGGAATGTAGAAAAGGAAATAGTAGTTTTTGATGTTAGCAATACTAGACTTTTTGAGTTAATGAATTTTCTCTTTTGTTATAGATCACTGTACTTTGTTATAAATCACTGTGTCTTTGCTATGTAAAAATGTAACTTTATCACTATCTTAAGACTAAATAGATCTTAAGGGGAACATTGGTGAAGGGTTTTCATTTGTTGGGCTGATGTTTGCTGCTAAATCTCCATATTCCCTGCCCTTATAATGAATATAACTAGCATATAGGAGAAATAAGTATTAACCTTTAAGAATAATCATGTTAACCTTAGGTTAAATAAATTCCTCTCTTAGTTGTAACCCACTAAACCCTCACCCTATAGGAATGCAACTTTATCTGGTACCTTCAGAGGGTGGTGCCTGGTTTAAGAAAAAACACCCTTGGAAGAAATAAGTTTCTTGGTTATCAGAAAGAAAGGATCATAAAATGTCAGCAGGCCTCATGGCCATAAGATGATGTAAAACCCCCTAAAGACCTTTTTTTATACATTTATGTGAAGCACATGATTTTGATAAAGGTCAGGACTGCTGACCCCCGCATGACTTTAAAATTTCCATTTGTCTCTATGTGTAACAAAAGGTATATAAGCAAACATAAAAAATAAAGAAATCGGATCAGTTTCTGGAAAGACTGATTCTCCCATGTCGTTTCTTTCTTGCTCTCTGTTTTCTGGCTGAATTCCCATCTGGAGCGTGGGTGTTCGCCATGTCTACTTACTTGCCCTGGCTTTTAAGTTCCACGCGAGAAGGAGCCCAAGAAGGGGCACCTTTCGATATTCAAGTGGCGCCGGTGGCCCAATGTAGATGGTGCAAATTCCTTGTCTTGGAATTTTATTGGACCCCAATCATGTCTTCCTCTGTTGACCCATTCTCCTCCAGGCCTCAATCATTAGAGGGGTATCATTTGCATATACAAGATTGCTGATGTTTCTCCCGTCTATCTTGATTCCAGCTTGTAACTCATCCAGCCCGGCATTTCTCATGATGTGCTCAGCATGTAAGTTTAATAAACAGGGTGACCTAAAAAAGCCTTGTACTCCTTTCTCAATCCTGAAACAGACAGTTGTTCCACAGGGTTCTAACTTACTTCTTGACCTGCATACAGGTTTCTCAGGGTACAGGTAAGATGGTCTGGTATTCCCATCTCTTTAAGAGGGTTCCACAGTTAGTTATGAGCCACACAGTCAAAGGCTTTAGCGTAGTCAATGAAACGGAGGTAGATGTTTTTCTGGAATTCCTTTGCTTTCTCTATGATCTAGGAAATGTTGGCATTTTTTTCTCTAATTCTTCTTTCTTTTTTAAACCCAGCTTAGACA
Organism: Redunca redunca; assembly: GCA_006410935.1. Lineage (NCBI taxonomy): Eukaryota > Metazoa > Chordata > Mammalia > Artiodactyla > Bovidae > Redunca > Redunca redunca. Next base: position 587,298 of record SJYQ01002110.1, on the reverse strand, counting down.
TCTGGAAGTTCTTGGTTCATGTAATCCTGAAGCCTAGCTTGTAAGATTTTGAGCATGACCTTACTAGCATGGGAAATGAGTGCAGTTGTCCCACAATTTGAACATTATTTAGTGCTGCCCTTCTTGGGAACTGGAATGAGGACTGACTTTTTCCAGTCCTGTGGCCACTGCTGGGTCTTCCAGATTTGCTGACATATTAAGTGCAGCATTTTGATAGTATCGTCTTTTAGGGTTTTAAATAACTTGAAAGCAATTCCACTAGCTTTATTGACAGCAGTGCTTCCTAAGGCCTAACTGATTTCATGCACTAGAATGACTCTCTCTGGGTGACTGACCACATTGTCATGGTTACTGGAGTCACTGAGATATTTTTTTGTACAGTTCTTTTGTGTATTCTTTCTGTCTCTTCTTGATCTCTTCTGCTTCTTCTAGGTCTCTACCATTACTGTCCTTTATTGTGCCCATCTCTGGGTGAAATGTTCCCTTGATATATATAGTTTTATTAAGGAGAACTCTAGTCTTTCCCCTTCTGTTTGTTTCCTCCGTTTCTTTGCATTGTTCATTGAAGAAGGCCTTTTTGTCTCTCCTTGCCATTCTCTGGAAGCCTGTGTTTAGTTGGATGTACCTTTCCCTTTCTTCCTTGCTTTTTGTTTCTCTTCTTTCCTCAGCTATTTGTAAAGCCTCCTCAGATGACTACTTTGCCTTCTTGTATTTCTTTTTCTTTGGGATGGATTTGGCCACTGTCTTCTGTACAATATTATAGATCTCCATCCATAGTTCTTCAGGCACATTGGTTACTAGATCTAATTCCTTGAATCTATCCTACACCTCCACTGCATATTCATAGGGGATTTGATTTAGGTTTTACCTGGCTAGCCTAGTGGTTTTCCCCACTTTATTTAAACCTGAATTTTTCTATGAGAAGCCGATGGTCTGAGCCACAGTCAGTTCCAGGTCTCGTATTTGCTGACTATATACAGCTTATCCATCTTTGGCTACAAAAAGTGTAATCAATTCGATTTCAGTATTGACCATTTGGTGATGTCCATATATAAAGTCGTCTCTTGTGTTGTTGAAAAAGGGTGTTTGCTATGACCAGTGAATTCTCTTGGCACAATTTTGTTAGCCTTTGCTCTGCTTCCTTTTATACTCCAACGTCAAACTTGCCTGTTACTCCAGGTATCTCTTGACTTCCTACTTTTGCATTCCAATCCCCAATTATGAATAGAACATCTTTATTTGATGTTAGTTCTAGGTGGTCTTCTAGGTCTTCATAGATCTGATCAACTTTAGCTTCTTCAGCATTGGTGGTAGGGGCATAGACTTGAATTACTGTGATGTTGAATGGCTTGTGTTGGAAAGGAACCAAGATCATTCTTTTTTTTTTTTTTTGAGGCTGCACCCTAGTACTGCATTTCAGATTCATTTGTTGATTATGAGGGCTACTCCATTTTTTCTTTGTGATTCTTGCCCCAATAGATATAATGGTCATCTGAATTAAATTTGCCCATTCCTGTCCATTTTAGATCACTGATTCCTAAGATGTTGATGTTTATTCTTATCATCTCCTGTTTGACCACATCCAATTTACCTTGATTCATGAACCTAGCATTCCAGGTTCCTATGCAATACTGTTCCTTGCAACATCAGATTTTACTTCCATCATCAGATACATCCGCAATTGAGCATTATTTCTGCTTTGGCCCAGCTACTTCATTCTTTCTGGGGCTTAGTAGCTGTCCTCTGCTCTTCTTCTTTAGCATATCGGACACCTTCAGACCTGGGAGACTCATCTTTTGGTGTCATATCCTTTTGTCTTTTTATATGGTTCATGAGCTTCTCATGGCAAGTATACTGGAGTGGTTGGCCATTCCCTCCTCCAGTGGATCATGTTTTGTCAGAATTCTCCACTATGACCCGTACATCTAGGCTGGCTCTGCATGGCATGGCTCATAGCTTCATTGAGTTATACATGCCCCTTTGCCATGACAAGGCAGTGATCTGTGAATAGGTTGAAGTCCTTAAGAGAATCAATTTATACATTTGTAAAATCAGTCAAATATTATCAAAAGTCCCTAAAAATGTTTGTTAAAAGTTTCTCGATTAGTAAATAGACCAACATGATTTGTAAGCTGAACTGGCCTTAAGGCTGACCAAGGGTTTTAATTTATTTTTAATAAACTGAATATGAATTCTTAAAAATATAGCCTATGAATGATTTTCTGTGCACTAAAACCATCTTTAGGTAAATAAATGGTAATGGGGGAGTTTTATTGATTGGAAAGTAGTTTGCTAAGATCACAAGGCTAGGAAGCAGCAGAGGCAGGATTCAGATCAAAAAGTTTCCGACCTATCCCATTGCACCCAATCCCCGGGCTAAGTCATCCACATCACTGTATTTTTCTATTTATGTGACTTTCTTTCCCACTGGCCTATGAGTAACATGCTTGCAGAGACTTCTTTTCATCTTTGAATCAGCAGTCTCAGCGCAATGCCCTGAATAAATGAATAAGGAGAACCCAGTGAGAATAGCATCCTGGAGCACCCCCAAGAGAAGGTTTCAAGCAGGGAGGGTTGCAATATCAAATACCACCAAGCAGTCACATAAGATAAGGGCCAAAGGGTCTATAGCATGTGACCAATGGGAGACCACTTGTGACCTTCTTAAAAGCAGCATGGATTCTCTTCAAGTCTTGTCAGGACGTATAGCCACCATACACTAATGACTAGGGAGATGCTTGTCAAAATTTGAGAAGTAAGGGAGCCAGCGGGGGACACTAGTCAAATCACATCCTACAGAGATGTCAGTGGAGTTTGCATAGCCTTGCAAAGCCATCAGGACTCTTAGGTGTGGAGAAGAAGGGAGGGATCTCTATACCTGCCCCAGCTCTACCTTTTCCCTCCATCCACCTATGGATCAGGACTTTTAAGACAACTCCCTCAACCATACCACCAACAGGCCAAGAGAGCAAAATAATATCTGGTAGTCCTTCGTGGTTGGAGGTAGATGTGGGCCCAAAAGTCTTTTCTCCTGGGTCTTTCCAGCCTTGTTTCTGTGCTAAAAAGGGTACAGTATGTAAGAACTAAATTCATATCATATGCTGATTCTGAGTTAGTCACTAGGAACTAAAAGATGGAAAAGATAGACCCTACCGTCAAGGAGCTGAGAGTATACTGGGGAAAGAGTATGAGAGTAAGCAGGCTTTTATAGTAAGCAAGGTGGATATAACCATAGAGGTGAATAGGAGGAAACTGAGATGTCCAGAAGAGGGCACCTGTTCTGGCCTGGGTTTCAGGGAAGTCTTTCCCCAGGTGGTCACAACTTTAATGGGGGAATGGGAGGGTGGTGGAGAAAGGTGAACTAGGTGGCAGGGACTAGAGTAAACCAAGTTGCAGCAACCATTTCCAGCAGTAAGAAATCGTGTGTGGGGAGTCCTGGATGGGAGACTTGGTGACAGAACATGAGACCAAGCTCAAGACGGGAAGCCAGCAGAGCCTGAAGGATTTTGTCCTCCAAGACTGTGACCTTAGTTAGACTTTAGCTTATAAGGGGTGGGGGACCTTGGAAGAGTTTAAAGCGAGGCTGAGACATTGTCAGCTTTGGCTTTTAAAAAGCTTCTCATGCTTCTTTCTTTCATGTTCCTTTATTTTTACATCTTGTGACTCAAAAGCTACATGTGGTTAAATTGAGCTCTGAAAATGGGAAATGAAAGTCTGTTGGCTGACATTTATGCACATATGGTCCGTTGGCCATCCAGAGGCGGGCCAGTCTGCTGTATAGAATGGCCTTTTCTCTCCTGTGGTCTTTGCTCCTCCTTGGTCTTCTCCCTGGTGAGTCTGTCCCTGCCACTACCTCCCAGGCACCTCTACCTCCTGACACGCTGGGTGGTCATTTTCACTGGAGGTGTTGCTTCACTGGGAGCCAGACTGTGTGTAAGTGCTTGTATATGTGTTTGAGGGAGGGAAGTAGTGTGTGTGAGGTGTGTGTACTGTCATCTCAGATCATGCAAACCCTGATTGTGTCTTGTCACTCTCACACTGCTAGTGAGTCACAAGGAGCCTGGACGTCCCCAGACAGACTGAAGCTGGGGACTTGAGATAGAGGATCTGCCACAGTCAGTTTCTGGACCTCACCTGCATCTTGCCATCTCAAGCATAATCTCTTCCCTTCCGTCCCTGTGAGTCACCTTTATTGTGAATTGGGCTTTTTTGTCCCACAAATGACATTTGTAGGTGATCTCGAACCTAACACCTCGTGAGGGTCCTGTCTCTCTGAGTTCTTACTGCTCCTTCCCCAGCCCCCAAGGACCTCAGTGGTGGCAGAAGACAGGCTGGGGAACTGGAGGCCAGGGGAACAGAAGCTCCTGAGAAACCCATGGTGAGGGGTCAGGTATTGCTCTTAGTGATCCGAGTTTCAGTCTTTCGCTTTCATCCTCCTTCGGGAGGAATGCAGCTTGCATTAGTTATCAGGGTTACCTGACTTCATGGTGGCCCCCACTCTAGCCTTTAGGGTGTGCCCTAAGCCTGCCAAAGAATCCCCTAGAAGTGTTTAAAACTTGGCAGTTTATAAAGAACTTTTACTCAAATTTAAAATAATCTGATTCCCCCAACAATCTTGTGGTATAGATAAGGCAGAGAGTATTAAGCCCACTTTACAGAAGCTGAACTAAGACATGAGGTGACACCTTCTGGCACACAGCTGGTGATCTGTGAGAATGGAAGTCAGCACAGCTGTGGGAATGCAGAAGCAACAAGGAAACTCAGAACCATACTGTCTCCAACCCAATTCACAGAATTGACACAGAGAATGGATTCCTCTCAGGTTCCCCTTGCCGCCACTTTCCTGTCCTCCCACAGAGTCAGTGAATCAGTCAGCTTCCCTTCTTCCGTGGTGTCCAGGTCATGCCCTTGGAGATCATTGTCCATGGGGGCATCCTTTGGGCACATGAAGAAATGGGTGAGACAGATTTTGCCTTAAAAAAATGTTCATATTTCTTGGGTTCAGTTCCAGAAATATCTATTGAGGCCTCTGGTGTGCGGGTGCTGTGCTGTGTGTGATGGGGTAGAGGTGAGTGGTGCACAGGGAGGAATGAGGTGGGGTACAGTCCTGTTGGCAGCACAGGGTAGTCGACAGAACCTCAGCTTTGGGGGCAGGCGAACTTGGGTTTCATGTGGACTCTGCTGCTTCCAATAGCCAGTGACTCTGGGCAAGTAGGCTTTTTAAGCTCTTTGAGTGTCATGGTCTTCATCTGTGAAGTGGGAATAAGACTATGGACCTTACTAGATTGCTGTGAAGGTTTAAAAAATTAATGTGCCTAATGCACTTGGCACAGTGTCTGGCACCAAGGATTCATGTCCTGAGCTGATCCCTTTCTGTCTCTTTCCCCCACTTAAATCCAGAAACAGGATTCAGAAAAGGAAGCTCTGAACACATCTCACTGCACCTAGCCACTCGGCTAAACCATCGGCCTTACTCTAATTTATTGCTTAGATAACTAATTCCCTTCTATCTTCTCTCCTTGGGGAACTCCTGAGCTATGGGGAAAGACAAACAACACAGGTATTTGTATGAAGCAGAATGAAGTAAGCCAACAAACAAGCCAACAAAAAGCACAGTTTAGTTCAGTTCAGTCGCTCAGTTGTGTCTGACTCTTTGCGACCCCATGGACGGCAGCATGCTAGGCTTCCCTGTCCATTACCAACTCCTGGAGCCTACTCAAACTCATGTCCATCGAGTCACGATGCCATCCAACGATCTCGTCCTCTGTTGTCCCCTTCTCCTCCCACCTTCAATCTTTCCCAGCATGAGGATCTTTTCCAATGAGTCAGTTCTTCACATCAGGTGGCCTAAGTATTGGAGCTTCAGCTTCAGCATCAATGCTTCCAATGAATACTCAGGACTGATTTCCTTTAGGATGGACTGGTTTGATCTCCTTGCAGTCCAAAGGACTCTCAAGAGTCTTCTCCAACACCACAGTTCAAAAGCATCAATTCTTCGGCGCTCGGCCTTCTTCACAGTCCAACTCTCACATCCATACACGTCTACTGGAAAAACCATAGCCTTGACTAGATGGACTTCTCTCAGCAAAGTAACGTCTATGCTTTTTAATATGCTGTCTAGGTTTGTCATAGCTTTTCTTCCATGGAGCAAATGTCTTTTAATTTCATGGCTTCAGTCACCATCTGCAGTGCTTTTGGAGCCCAAGAAAATAAAGTCTGTCACTGTTTCCATTTTCCCCCCATCTATTTGCCATGAAGTGATAGGAGTGGATGCTATGATCTTAATTTTTTGAATGTTGAATTTTTAGCCAGTTTTTCCACTCTCCTCTTCACTTTCAACAAGAGACTCTTTAGTTCTTCTTTGCTTTCTGCCATAAGGGTGGTGTCATCTGCATGTCTGGGGTTATTGATATTTCTCCCAGCAATCTCGATTCCAGCATGTGCTTCATGCAGCCTGGCATTTCACATGATGTACTCTGCTGCTGCTGCTAAGTCGTTTCAGTTGTGTCCAACTCTGTGCGACCCCATAGACAGCAGCCCACCAGGCTCTACCATCCCTGGGATTCTCCAGGCAGGAACACGAGTGGGTTGCCATTTCTTTCTCCAATGCACGAAAGTGAAAAGTGAGAGTAAAGTTGCTCAGTCGTGTCTGACTCTTAGTGACCCCATGGACTGCAGCCTACCAGGCTCCTCTGTCCTTGGGATTTTCCAGGCAAGAGTACTGGAGTGGGTTGCCATTGCCTTCTTGGATGTACTCTGCATATAACTTAAATAAGCAGGGTGACAATATACAGCCTTGATGCACTCCTTTCCCAGTTTGGAACCAGTCTGTTATTCCATGTCCCATTCTAACTGTTGCTTCTTGATCTGCATACAGATTTCTCAGGCGGCAAATCAGGTGGTCTGGTATTCCCACCTCTTGAAGAATTTTCCAGTTTGTTGTGATCCACACAGTCAAAGGCTTTGGTGTAGTTAATAAAGCAGAAGTAGATATTTTCCTGGAACTCACTAGCTTTTTTGATGATCCAACGGATGTTGGCAATTTGATCTCTGGTTCCTCTGCCTTTTCTAAATCCATCTTGAACATCTGGAAGTTCTTGGTTGATGTACTATTGAAGTCTGGCTTGGAGAAATTTGAGCATTACTTTGCTAACATGTGAAATGAGTGCAAATGTGTGGTAGTTTGAACATTCTTAGGCATTGCCTTTCTTTGGGATTGGAATGAAAACTGACGTTTCCCAGTCCTGTGGTCACTGCTGAGTTTTCCAAATTTGCTGGCATATTGAGTGAAGTACTTTAACAACATCATCTTTTAGGATTTGAAATAGCTCAGCTGGAATTCCTAGTGATGCTTCCATAGGCTGAAGGAAACTGGGAGGGAGGCATGGCTGGACCAGTAGTATGGAGCTCAGCTAAGGCCCCAGAAATGAAGCAGCACTTGAACTAAGCTTAAGGAATGACTGTACTCAAAGGTGAGCATAGTTCCTTGATCAAGGGTGGAATTCTTCCAAGCTGGACTGAAGGTTCTGGGCCAACTTGGGAACAGGAAGATCTATCTGGTGTCAGCACTGCCTTGGCATGCTTCCAGTCAACTTGCATGTTCCTCCAAGTGGAGTGAGAAGAGCTGCAGGGGAAGAAGGAGCACCAGGTTATAGGGTGGATTCTGTGGTGGGCACATGGGACACTGCCTGTCCCCCAGTGTGCAGTGCCCACTCCCACAACGTAGCAAGCTCTCTCCTAGTCCTCGTCACCACAGCTACTATCGCAGGATTTCTCAGTTAAACTTCCAGCAGAAAATCCTCACCTCACGGCTCAGAAGTGGTGATGTAGCCAGAACTTCTGGATTCCAGTTTGAATCAGGAACTGCATCCCTCACTGGGCCAGGCATTGTTTTCTTTTTAAACAGCTCTGCAGCGGATCTGAGTCACTTTCAGACTTTCTGCCTCCTGGGACTGCATGTTGGTATTATAAAAAATAGAGATGGGTTGCACTACCTGGAGTGGGTTCTTTTTTTTAAATATATATATTTCTCTTTAAGAGTGCTAACTAGTTTTGGTGAGGATGCAAAAAGATGTAGGCACCAACTTACTTCAGTGACATTGAAAGAGTGAGTGAGTGTTAGTTGCTCAGTCGTGTCTGACTCTTTTTGACCCCATGGACTATAGACCACCGGGTTCCTCTGCCCAAAGAACTCCCTAGGCAAGAATACTGGAGTGGGTTGCCATCCCCTTCTCCAGGGGATCTTCCCGACCCAGAGATTGAACTCAGGTCTCCTGCCATTGCAGGCAGATTCTTTACCATCTGAGGCACCAAGGAAACCCTCAGTGACATTAAGTATCTTGAGTAACACCATACTGAGGTATTTACGTGATTGTCTATTTAACACAAAATCCTGGAAGATGGCAACACTGTTTCACAGGTTAGAAAACTTGAACTCAGAAAGGTTAAGTAACTTGCCCAAGATCACACAGCTAGCACTTGGTAGAGCAAGGGCTTGAACTGACTAGTGCCCTGGAGTTACACTCTTCTCTCAAGTGCATTATAGGCTGGTATCCAAATGCTTGTCCCTCTCACCATGCTTAATGTGGCCTGGCCAGCACAAGACTAGCCCCCCTGCTCTAGAAAGATATGTTCCCAAATTCTGGCTGCGCCTGAGAGGAGATGGCTTTTGTCTCAGAAGTGGCCAAGTAAGCAATTATGGGGGATGCTGCAAGGCAATTCTTGTGTGGATGCAACTGGGCTGGATGATTTCTGTCCCTTTTCCCTGAAATGGCAAGAGGTGGACTCACAGAAACATTAGAGATTATCCACCTCGCTCCCCCCACACCAGGGCCCCTCCCCAGGATTTTGCTTACTCTCCAGGGCACTTAGTACCTGCAACCTTTAGGACAGCCTTCATTGATTATTTCCTTATATGTTAATTAATTAATATAAATGTGGAAGGAAACCATTGTGGCGTGGAGGTTGTTGTTTTTCAGTCACTGTCATGTCAAACTCTTTGCGACCCCAAGGACTACAGCACACCAGGCTTCCCTGTCTTCTACTACCTCCCAGAATTTGCTCAAACTCATGTCCACTGAGTCGGTGATGGACTCTCTCATCCTCTTACATCCCCTTCACCTTTTGCCCCCAATCTTTCCCACCATCAGGGTCTTCTCCAATGAGCTGACTCTTTGCATCAGATGGCCAAAGTATTGGAGCTTCAGCTTCTGCATCAATCCCTCTTGAGTTCTAGTTCTGTCTATTACTAGCAATGTTGTCTTGAGCAAGGCACCTAAATTCTATGTGTCTCTATTTTCCCACCTCATGCGAAGAGTTGACTCATTGGAAAAGACTCTGATGCTGGGAAGGACTGGGGGCAGGAGGAGAAGGGGACGACAGAGGATGAGATGGCTGGATGGCATCACTGACTCGATGGATGTGAGTCTGAGTGAACTCTGGGAGTTGGTGATGGACAGGGAGGCCTGGCGTGCTGCGATTCATGGGGTCACAAAGAGTCGGACATGACTGAGCGACTGAACTGAACTGAACTGAATCATGGCCCTGACTCTCCCTCAGGCTTGCTGTGAGCCTTCAGTGTAACAGGCTGTTCTCTGTCTGCAGGACCAGGGGCCTCCGGAGCCCCCATGGTGGTAACTGAGACCCTGGCGGGCTCTGTCACTCTGCCCCAGCAGCTGCAAGGTGGACAGCAGGTGGAGAGCATCTCCTGGGTATGTCACTCGGTCCGCGGGGCAATAGCCACGGTAACCTTGGTAGAAGCTGGAGGACCAGACACCTTTCACCAGGCAGACTCACGGTACTGGGGTCGTCTGAGTGTGGTGGGCCCAGACCGCTCCCTGCAGATCAGCCACCTGAGTTGGGCAGATGCGGGGTCTTACCGAGCCCATGTTAATCTTCGGAGCTCCCGCCTCACCCACACCAGGGAGTACAGCCTGCACGTCTACAGTGAGTGTCCGGGGTATGGCAACAGGTGGGTGTGTGTGGAGCCCGTCTTTCAGTCACTTTTATAGCCTTTTCCACTTCCCTTTTAGAAACAATTATAGTTTTCTTTCTAATTATGAGACTAACATGTGTTTAACTGAGAAAAACATGGAAAGTAGAGTTGCCTGGGAGAATATCCTAAAAAATGTTGATGGCTGGGATGTGTCCCAGACCAATTGCAGTAGAATCCCTGCATTTGGGCAGAGAATGGGATTTCGGGCCCTGAGAACCAGCTTCTGCCACAACCGACTTGTGAAGTCTTAAGCCTCCTCCTTGCTAAAATAAAACATTACCTTTTGTGAGAATAAAATTCACAAGAAAGAGCTTTGTAAAGCTCTGTACAGATGTAGGAGAATACTACTATCACATTCCTCAAGGAAATGTCAGTGATTGTCTTAGCAGGGGAAACTACAAAGAATACAGTGGGGTGGGGGTGCCAGGCACACACAGCAGCAATGTTGGCCAGTGGAGACACAGTCAGGTACTTTTAGATTTAACTTTTTATTACTTATGTAGAGAGGGAGAAGGGCCGAAGGGATCAGATCCCGGGGTCCTCATCCCACAGCCCATAAAGGGTGACACTGAGGCTAAAGGGGCCAGATGACCATAATGGGAATTGCTGAGAAGCCAATTCTAGACTGCAGAGAAGTTTCATAGTCAGCAGCTCTGCTCTGTGGGAATGAAGCAGGAAGCCTGGGACCTCAAGACAAAAACAGTCTCATGACAGCCTCCCAGGAGGGACCAGTGGGAGGTCTGTGGGAGATGGCTTCAAGGAAATGCCTCACAGGCCACCCACTTCTCATGTTCTGGGAGGATCACAAGGCCTTTTCAAGACTTGGATTAGCTGTGATTCCAGTCTTTGCTTGAGGGACAAGGTTGCCGTGGATGGCAAGTTCACCAGGCAAGGTCACCAGGATGCTGTGGCTGGAAGGTATCAATGAATCATGAGGATGAACACAGGAAGATGAGTGATTGTAGGAAAGTGGAGAACCTTCTCATATGATTTCCTGGGTTATGGAACAGGGAATATTCCTATTATTAATAGATGAAGGGTTTGTTTTTTTTTCTTAAACTTGGGTTGACAGAATTGCCCTAGTCAGGTTCACATGGTTGGGGTGAAAGCATTTCTATCATAAACTGGCTTGGAATGACTGTGGCCCATTCCTCAGACAGAGCAAGGGAACACTGGGTGGAGGTCTGTTGGGACCTGGAGTAGGGCTGTTCACCCAGAGGTGGTGGGAGAGCCCCTCTCACTGTGCTGATGGCTGTTCTGGTAGGACAAGCTCAGTGTGGATTCTGAACATGATATAAGGCTGTGCTAACTGATCAGAGTTAGGCTCTTCCAGAGACGGTTTCTGGGGCAACAGTTATGATAAAAGGCCAGATTTTCATGCTTCACAGGGCATTTCCCAGGTCATGGTTGTCCCATGACAGCTTTGCTGGCAGGTAGGAAAGTGCAAGTCACTCAGTGGTGTCCAACTCTTTATGACTCCATGGACTATACAGTACATGGAATTCTCCAGGCCAGAATACTGGAGTGGGTAGCCTTTCCCTTCTCCAGGGGATCCTCCCAACCCAGGGATTGAACCCAGGTCTTGCATTACAGGCAGATTCTTTACCAGCTGAGCCACAAGGGAAGCCCAGGTAGGAAAAAGGGTTTTTATTTCTAGGCTAAGGAGATAGACGGTATATTAAAAATCAGAGACATTACTTTGCCGACAAAAGTGCCTCTAGTCAAAGCTATGGTTTTTACAGTAGTCATGTATGGATGTGAGAGTTGGACCATAACAGAAAGCTGAGCGCCAAAGAATTGTAGTGTTGAAGACCCTTGAGGGTCCCTTGGGCTGTAAGGAGATCAAACCCATCAATGAAGCTACTACTTCATACTATTGTTCCAAGAATCAGAGGAGATATTAAGTGACACATCTTATAAAGTCCAAAGCTCTAGAATAGATGTGGGCAGATTCTACCTCTGTTGTTTCTTATGTGTATTCAGGGTGGTGCAGGGTCTTGGTGGCAGCACTTCCTACTTCTGCCCCATGAAGGGAAGGCCCAGAGCAGTTTCCCAGTCCTCAGCTGGTTCTTTTTTTGACACACAGACCAGCTGGCCCAGCCCCATGTCACAGTGAGCACCAGGATTAGTGGGAATGGACACTGCCTCATCATCCTGACATGCATGGCAGAAAGCAGAGGAGGCACTATGACCTACAGCTGGACACCCCTGGGACCCCAGACCACTGTGTCCCATGGAGGGTCTGTCCTGAGTGTCACCTTGCGGCCTGGGGACAGCACGCCAAACTTTACCTGCACAGTCAAGAACCCAGTCAGTAACAGTAGCTCCCTTCCCATCTTGGTGCCGCCTTTATGCACAGGTACCTGGAATCCAAGCATGTACCCTGCTTGACAGCTCTGAAATGGAAGGTGGAGGAAGGAGTCCTGTCTCCTTCAGGCCCCGAGGAGAAAGGCAAACACTCGAGAGAGATTGGGTGGGCCAGGGTGTGTCCGAGTGGTCGGGGAGAGGGAGACCGACTGGAATCGATGGGGAGGTTGGAGGGGTCTGGGCAGGAGGGGATGGCTGAGACCTGTGGCTGCCCTCAGCATGCAGGGAGGCCCTGATGCAGAAGCTGCAGTTTTCTCTCTCCATCTGCAGGGCCAGGAATCCTGGGCAGCGAGGAATCAGTAGGGGAGACAGTGATCAGCACCCTTGGGAAGTCAGCCACTCTGCCCCTGGAGGTCCCAGTGGGGCAGGAGATAGAAAAGGTTACCTGGAGCTCTCGAGGCCTTGTTGCTATTTTGCAACCAGGGCCAGCAGGGGAGCCAATCCTGGTTGCTGGGACTCAGTGACCCTACAGCCAGCGACTGAGCATCCCCCGCCACAGCTACTCTCTTCAGATCAGCTCCTTGAGGCTGCAGGACTCCGGCCCCTATAGAGCCTGGATAACTCTGCATAGTCCCCCAATCAACATCACCAAGGATTTCATCCTGCATGTCTATGGTGAGGGGGTTAGAGGGCTACGTTTGGACTTGACCTTCCCTCTCCTCTGCTTGGCTAGGCTGGAGCCTTCTCATAGCTTGAACTTCCATTCTTGGCACAGAGAAACCACAGGAGCCCAAAATCACAGCCAGCTCTCAGATCATGAAGGATGGGACCTGCTTCATCACCCTGGCCTGTTTGCTGGACCAGGCTGGTGAGGATGTTCAGTACAGCTGGGACCCCCAAGGCCAGGGGGCGGTTGTGTCACACGGGGGCACCACTCTCAGCATCTCCTGGAGATCTGGGGTCAGCGACAGCTATCACTGTACAGTCAAGAACCCCGTCAGCCAGAGCTCCAGCTCCATCTCCGTCAAGCCCCTCTGCTCAGGTAACTGCTTCCTTCTGAGAACACTTCTCTCCCAGTCCAGATTCTCAGCATGCCTGCCTGCCTTCCTCGGGGTTCTGGGAATGATTGAAGAAAAGGAGGACTGGATTAGTTTGCAACAGGCAGTGTCTCTGGGGTGGCCGGAGATGAGAACTGGGGAGCTCTGCTCACCTTCTGTCGGCCCCGTGCCTAGACGTGCGGCAGGCTCAGCTGGGTAACGGCTCATTCCTGGGGCTCCCTGATGAAAGCTGGTTCACTCACCCCATTCAGCCCTGCAGAGCTCCTGGAGGAAGGGCCCCAGACCTCCTTGCCTGTGAAGCTTCTGCCCTTCTCCTTGCCTGTAGCTGCTTTGAGAAGGCAATGGGACTGTGTTCCTCTGGTGGGCAAGGGTGGCTTCTCCTGGCTTCCACAGGCCACGGCAGGAAACCACCTCAGTCCCAACACACCTGTCCCTCTCGTCTTCTCCATTGACTTCTGAAGCGGTTGTCTCTGCTTCCTCACCAGCCATCCACTCTTCAACCCCTCATGGCTGGTTTGTCCCAGTGGCGTCCTGATAGCTAAGCTCATGGGTTACTCCTCAATTGTTATCCTTGACCTGCTTTCCTCCTGGACTTTTTCTCTCCAGCCACTGTCCTTTTCAGGACTGATGGTGTCCTTTGCCCAGCCTCTCCCCGCACCTCTTTCTTTCTTCCTGTTGCCAAAGGCAGAGAGTCAGGCGTTATTTAGAACACTTATCTTCCCCATGCTACCTGCCCTTGCTCACACCTTCCTTGCTTCACATATTCTTCACCTGGTCTCCTAACTTCTCTCCCCTCCAAATCACCCTCCTGATAGTGCTGCTAGGACTTCTAAGTGAAAGAAGTGCTTGTGTTTCTTTTCTGCTTAAAACACTTCGGTGTCTGCCCAGTATCTAAAGTACAAGTATTTTAGCACCTCTTTGTTCATAAGCAACACACATTTACAGAGCATTTTTAAGGCCTATGCTGTTCTAGTCATTGAAGATATGGCGAAGAAGAGGTCTGGATAAATTCCCACCCCTTGAGGAACTCACAATCGCCACCACCTTCAGCTAACTCTAGTAAATGACTTTTTAGAAGAACCCCGAGCATGCTGTAAGATGGCCTTTGTGCATGTGTCTGTCTCATCAATTGAATCATGACAAAGCCCATGCTTACCTTTCTCTGCACCTCCAATACCCAGCTTGGAATAGATGTTTAAACTGTGATCCTAACCTGTGATCATTGTTAATTCAGGTTCCTTCCTACCCTGCTGCCTGAGGAAAGAGTTTCTTCTCTTTTTGATCCTGGGAGCTTTGCAGATTAAGTAGATTTGAACTTGACATGTGGGAAAGCCAAGTGTAGGAATATGAGAAGAAGGTCACTCTGTGAAACACAGATAAGGAAGTCTACACAGAGAAAGAAAGAGGAGTGTGGCCTGATACCCAAATCTCCAGGTGTGAGAGAGAACACTTGTACTGATTAAAGCATGAAACTGATTTTGTTTGCAAACTGAGTTCAAAACAATAAAGAAACAGCTACGTATTTTCCGTTTAAAACCATCTGCTTATGTTTTAATTGTGTTTTAACGTGTTCAGAAAGAAAGAGGCTTATTCAATTTAAGAAAAATTGAATGGTTTGAAATATAATATATAATGATAATAAAATTGTTAAATATTGTACATAGATATTATTTTTTGTTAAAATTTATGTAAATGGGCTGAGAGGGCCCAAATTCAACTTAAATTTTGTCTCCTTGGAGCATTCTTTCACCACCTTATTTAAGCAAATCTTCCTGGGTCATTGTACCCAGATGGTTTTGTCAAATTATCATAATTTGTAAGTATACATTAATTTGTTAGTTTACTTGTTTTTTGTCTATCTCCCCCACAAGACATTCAGCCATTGAGGGTTCTTGGCTTATGGTAGATATCTCAATATATGTTTTTTAACACATGAATGACTAGATGGATCAGAGTTGAGAATATTCTTTTTAAGATTTGAGGACTATTAGGAAGTTTCATAAAAATTGGAGTCTTATATGATTGTGTGTTTTTTTTTTCCTTTCTGGTTTTGATAAAAGGAAGAAGAAAATGGAATATTTAGCCTAAAATTTCCTTGAGTGTTCAATAGCTAGCAAAAGAAAGAAATTGGAGGTTTTGAGAGAAAGCTGCTTTGAAGTGCTAAATAGATTGCTCTAGAGTTAGAACCATGTGCAAACAATGGAGCCAAAAGTATAATTTAGATGAGAGGATGACCTTGAACATCTCTTTTTCACTCTCGATTACTTTAGTTTCTACTTCACTTACAATGAGGATTGACACTCCATCCATTACAAAGATTCTAGTAAAGTATATCCTGAAATATAAATAGGCAGCCAAGATCACAAGATATTTGAGGAAAACTATGAATGAGAGTCTCCAAACAAACAGAATCAATTAAAAACAGAAAAAAGAAAAAAAAAAAAAACTTGAAAGAGAGAGCATGCAGGGAGCAAGAGGGAAAAAATACCACCCCAAATCTGTATTTAATATTCTTAGAAACATGAGAAGATATTGCATTTTTTAAAAGGAATAGAATGGAGCATGATGGAGTAGGAAGACCCTGAACTCTCTTCCTCCCACAAACAAAGAAAGAAAGTGAAGCCGCTCAATCATGTCCGACTATTTGCTACCCTGTGGACTGTAGCCCACCAGGCTCCTCCATCCATGGGAGTCTCCAGGCAAGCATACTGGAGTGGGTTGCCATTTCCTTCTCCAGGGGATCTTCCTGACCCAGGAATCGACCCCAGGTCTCCCGCATTGCAGGCAGACACATTAACCTCTGAGCCACTGGGGAAGCCCATGGGCACACAAATTATAACTATTTACAGAGAACTATCAATCAATGAGAAAAGCTGGAAGACTAGCAGAAAAGATTTTCTACAACTAAAGAGGCAAGGAAGTAGCCACAGTGAGACATGGTATAGTCAAGACCAGTATCCTCAGGTAGACCACCCACAAATGAGAGGACAACTGCAATTACAAACGTTCTCCCCAGGCAGTGAGTGGTCTGAGCCCCATGTCAAGTCCCCAGAGCAGAGGTCCTGCACTGGGGGAAGATGAGCCCCCGGAGTGTTTGGCTTTGAAGATCACTGGGGCTTACTTGTGGGAGAGCCAGAGAGCTGTGGGGAATAGAGACTCCACTCTTTAAATTTTTTTTAAATTTTATTTATTAATTTTTATTGAAATATAGTCAGTTACAATACTGTGTTACTTTCAGACATACAGCAAAGTGATTTATCACCCCCTCCACCTTCTCCTTTGGTAACCGAAAGTTTGTTTTCTATGTCTGTGAATCTGCTTCTGTTTTATAAATAAGATTTGTGGCTATCAGAAGCAGTAAGGTAGGAGAAGGGAGAGTTGGATGAACTGGTGTTTAAAAAGTACAAACTTCCAGTTATAAGATAAATAAATATAGGGATGTAATATACAGCATGAAAAACATAATCAAAATTGATATATGTTACATGTAAAAGTAGTGAAGAGGATAAATCCTAAAGTGACATTTTTTGAGGTCACATATTATGAAGCCCTACTGGCAGGATTCAGAGTTCTGAAGGCACAGAAAAGGTGGAATTGCTAGATTGCTTGATGCCTGTGTTTGACCACATTAAGCTAAGTTTTACAAGTGGAAGAAAGAAATGATTGGCTTGAGGAAAAACCAAGAGCTGTTAGAAAGGAAATGCAGTCATAATGCTCTATGACTCAAATGTGAGTATATATTATCTTTAATACTGAATATTAGTTTAACAAAAAGGTATGTCACCACTCTCCTGGTAGACTTTGTGGAAAGTTCTTGTGTTGTTAAGGGGGAATGTGGGGTAGCAGTGAGCAAGGCGAAAAAGCATAGGGTATAAGACAGCCAAATACCCATTCCCGTAGCATGAAGTCAATAAATAGTGCCTGAACTCAAGAAATAGCAGAACCGGATATGTTATTTCTATATATCAAGGGAATATAAGAAACAAAGAATTGATGATAGTTACCTATGTGAGAGAGAAGTTCTGTTGTGTGGCAGAGGTTGACTATTTTTTGTTATGTTTTATGTTACTAAGTGGAACTTTAAAGGCCATATGTGTGTATATATGTAATATTAAAAAAATTAAAATACTAAAAAACATAAAGGGAAAAGGAACAACAACAACAAGACAATTGAAAGCTCTAGGAAACTGACTGGGGTTGGGAAGACTTAGACTGGAGATGAGAGTTCCTCAGAACAGTTTAAACAAAGGTGCAGGGATAACCAGTGAAGCTTTAGTTGAAACAAATAAACTTAATCACTGTTGGATATCTTTTCAGTAAATCCAGCTTCAATTATGCATTCAGCATAATTCAACATTATTAACGAGTTAATATTTATGCTTATTGAAAAGATAATGAAATGTCCTAACTGAGGAAGTCATTCTGGGGCTGTCAGTGATCTTGTGTACTGCTCACACTGCTGTCTATCAGGCACCCCACACAGCATGCTCTGTGTTAGGACATACATAGTGACTGACGGCACAGACTCAGAATGTGAACCTGTGCCACTCTCTGCATCTGAAGAGAACCAGCACCCTTCACTCATGGGCTGTAGGCTGGCACTGGAATATGGGAGAGAAGGAAGAATTTGTTCAGGGTTTGTTTTAGAGACCGTGCAGAAGTCACCAGTGTTTGTGAGAGTGGAGCACTTCATCACTAACCTCAGCTGGGTAGCAACATGGGAGGCTTATTCCTGATAGAAACGATCCTGAGGGACTTCCCTTGTGCAGTGGATGGGAATCAGCCTGCCTGTGAGTGCACACGTGCCGCAGAGCATGCGTCACAACTACTGAAGCCCAGGTGCTGTAGGACCCACCAGCCACAAGTACTGAGCCTGTGCTGCAGCTACTGAAGCTCTTGCACCTACAGCCTGTGCTCTGCAACAGGAGAAGCCACAGCAGAGAAGCCTACACACCGCAACGAAGAGTAACCCCCACTCGCTGCAACTAGACAAAGCCTGAGGTGGCAAAAGAAGACTCAGCACAGATCGTGTATACATATATATATATAAAGATCCTGAGTTATTGTAGCCCTCAGAAATCTAGATGAGAAGAGGCCCAAACCCTGATCTTTACCCACAAAAAGCTGAGGAAAGTGGGTGTTTATTACATTTCTATTTTATGTGTGAAGTGTGACCTGAGTGTTGTCTAAGTGTTAGGTACACCCAGAATCACTTCCTGTGTTGCAAAAAGAGGTGAGAACAGGAAGGGATGATTGACTCTCAGAAGTAAATTAGTTACAGTTGTTTTATTGTTGTTGTTCAATTGCCCAGTCGGGTCTGACTCTTTGTGACCCCACGGACTGCAGCACACCAGGCTTCCCTGTCCATCACCAACTTCTGGAGCTGGCTCAAACTCATGTCTATTGAGTTGGTGATGCCATCCAACCATCTTGTCCTCTTTCGTCCCCTTCTCCTCCTGCCTTCAACCTTTCCCAGCATCAAGGTCTTTTCCAGTGACTTGGCTCTTTGCATCAGGTGGCCAAAGTACTGGAGCTTCAGCTCCAATTCAGTATTAGTCCTTCCAATGAATATTCAGGATTGATCTTCTTTCGGATTGGCTGATTTGATCTCCTTGCTGTCCAAGGGACTCTCAAGAGTCTTCTCCAACACGAAAGTTCAAAAGCATCAATTCTTCAGTGCTCAGCTATCTTTATGGTCCAACTCTCACACCCATACGTGACTACTGGAAAAATCATAGCTTTGACTATGTGGACCTTTGTAGGCAAAGTGATCTCTCTGCTTTTTAATACACTGTCTAGTTTAGTCATAGCTTTTCTTCCAAGGAGCAAGTGTCTTTTAATTTCATGGCTGCAGTCACCATCTGCATTGATTTTGGAACCCAAGAAAATAAAGCCTGTCACTGTTTCTATTCACACCCCCCCCCACCAGCTATTTGCTATGAAGCGATGGGACCATATGCCATGATGTTAGTTTTTTTGAATGTTGAGTTTTAGGCCAGCTTTTTCACTCTCCTCATTCATCTTCCTCAAAAGACTCTTTAGTTCCTCTTAATTTTCTGCTATAATGGTGGTGTCATCTGCATACCTGAGGTTATTGATATTTCTCCCAGCAATCTTGATTCCAGCTTGTGTTTCATCCAGCCTGGCATTTCTCATGATACACTCTGCATATAAGTTAAATAAGCACGGTGATGATATACAATTTTGACATAATCCTTTCCCATTTTTGAACTGGTCCATTGTTCCATGATTGGTATGAAAAAGTAAATTGGCAGTCTAGACTATGGAGCAACAAATTGTTGGGAAAGCCCCCTTAGCTTTTCTCCATTGAAAAGTAAACAGATTTCTACAATGTGGTTTCATTCCCCACCTGTTCTCTCTCTGCACTCCAAAGTACAGCCATTAATGCCCTGTGGCTGCTATGGTGCCTCTGTGCTATCATACCTGCTTCTCCCCTTGCCCAGAGGGCTGGTTGCCCTTGCTCCATCTGGCTGTCTTCTCTCTTCTCTGTTCCCATAATTCTTTTTCCAAACTCAAATC
Source organism: Redunca redunca (assembly GCA_006410935.1). Classification (NCBI taxonomy): domain Eukaryota; kingdom Metazoa; phylum Chordata; class Mammalia; order Artiodactyla; family Bovidae; genus Redunca; species Redunca redunca. The sequence goes on along the minus strand of SJYQ01002110.1, from coordinate 567,399 downwards.
TGTCTAGCTGCTTCTTGACTCATTTATTTTTCTCATCAGATCAGAGCTCTTTGAGGTTAGGAGTCATGCCTTATTTATCTCTGTTTCTTGACCATAGCACACAGTGCTGTTGTTCTTTAGTTGTTAAATCATGTCTGACCCTTTTGTGATCCCATAGGCTGTAAGCCAGCAGGCTCCCCTGTGCATGTGATTTCCTACTCAAGAATATTGGAGTGGGTTGCTATTTCCATCTCCAGGGGATTTTCCCAACCCAGGGATTGAACCCATGTCTCTTACATTGACAGACAGATTCTTTACCACTGAGCCACCAGGGAAGCCCATAGAACACAATAGGTGGTCATTAAATGCTTCTTGAGTGAGTGAATTAAAAAAAATGAATGAGTGAATTATTAATAAAATCTCTGTGAAAGAAGGAGCACAATCATTTCTGTTTGCCTACACTATAGTGGGTAGAGTCTACTTGGGCAGTATCTGCAGCTTTACAGATGTTTATTTTAAATTTTGAAGCAATAAGAAAGTCCAGAAATAGACATGAAATTCCAGAGTATCTAAATCCTCTATCCCACAATTCCCATCAGTCTTCTAGGGCAATTATGTGTCTTCTGTAACAATTACATTTTGCCTTCTTTTCTCTGTGTTCTTTTTAGACTTCTTTCCTTATTATGTTACCTCAATATTCTTCCCTCAGAAGGATTAGGTAGATACAATTTGGCAGCTTTACTCCCTGAAAACACTGTATGTGTTTTTCTAGTTCTCATGAACCTTAATGTACAGATATTTTTCATATGGTTTTATATTTCATTCAAAGAGCAAATATAAAAACACCTGACTATAATGAGAATCTATGATCAGCAATCTATTAATATGTTTGTAGTTCAGATAAATACAATCCTCAGTTCAATTCTGTTTAGTTCAGTTGCTCAATTGTGTCCGACTCTTTGCGACCCCATGAATGGAAGCACACCAGGAGTCAGACACGACTTAGGGACTACACCACCACCACCACACTTAAAGGTCTAAAGTCTCAGTTCTGAATGAAATGTGTATGATTAGGCATGGCTTCCTAGGTGACTTTTGTTGAATGATTATCATGTAATAAAATTCTCTGCTAAACCCTTTTCATGTATGAGTACCTTTAATCTTTAATCCCACTATGCACCTATGAAGTAGAAATTATTATCTATATTTTCTAGATAAGGAAACTGAGATTCAGAGAAGCCTACTGATTATAAGATCATGGTTATAGGATCAGGAGGAGATATATAATACCCAGAGTTGTTCCCTCTTTTCTCCCATCTCAGTTTTCAGGGTGGCAAGAGTAATTCAGGTTAGTGATTAACTACCATTGGAAACATGGACACTTCCTTATCCTTCCCATTTTTAATTAAGAATTCTTTTATATACTTTTGTTCCCTGGTGCTCCAAGTCAGTGTACCCCTTAGTTTTTGTTCTGCCTAGTGTCAACCAAAAAACAATGCAGGGACCTGCAAATAAGAAAAGAGCTTAGGGGATTTCCCTGGTGGTCCAGAGGTTGAGACTCTGCACTTCCACTGCAGGGGGTACAGCTTTGATCCCTGGTCAGAGAACTAAGATCATGCATGGTGGGCAGTGTGGACAGAAAAAAGGTTTATGTAGGGTCTTAACTGTAATTATGGTTTTCTCAAGGTATACACACAGTAGCGGGATTATTGGGTCATATAGCAGTCCTGTTTTTAGTTTTTTACCTCCATACTGTTCTCTATAGTGGCTGTATTAATTTACATTCTCACCAACAGTGCAAGAGTGTTCCTTTTCTTCACATCCTCTCCAGGATTTATTGTTTGTAGATTTTTTGATGTGGCCATTTTGACTTGTGTGAAATGATATCTTATTGTAGTTTTGAATTGCATTTCTCTAGTAACGAGCAAAACTGAGCATCTTTTCATGTGCTCGTTTACCATCTGTATGTCTTCTTTGGAGAAATGTCTGTTTAGGTGTTCTGCCTATTTTTTGATTGGTTGTTTGCTTTTTTGATGTTAAGTTGCATGAGCTGCTTGTATATTTTGGAGATTAATCCTTTGTCAGTTGATTCATTTGCAAATATTTTGTCCCATTCTGAGAGCTGTCTTTTTGTCTTATTTATGGTTTTATTCGCTGTGTAAAAGTTTTTAAGTTTAATTAGATCCCATTTGTTTATTTTTGTTTTTATTTTCATTACTGTAAGAGGTGGGTCAAAAAGGATCTTGCTGCAATTTATGTCAATGAGTGTTCTGCCTATGTTTTCCTCTAAGAGTTTTATAGTGTCTGGCCTGACATTTAGGTTTTTAATGTGTTTGAGTTTGAATTTGTGTATGATGTTAGGAAGTGTTCTAATTTCATTCTTTTACCCATAGCTGTCTGGTCATTGCAGCACTATTTACAATAGCCAGAACATGGAAAGAGCCTAAATGTCAGTTTACAGATGAATGGATAAAGAAGATGTAGTACATAATACAATGGTATATTACTCAACCATAAAAAGGAATGAAATCAGGACATTTGTAATGAAGTAGATGGACCTAGAATCTGTCATACTGAGTGAAGTAAGTCAGAAAAAGAAAAACATATGTTGTATATTACTGTATATGTATGAACTCTAGAAAAATGGTACAGATTGCCCTATTTGCAGGGCAGGAATAGAGACACACATACAGAGAATGGACATGTGAACACAGGAAGGGAAAGGGAGGGTGGGGTGAACTGGGAGAGTAGCATTGGCATATATACACTGCCATGTGTAAAACAGACTGTGAGTGGGAAGTGACTCTATAGCAATGGAGCTCAGTGGTCTGTGATGACTTAGAGTGGTGGGATGGAGTGGGGTGGGAGGGAGGTGTAGAGGGAGGAGTATATGTGTCCATATAGCTGATTCACTTTGTTGTACAGTAGAAATTAATATAACATTGTAAAGCAACTATTCATTGTTGTTCAGTTGCTAAGTCATGTTTGACTCTTTGTGATCCAATGGACTGCAGCACACCATGCTGCCCTGTCCTTCTTCATTTCCCAGAGTTTGCTCAAACTCAAGTCCATTGAGTTTGTGATGCCATCTTACCATCATCCCCTTCTCCTCTTGTCTTCAATCTTTTCCAGCATCAGGGTCTTTTCCGATGAGTTGGCTCTTTGCATCAGGTAGCCAAAGTGTTGGAGCTTCAACTTCAGCATCAGTTCTTCCAATGAATATTGAGGATTGATTTCCTTTAGGATTGATGGATTTGATTCCCTTACTGTCCAAGGGCTTCTCAAGAGTCCTCTCCATCACCACAGTTAATTCTTCGGTGCTCAGCTTTCTCTATGGTCCAACTCTCACATCCATACATGACTACTGGAAAAGCCATAACTTTGACTATATGGACCTTTGTACACAAAGTGATGTTTCTGTTTTTTAATATGCTGTCTAGGTTGGTCATAGCTTTTCCTCCGAAGAGCAAGTGTCTTTTAATTTCAAGGCTGCAGTCACCCTCTGCAGTGCTTTTGGGGTCCAAGAAAATAAAGTCTGTCACAGTTTCCTTTTTTCCCCCATCTATTAGCCATGAAGTGATGGGACCAGATGCCATGATCTCCGTTTTTTGAATGTTGAGTTTTAAGCCAGCTTTTTCACCCTCTTCTTTCACTTTCATCAAGAGGCTCTTTAGTTCCTCTTTGCTTTCTGGCATTGCACACTCGTTCCACTATGTTACTTCCATCATATCTGACTCTTTGCAACCCTGCCAGGCTCCTCTCTCCGTGGGATTCTCCAGGCAAGACTACTGAAGTGGGTTTCCATTTCCTTCTCCAGGGGCTCTTCCCCACCTAGGGATCAAATCTGAATCTTTTAAGTCTCTTGAATGAGGCAGATGGATTCTTTACCACTAATGCCACCTGGTTAGGGTCGTATCATCTATATATCTGAGGTTATTGATATTTCTTCCAGAAATCTTGATTCCACCTTTTGATTCATCCAGCCAGCATTTTGCATGATCTACTCTGCATGTAAGTGAAATAAGTCTGGTGACAAAAGCAAAACAACTATACTCCAATAAAAAAATAATTTTAATTTAGGAGACATTGATTTGGATAACCCTCAAAGGGTATAAAGAATGTTCTGAGGAAGAGAAAAAGTCAGAGGCTTATAAAGACAAAAAGCACGATGATGTTAAACGTTGCCTATTGAAAATTGTGATTGACTCTGAAGCTATTTAGGGTAGGGGAGCAATAAATAGATAGACTCTCATGAATTATTGCAGGGTAAGAGTCCAATAAGTATAATCTTGAGTTCTCCCAGTAAATATCCTGAGTTCCTGGTGGATGTTCTGGATGACTTCATTAGGACAATAAGTGCTCAAAAGGACAGATTCCCTCCTGCCTGAGAAATGTGTAAGTCACATTTAGTTAATGGCTTCCTGGCTCCATTTAAAAGAGCTGTCTTAGCAATACCAACTCCATTTTTATTTTCCTTTATCACTAGTTTGGGGTGGAGATGATGTGGAAAAGCAAGAGCAAAAACTGTGTTTTCTTAGTCCTGGGGAATCCTGGTCCCCACAACTGTCTTCTTTTTTATACTGTTATTATTTTTAATTGTAGTATAATTGCTTACAGTGTTGTGTTGGTTTCTGCAGTACAACATGCTGTCTCTTAATTTCCTGGTCTTTGGTCTCCTTCCACTTCCCCATCACTCACCTTGCTGTCCACAATCTCTAAAGGGTAAACCTCAGCTGTTAACTTCTGCTCTCCTTTGGACTCATCTTCATTTCTTAACCTGGACTTTGGTCAATTGCATCCTTCCCAGACTGACTCAGCTCCAGGATCATTCCTTTTGGAAGCTGATCCATTGAGGCTGCGCCAACCTCATATGAAGAACTACCTTGGCAAAGAGGAAACAATTCTTAGCCCTTGGTACACACCTTTCAGTTCTTACCTGCCATCTCCTTTCTTAGTGTTTATACCTTGGTCTCTCATTTTTATTGTCAGCAACTGAAAGTGTGGTGAGCACATTGATGATGCATAATAGATATTAATTGCAAGAATAAAAATTTAATAACTGGAAAAGATGAACAATAGCAGGTTTCATTTTAAAAGAATGTCCAGAGCAGAATTATTTGTAAGCCCCAAATCAAAACCAAACCAGATCAGTAAGGTAAAAGATAATCTTTGGCCTATTACCTCTTGTGGTAATAATGGTTATATATATATATAAAATTATTGCAGGGTAAGAGGGTAATATATATATATATTTATAAATGGTTATATTTATTACGAGGATTAAATAAGTGTATAGATATGTATGTATATGTGTATATATATATACACCTATACATGTTTGTGTATATACATATACCAATATTTTAAGTGTTTAGAATGTGCTTTATGTACAGTCAATACTCAGTAAATATTCATTATTATAGATTATTATTTTACGGTTGGTGGACTCTTCTCTCTTTCTGGTCACCTTCTTGACAAATTGTAATAAAGGACACACTTAGGACTTCCTTGGTGGTACAATGGACAAGAATCTGCCTGCCAATGCAAGGACACAGTTTCGAGTCCTGATTCTGGAAGATTCGACATGCCATGGAGCAACTATGAACCTGTGTGCCACCACAACTACAAACCCATGTGCTGCAGTTACTGAAGACTGTGTGTCTACAGCCTGTGCTCCAGGGCAATAGAAGCCACCTCAATGAGAAGCCTGTGCTCACCATAACTAGACAAAGCCTGTGTGCTGCAACAAATACTCAGTGCAACAAAAAACTTGCCCGCAGGGTCTTTGATATTCCTCCTTCTGAACGGTGGAGCCCAACTGCCCAGCCCCACCTCTGCCACAGAGTTGGCTGTTAAAATAAACAAATAAATAAAGGGCATGATTAGAATTATAGCCAGATTGAATCCGAAGTATCTTTAAAATTTTTTATAAATACATGAATGGACATGTCTTGCAGTGTTCTCTCTTCCTCCTAAGGATGAAATAATAGAGAAAGGGGTCATGCTCCACTGTAGGCTAGTCTGTGACAGGCTGTCCCCACCAAGAAGTTCTTGCTCATGATGTCTTATCTTCTAAGATGCTTGGTTATCTCCAGTTATGTGAAGAACACTGTTTATGAAGAATTATTTTTAGAAAAATTTGAGGTACCAAAATATATCCTCTTCTAGAGATATGCTTTACTTGCATCTGCCAGGTGCTCATGAACACTAACAGTTTTAATACTGCAAGCACCTAAATCCAATTTAAGCTCCTACTCATCTTTTTTTTTTTTTTCAGTTTTTTATTTTATATTGCAGTGTTGCTTGGAGAAGGCAATGACAACCCACTCCAGTACTCTTGCCTGGAAAACCCCATGGATGGAGGAGCCTGGTAGGCTGCAGTCCATGGGGTTTCAAAGAGTCGGACATGACTGAGTGACTTCACTTTCACTTTTCACTTTCATGCGTTGGAGAAGGAAATGGCAACCCACTCCAGCATTCTTGCCTGGAGAATCCCAGGGATGGTAGAACCTGGTGGGCTGCCATCTATGGGGTCGCACAGAGTCAGACATGACTGAAGCGACTTAGCAGCAGCAGCAGCAGTATTGCTGATTAACAATATTCAGGTGGATAGCAAAGGGACTCAGCCATACGTATACATGTATCCATTCTTCTCCAAGTGAAGTTGCTCAGTCGTGTCCGACTCTTTGCGACCCCATGGACTCCTCTGTCCATGGGATTTTCCAGGTAATAGTACTGGAGTGGATTGCCATTTCCTTCTCCAGGGAATCTTCTCAACCCAGGGATCGAACCTGGGTCTCCCGCATTGTAGACAGCAGCTTTACCATCTGAGCCACCAGGGAAGTCTTCCCCAAACTACCCTCCAATCCAGGCTGCTAGATAACATTGAGCAGAGTTCCCTGTGCTATGCAATAGGTCCTTGTTGGTTATCCATTTAAAATATAGCAGTGTGTACATGTACAAGTCAACCCCAAACTCCCTAACTATCCTTTCACCCAGTAACCATAAATTTGTTCTCTAAGTCTGTGAATTTATTTCTTTATTTGTAAATAAGTTCACTTTTATAATTTCTTTTTATATTACATGTATGAGGGACATCATACAATATTTCTCTTTCTCTCTGTGATTTCACTTAGTATGACAATCTCCAGATCCACCCATGTTGCTGCAAATGGTGTTATTTCATTCTTCTTAATGGCTGAGTAATATTCCATTGTATATATGTATCACACTTTTTTCCTTATTTACTTATTTATTTTAATCTGAAGATAATTGGTTTACAAAATTGTGTTCAGTTCAGTTCAGTCACTCAGTCGTGTCCAACTCTTTGTGACCCCATGAATCGCAGCACGCCAGGCCTCCCTGTCCATCACCATCTCCCGGAGTTCACTCAGACTCACGTCCATCGAGCCCGTGATGCCATCCAGCCATCTCATCCTGGGTCATCCCCTTCTCCTCCTGCCCCCAATCCCTCCCAGCATCAGAGTCTTTTCCAATGAGTCAACTCTTTGCATGAGATGGCCAAAGTACTGCATCATTCCTTCCAAGAGTTTCAGCTTTAGCATCATTCCTTCCAAAGAAATCCCAGGGTTGATCTCCTTCAGAATGGACTGGTTGGATCTTCTTGCAGTCCAAGGGACTCTCAAGAGTCTTCTCCAACACCACAGTTCAAAAGCATCAATTCTTCGGTGCTCAGCTTTCTTCACAGTCCAACTCTCACATCCATACATGACCATAGGAATCTTCAGAAAGAAGAATGGAACTGGAGGAAGCAACCTTCCCAACCTCAGACTATACTACAAAGCTACAGTCATGAAGACAGCGTGCTACTGGCACAAAAACAAAGATATAGACCAATGGAACAAAATAGAAGGCCTGGAGATAAGTCCACATACCTGTGGAAACCTTACCTTTGACAAAGGAGGCAAAAATATACAATGGAGAAAAGACAGTTTTTTCAACAAATAGTGCTGGGAAAACTGGTCAACTACATGTAAAAGAATGAAATTAGAACAGTTTCTAACACTATGCACAGAAATAAATGCAAAATTGATTAAAGATGTAAGTGATTAAAGATGTAATTGATTAAAGATATAAAACTCTTAGAGGAAAACATAGGCAGAACACTCTCTGACATAAATCACAGCAAGATCCTCTCTGACCCACCTCCTAGAGTAACAGAAATAAAAACAAAAATAAATAAATTGGACCTAATTAAACTTAAAAGCTTTTGCATAACTAAGGAAACTATAAGCAAGGTGAAAAGACAGCCCTCAGAATGGGAGAAAATAATAGCAAATGAAACAACTCACAAAGGATTAATCTCCAAAAATATACAAGCAACTCATGCAGCTCAAGACTAGAAAAACAAAAAAACCCAATTTAAAAAGTGGGCAGAAGACCTAAACAGACATTCCTCCAAAGAGGGCATACAGATGGATAAAAAACACATGAGAAGATGCTCAACATTGCTCATTATTAGAGAAACTCAAATCAAAACCACAGTGAGGTATCATCTCACACCAGTCAGATTGGTCATCATCAAAAAATCTACAAACAATAAATGCTGGAGAGAGTGTGGAGAAAAGGGAAACCTCTTACACTGTTGGTGGGAATGCAAATTGATACAACCACTATGGAAAACAGTATGGATATTCCTTAAAAAACTGGGATAAAACTACCATATGACCCAGCAATCCCACAACTGGGAATATACCCTGAGGAAATCAGAACTGAAAAAGATACATGTACCCCAATATTCATTGCAACACTATTTACAATAGCTTGGACATGGAAGCAACCTAGATGTCCATCAGCAGATGAATAGATAAGGAAGTTGTGGTACATATACACAGTGGAATATTGCTTACTATAAAAAGGAATATATTTGAGTCAATTCTAATCAGATAGATGAACCTAAAACCATACAGAGTGAAGTAAATCAAAAAGAGAAAGACAAATACCATACTTTAATGCATGTATATGGAATCTAGAAAGATGGTACCAACAATGCAACATGCAAGGCAGCAAAAGAGACACAGATGTAAAGAACAGACTTTTGGACTCAGGAGAAGGAGAGGGTGGGATGATTTGAGAGAATAGCACTGAAGCGTAATACATTACCATATGTAAAATAGATAACCAGTGAGTGTTTGATGAATGATGCAGGGCACCCAAAGCTGGTGCTCTGTGATGACCTGAAGCGATAGGGTGAGGAAGGAGGTGGGAGGGGTGTTCAGGATGGAGGGGACCCATGCATACTAATTGCCGATTGATATTGATGTATGGCAAAACTATTACAATATTGTAAAGTAATTATCCTACAATTAAAATAAATAAATAAAAAATTTTAAGAAAAGAATCATATACTGTGATCAAGTGGGATTTATCCCAGGGATGCAATGATTTTTCAGTATTTGCCAATCAATCAGTGTAATACACCACATCTACAAATTGAAGCATGAAAACCGTATGATCATCTCAATAGATTCAGGAAAAGCTTTCAACAAAATTCAGCATCCAGTTATAAAAAAACTCTCCAGAAAGCAGGCATAGAGGAAACACTGTTGTTGTTAGTTGCTAAGTTATGTCCGACACTTCAATGACCCCATGGACCCTGGCCCACCAGGCTCCTCTGTCCATGGGATTTCCTAGACAAAATTACCAGAGTGGGTTGCAATTTCCTTCCCCAGGGGATCTTCCTGACTCAGGGGTTGAAGCCACAGCTCCTACATTGCAAGCAGATTCTTTATTACTGAGCCACCAGGGAAGCCCCAGGTTTGTCATATATGGTCTTTATTACATTGAGGTATGTGTCCTCTGGCTTTCCTGGTGCCTCAGCAGTGATGAATCTGTCTGCAATGCAGGTGATGCGGGTTTAATCTCTAGGTCAGGAAGATCCCCTGGAGAAGAGATTGGCAACCCACTCTGATATTCTTGCCTGGAGAATCCCATGGACAGAGGAACCTGGGGGGCTACAGTCTACGGGGTCACAGAGAGTCAGACAGGACTGAAGCGACTGAACACACACACACACTGGGACCTACGACCTGGGGCCACTTCCTCTGGGAGAGTATACCACCGGCTTTAGACTGTCACGTCTGGCATGTCTTTGCAACCGCAGGCACTCCCCAGTACGTCCTTATTGTGGCTGCCATACCCATCCCTCTCCCCAGCCTGAAGGAGCAAATTCTTAAAATTTGCCAAGGCTTGATTTAGTATCCAGGATGTGACTTCCCCTGAAGAACGAAAGTTCCACGCGCACTTGAGAAAATGTGAAATCTGCTGTTTTTGGATAAAATGCCCTATAGATAACAATTTGGTCCAACTGGTCAAATGTCTATTATTTAAAGCTTCCTTATTAATTTTCTCTCTGGATGATCTATCCATTGGTATTAATAGGGTGTTAAAGTCTCCCACTATTATTGTGTGACTGCTAGTGCCCTTGTGCCCATGGTGAGTCCCTGCCACCCCATGCCTCTGCAGGATGCCTTCCAATACTAGTATGCAGGCTGGTTCAGTCTTCTATGGAATCCCTGCCCTTTTCCCCTGGGTCTGTGTGCACAAGATTTTGTGTGTGCCCTCCAAGAGTCTCTTTTTTCCCCTCTCCTGTGGAAGTCTTGCAATCAAATCTTGCTGGTCTTCAAAGTCAGATTCCCCGTGGACTACTACTCCCATTGCTGGCCTTTCTTGGGGCTCAGAATCTTCATAACAGTGGGAGAACCTCTGTGGTATAATTGTTCTGAGTTTGTGGGTCACAAATAGAGCAGGTGTGGGATTTGATTTTATTGTGATTGTGTCTCTCTCTTACCATTGAGATCTCAACTCAATCCTCACTGCAATGGAGAAGCCTTCCTAGACCCTTGCAAAATCCCCCTTTATAAAGTTGACATAGTACCATGCACCTTTCTTTCATAGTAGTCATCACTGCTACAATGTTATTTGAGGAATAATTTGATTGTTGGCCTCTAAAAAGTGAAGTCCCTTTTCTCTCTCTGTTGCACCAGTGAAAGGGAAACTTCTGTATTTCCTTTTATTGACAACCAATACATCTGACACCAAATGTGTGGGCTTTTTTCCCCACACCAAAAAACTGGCTTAAAGCTCAACATTCAGAAAACTAAGATCATGCCATCCAGTCTCATCACTGGCAAATAGATGGGGAAACAGTGGAAACAGTGGCTGACTTTATTTTTGGGGGCTCCAAAATCACTGCAGATGGTGGCTGCAGCCATGAAATTAAAAGACACTTACTCCTTGGAAGAAAAGTTATGATCGCATATTAAAAAGCAGAGACATTACTTTACCAGCAAAGGTCTGTCTAGTCAAGGCTATGGTTTTTCCAGTAGTCATGTATGGATGTGACCATTGGCCTATAAAGAAAGCTGAGCACCGAAGAATTGATGCTTTTGAACTGTGGTGTTGGAGAAGACTTTTGAGAGATCAAACCAGTCTATCCTAAAGGAAATCAGCCCTGAATGTTTATTGGAAGGACTGATGTTGAAGCTGAAACTCCAATACTTTAGCCATCTGATGTGAAGTACTGACTCATTTGAAAAGATCCTGATGCTAGGAAAGATTTAAGGTGGGAGGAGAAGGGGATGACAGAGGATGAGTTGGTTGGATGGCATCACCAATTTAATGGACTTGAGTTTGAGTCAATTCCAGGAGTTGGTGACGGACAGGGAGGCCCAGTGTGCTGCAGTCCACGGGGTTGCAAAGAGTCGGACATGACTGAGTGACTGAACTGAACTGAACTGAACCAATTCTATGACACAAGCTTGGTGTCATTTCAATTCTGACACTATTTATACCTAGAGTTAGTGTCACATCCCACAAGTTAAGTGCTCAGACCCACAAGACTGCCCCACTTCTGAGGTCAGTCTTAAGTCTGGGCTTCTTGTACTTCTGACCAACCCTTTATGAATGGAGCATAACCTCTTCCCCCCCGCCCCCAATAATTTGTTAGAATGGCTCACAGAATTCAGGAAAACAGTTTACTTACTGGATTACTGGTGTCAACAAAAATTTTAATAAATAGTCAATCTGAGAAAGAAATGGAAAATTTTATTCAAGCCAGACTGAGGATGCAACTGAAAGGACAGTCTAACTGAAAGCTCTGAGGACTATCCTAAGAGGTGAAGGAAGACTCGTCCACATGGATGTTGCAAAGGTAATACAGGCAATTAAGCACACATCTCTTTGCTGCTAGTCACTAGGAGCAGACATCTCAGTTAATGGTTGTAGTGGTTTTCTAAGTATGGGAAGATGCAAGGTTTCAGGTTCATAAGAAGTTTCTCCTGAGAATACCTCACCGTCTGAAGGCCAGTTCTGTCAGTTTTACCAGAGTATAGAGAACCTCATCCTGATCATCATTTTGAATTCTTTTCAGGATATATTGTGGGTCAGTGACTATGGCTATTATGGAGCTTATAGACTGTGACTATGACTCTTATAGAACTGGAGGACGGGCAGTATTCTTTACAATCACGTCTCTTTTAGTCTTAATTTTGACCAAGATTTGGGAGGCATTTTGTGACCAATCTGTCCCATGGCACTAGGACTGCTCATTCCCGTATTTCCATATCTAGAATTATATCATTACAATCTTTGATCTTATAGGAGTATATACTTGTTCAATCATTTCAAGTCACTAGTCAACATAAACTTTATCTGAGGCTCAGATATACATATGGTAATTCAAGAAACAATAATCTTATAAAATAGACAGAATATAGGTAAGATAGCTAGTACTACTAATGTGGTCTTAAGTTAATATTTAAGCTAAGAACTTTCACTAATTGTGGCCCAGCATCCCCTCAGGTTGTCTGACCATTCTGTTCTGTACCACTACTACCTTTATGAAAAACTATATATTGTATATGCACATAATCTACATGCATAATATGGATGCATCTCCAAAGACATATGCATGGACAAGGTGAGTAGTGGGTTATTGTGGCTCCTTACAGGATTTAAAGGAATATTATCTTCTAAGGAGTGATATGGCTGGTCCCAGAAGGAGAAAATTTTCTTTATGGTTTAGTAGATATTTCTGCCTTTGGTGAGCTCTGGTTAACACATATGCAGCGGCACAATGCACACTAGAGGTGGGGGGGGTGGGTAGTGAGGGGACAAGGAGGTCAAAGGACAGAGGAAATCATGTATGTTTAGTTTTCTTCTTGTCTTGCCTTAAAATGTGAATTTTTATTTTGTCAGTGGTTTATTATAAAAGATACATTTCAGGAACAGACAAATGGAAGAGATGAACAGAACAAAGTATGTAAGGAGTGTGAAGCTTCCATGTCCTCTCCAGGCTCACCACCCTCCCAGAACCTCCATGTGTTCACCAGCCTGGAAGCTCTCTGTACCCTCTTGGTGGGAAATTTTTTAAAAGACAAGTTTCATCATGTAGGTATGACTGATTAAATTGTTGAACACTGGTGACAGAACTCTGTCTCTAGCCCTTCTCCCGTCCCTGGAGATTGGAGGTGGGTGGGTAGGAGAATTGGGTGATGATGGGGCTGAAATTCCAACTCTCTAACCATGTGGTTTGTTCCCCTGGTGACCAGCTAAAATCCTGAGACTATCCAGGAACTTCAGTCATATGATTGCAATAAGATCAGTCATCTTATTACACACACACACACACACACACACACACACACACACACACAACATATCACTTTGAAGATTTCAAGGATTTTTGGAGCTGTGTGTAAGGAACGTGGAAGAAGACCAACATATATTTTTTATTATATCACAATATCACAGCTTCTCACATTAGAATATAAGCACTCTGATGCAGAGACCTCTGTTTTGGGCTCACTGCTTTATTTTATGTTCAGCACAGTTCCTGGCACTGTGTGATGCTCAATAAGTTCTGCTGAGTGAGTAAATAATGAAGGCATGCATGAATGAATAAATATCTGCCTGAAATGGTATAGATGCATTTCTTGTATTTCTATTTCCATTTAAGCACCTGGGATCTACAGCTCACAAGCCCTAAACTACACAGCCGGGGGCTGCAAGTGTTGGATCGTGATGTAAAAGGTGATTTCCTGTGCTTATCAGCTGGTGATTTCCTGTCCTTATCAGCTAGTGATTTCCTTTGCCTGCTGGTTGAACTCCTGAGGTGAGGTGTCCTTCTGCATCTGGCCTTTGGAAAGATCTTGCATGTCAGGATTCCAGCTCTATTGGCATCCTGGGCCCAATTTCAGCTCTGGTGGGAAAGAGAAAGAAGAAGTGGGGAGAGTAATTCTAACCGTTTTAGCACGTGAACTGGCTTAGAGGGGAGAGGAGGTGGGGGAACGGATGCAGTTTCAATTCTCCCCCTCCTAATCGTCACCCCTTCTGAAGCTCCTCCAACCTCAAGCCGCCCTCTCATAACCTTTTCCTCTGATGAGTCTGGAGGGGCTTCTTCCCACCCATCCTCCTTCAGAGAAGGCACTTTCCATCTTCTGCCATCTCACCCCCGACAGGTGGGTCTCAGATTTTCCCTTGCCCCTCACAGTGGGCAACACTTCTGTTTTTCCTCACTGAATGTTTATTTAAAATTTTTTCCACTCCATTATGTAATATGCACCTTCTCATTAAAGAACATTTGAACAATGAAGACAAGCAGAAGAAAATGATGCTACCTACCATCCCTCCCCACAAAAGACAGTGTTAGTATTTTGATGGTTTTTTCTGATGAAACAAATTCATATTTTATGGCAAGACAAAAAAAATAACTTCAACATAAAATTTTTCTTTGCCGACTTGGGGCTTCTCCTTCCCCCTTACTGGGTATTATGCATCTGCATAACCAGACCTCCTAAGGAATAACACTTCTTTTCAATATTTTAAAGCATCATAACTCTTTAGGAGATAATCTTCCTTCTTAATCTTGTAAGGGGTCAGGACCTATGACTCACTTACTTTCTTTGTATGCATAGATCTAGATTGAGTAAACTGTCAATAAGCCATCATTTGACTATAACCGTTTGTCTCAAAATCATATATAACTGTGGTTTGACTTCTACAAGGGATGAACAGTCCTCAGAACTTTCTTAAAAAGCATCTCCTGGGTTATAATTCTCAGGTTGGTGTGAATAAAACTTTCTATTTCTTTCTTAGATCATCTATTGATTAATTTTTTCATTGACACAACTTTTTTGCATAAGCCTTTTAAAAATGCAATTGTAATCATACAACATATTAAAATTTGCAGTCTACTTTTTATACTTGTGATGTTGTAGGGGAGGAAACCCAATCTTCTACCCTTTCCCTTTCTAGGTTCTGTAACTGAGACCTTCCTCTTAATCAAAGATTAACAAGAGAAAAATAGACAGAAGTGTAATAACAAGTATACCCCCTATGTACATGTGAGATACCTAGGAAAACTAAATAACACCCCTTGCCCCCAACATGGCCCCTTCCAACTCCACCTCTAGCTAAAGAGAAAAGATAATGTGAAGGGCAGTCGTGGGAGGTTTGGGCAAAGCACAGTAATGCATGGTTGTTATGCAGTTTTAGATCACTGCCTTCTTGCCTGGATGGGAGAGGAGTTTGGGGAGAATGGATACATGTATATGTGTGGCTGTGTCCCTTCCCTGTTCACCAGAAACTATCACAACATTGTGTGTTAATCGGCTATACTCTATTAAAAATGAGAAGTTAAAACAATTAAAGAATCAACTATGAGTAACATGTTCTTTTATTGGACAGAGAGGTTTACTGGTATTTGAAACTCTGTTGTCTGCTCGAATGTCACATGCCCGTGGGTGGCCCTATTCAGAGGGAAGTCCAGGCTCTGGTTTAAACTTGATCCTTCCTTGATCCTGGAGTCAGAATGAGAAGGCTATCTGGGGGAAGCCAAGATTGAAGGATCCGTGAGGGTGATAAGATGGAGATGTACACTGATGGTTCAGGGGAGCTTTCCAGAGCCAAGTCACAACATTACACTGTTTGGGGAGTAGTCCTAAAACCTAATGTTGTCATGGTTCCATCTTAGCTTTTATCAGCTGGATGTGAATGAGGCTTCATTGTCATATACTTAATATGTTTGCTTAGATCTTTGGCTAACCAACTTTTTTTCATGACTTTCTGACAGCTATTTTTGTTCAATAATGAATAATGAAGTGAGATTTACTGTAAAAAATAAATTACCGCCTTTTCCACTGATAAGAGTTTTTAGAGATTTAGTCACCCTCCTCTTCCTGGTACAAAGGGGAGACACCCTTCATATGGAGATTTCCTTATAAATATAAATGTCCCTTACAAAAGGATAACTTCTGCTTGGTTTTCAGAGCTTCTCCTGTGTCTGCTGTTTCTTAAAAATAAACAGCTCAAGGAAACTCCCCAGTGGTCCAGTGGTTAGGACGCTAGACTTTCACTGCCGAGGGCCAGGGTTCAATTCCTGCTCAAGGAACAAATATCCTACAAGCTGTGTGGTGTGGTCAAAACAAACAAACAAAAAACACACACACACTCAGCAAATCAGCTCAAGGTAATCATGCTCAAGAGGCATATTTTTGGGTGGTAAAGTTGGTTATTCTTCATAACATTTTCTAGTTTTATAATGCATAATTCTCTATTGTAAGTTTTAAAATCACTGATTCAATTTCATTACTGGTAATTTATCTGCTCACTTAGTGACTGAGCAGCAACAGCAGCAACAAAAATTGATCTGTTCACATCTTCTGCTTCCTGGTTCAGTTTTGGGAGATTTTCCTTGTCCATTTCTTTCTAGGTTGTTCATTTTACTCTCATATGATGTTCACTGTAGTTTTGTATGATCCTTTATATTTCTGTGGTGTCATTTGTAATTTCTCCCTTTTTCATTTCTGATTTTTTTGATTTTCGCCCTTTCTCTTTTTTTTCTTGGTAAGTTTGGCTAAAGGTTATCAATTTCATTTATCTTTTCAAAGAACCAGCTTTTTTCTTTCTTTCTTTCTTTTTTTTAAATTTTAATTGGAGACTACTTCCACCTCCCTCCCCATCCCATCCCTCAGGGTCATCCCAGTGCATCAGCCCTGATCACCCTGCCTCATGCATCGAACCTGGACTGATGATCTATTTCACATATGATAATATACATGTTTCAATACTATTCTTTCAAATCATCCCACCCTCACCTTCTCCCACAGAGTCAAAAGTCTGTTCTTTACATCTGTGTCTATTTTGCTGTCTTGCATATAGGGTCATCATTACCATCTTTCTAAATTCTATATATATGCATTAATATACTGTATTGGTGTTCTTCTTTCTGACTTTGCTCTGTATAATAGGCTCCAGTTTCATCCACCTCATTAGAACTGATTCAAATGCATTCTTTTTAATAGCTGAGTAATATTCCATTGTGTATATGTACCACAGCTTTCTTACCCATTCATCTGCTGATGGACATGTAGGTTGCTTCCGTGTCCTGGCTATTGTAAACAGTGCTGTGGTGAACATTGGGGTACCACGTCTCTTTCAATTCTGGTTTCCTCGGTGTGTATGCCCAACAGTGGGATTGCTGGTCGTATGGCAGTTCTATTTCCAGTTTTTTAAGGAATCTCCACACTGTTCTCCATAGTGACTATACTAGTTTGCATTCTCAGCAACAGTGTAAGAGGGTTCCTTTTCCTCCACACTCTCCTCAGCATTTATTGTTTAGACTTTTGGATAGCAGCCATTCTGACTGGCGTGAGATAGTACCTCATTGTGGTTATGATTTGCATTTCTCTGATAACGAGTGATGTTGAGCATCTTTTCATGTGTTTGTTACCCATTTGTATGTCTTCTTTGGAGAAATGTCTATTTAGTTGTTTGGCCCATTTTTTGATTGGGTCGCTTATTTTTCTGGAATTGAGCTGCATGAGCTGCTTGTATATTTTTTAGATTAATTCTTTGTCAATTACTTTGTTTGCTATTATTTTCTCCCATTCCAAAGGCTATCTTTTCACCCTGCTTATAGTTTCCTTAATTGTACAAAAGCTTTTAATTTTAATTAGGTCCGGTTTATTTATTTTTGCTTTTATTTCCATTACTCTGGGAGGTGAGTCAGAGGATCCTGCTGTGATTTATGTCAGAGGATGTTTTGCGTATGTTTTCCCCTAGGAGTTTTATAGTTTCTGGTCTTATATTTAGATCTTTAATCCATTTTGAGTTTACTTTTGTGTATGGTGTTAGAAAGCGTTCTAGTTTCATTCTTTTACAAGCAGTTTACCAGTTTTCCTAGCACCAGTTGTTAAAGAGGTTGTCTTTTCTCCATTGTATATTCTTGCCTCCTTTGTCAAAGATAGTGTCCATAGGTGCATGGATTTATCTCTAGGCTTTCTATTTTGTTCCATTGATCTATATTTCTGTCTTTGTGCCAGTACCATACTCTCTTGATGACTGTAGCTTTGTGGTATAGCCTGAAGTCAGGCAGGTTGATTCCTCCAGTTCCACTCTTCTTTCTCAGGATTGCTTTGGCTATTTGAGGTTTTTTATAATTCTATATGATTGTGAAATTATTTGAAAGAACCATCTTTTAATTTCATTGATTTTTTTCTATTGTGTTTTAGTTTATATTTTATTTATTTCTGCTCTGATCTTTATAATTTCTTTTCCTTCTATTAACTTTGGGGTTTTTTCTGTTCCTCTTTCTCTAGTTTATAATCCTTAATTCCTAACGTAAACATGCATGTATATTTCCCTTGTGGTCAGACTCTTAGGTGTTTTCCAAAACTTCACCATCACACATGGCAAAATAACACGTTTCTGTAGGTAAGCCTTACATTCCTTTTTGAGATGAGATAACTCTCAATCCAACTTCTTCAAGAAGCATTGTTTTTAAGTTCTTTTAACACTTGGTAGGGGGAGAGATTAATTCCCATTTCCTCCCTCTCTTCCTGCTCCTTTTTGCTGTAAGTCAGTGTTAAAATAAATTTCTTGGTCCAAGATGGAGCTGCTTCAGCCCAGGGTGTCAAGTGAGCAAAGTGAAACTCAGATAACTTGTGTCTCTCCAAATGTTTCCCTTGATCAGAAATGCAGTGTATCTGGTCAGCCAATCCCCAAAGGCCAAGCCAACTTTGGGTCTTCTCACCCCAAACAAGGTTGATGATGTGGCTCCAGCCAATCAGATATTTTCTGTTTCCTTGTTCTTTATTCTTTATCCTGTAAAAGTGTCCTGTCTCCTGCCCAATTTGCAGTTCTCCAAATGGAGACTGTACCCTTCATGAAGTGTTTGTTTGTATCACCTAAGCTGTTCATGTTTTAATGCCAGTAAAAGGGACTAGAATATGCCACCCTACAATGTGCCACTTTGGCAGGTGAATTATTTTGTGCTGAAGTCAACTAAGTTTCAGCCATCCAGGAAAAACTTTTTATCACTCCTTAAAATTGCCTAAAATAATTTAGAAATGTGGTTTGTACCAGAAAGAGTGTTATTACCAGAGACAGCTTTCTCATCTGAGACATGTATCTGTACAGCAGGCAAATATCTGTTAACCAAATATTTGCTCTTCTCATCTTCCTGTGAGCTGTCTTCTACCCCTATGAAGTCCTAGCTCCCCATTTCTTTTATTAGCTTAGGATGGTATATAAGCCTTAATTGCCTGACTGCCTTTGAGTCTCATATTCTTATGGGTCTCCCATACATAAAAAATTAAATTTCTTTTTGTCTTGTAACTCTGTCTTCCATTGATCTAATTATTCCTGCCAATAAACCTAGAAGATAAAAAGAGGAATTTTTTTCTCTCCTACAATAGACATCTCTCTTTTAAAGGCTGAGTATTCACTTTAATGCTTCTGTTATCTTATCCTGAGATGACTTTTGGGAAGTTAACCATTTTTTTTTTAAAGTACTATTGTCTTTGCTAAGCATCAGTACCATATATGAATCTGACTACAGACCAAGAGCTTGTTTCATATAATGCCCACCACTGGAAGCCCTGTAAGGGTTTTAGAGATAAGAAACCAGAGGCTCATGGAACCCAAATCTTTGGTGAGAGTTACTCTGCTGGTAAGTGTTCTCAACCCCAAGCCTGCCTGTCTCCAAAGCTATATCCTTTTCTCCCTCTAAAGTTGGGAAGAGGGGGATTCAACCTTCTCAGCTTTGAGCCACATCTTCCTCTGCAGTGGCTAATAGGTGGTGGAGAGGGCTTTGCTTTTGTTCTAGCCTTGGTTGCACTCTGAAGTGTGGAAATTTAGCAAGTCTCCTGTTGGTCTTCGTTTCAGTTTCAGCATCTGCAAACTGAACATACATACCCCAGAATAGCTTGCCTCATAAGAGTCATATTATGACCCAATGGGACAAAATTTATGTGAAAGTAACTGGCCCCTAGTGAGGGATTGTTGGATGGGGAAGTGTGGCGAGAGAGGGGAGTCTAAGAAGACTCACTTGTTGAGAGGGTTAGGTGGATGTAAAATGCTAGTGGAATCTCAATGACACGTTTTCTCCAGTGGAGTCAGGCAAACACCCTGAAAGGTTGTCATCTCAGTCTAGGGAATACTGTAAAGCAGTATTTTTTTCCAGTTAGAATAATGGGGGAGTAACACTCTTGCCTAAAGACCCATCTGACTTTGGACTGAAGGAGAGAGAACAGCGCAGCTCAGAGAATAAAGCATCAAAATTTTAACTAAAGACAGAATCCGAGCAGATTATTTTAAGCTGAAAATTAGTCATCAGTTAAGGAGGTTAGCCATCAGTTAGGTCTATTAAACTGTAACTTGTCTTCTGATCAAACTTGCTTTAATTGTCTTTACAAAAACTTCTGTGTCCTTCAAGCATCATGTAGCCTAAATAAAATGTTTGCCCTAATTGTTTTTTAGGAACTTGGAGTCATCTGTTCAGTTGGAGATTGAGCCAGTTAAGACTGATTAAGATCTCTGGTTCTCCAAATGGGCGTGCATGAGTGTCCTCTTGGTGACATTTTAACATTAGCTGGTTCAAACGTCCACCCTTGGAACATGCTCATGTAGCCATTTTCAGAACATGCATCCAATGAGGAAGCCTGTAGCTTAGTTGTAGTGCACAATGATTATTATCTCACTTTTTTCCTTATTTCTAATTACCTTTCCCCACATTTTCATGCCTCAGGCCACCTGCTTTCTTACCTGAGCCCTTCACCTTTGGAGAAGTAGATTTGAGATTTGT
The DNA here is from genome assembly GCA_006410935.1 of Redunca redunca. Classification (NCBI taxonomy): domain Eukaryota; kingdom Metazoa; phylum Chordata; class Mammalia; order Artiodactyla; family Bovidae; genus Redunca; species Redunca redunca. The sequence continues at coordinate 546,314 of SJYQ01002110.1, read as the reverse complement.
TCTCCTGTCTCCTCACTTGGCTGTCTTATGAATAAACCTTTCCTCTACTTCAAACTTTAGTGACTCAGGAACAACACTGATGCCTAAAAGAATTTAAGATAAGAGGCCTATCCGGGAAGGTCCCGCACCCCCAATCTTTCTGAGAATTAGAAAAAAACCTTTTCCTCAAGACTTGCTGATTTTATCTTTAAACAGTAATTATATAGCAGATCGTGGCCTGCCACGTGGGCTGCACCTTGTGGGTGGCCGGCGGAGGGACCCGGCCCTGGGGCGGAGGGCGGCGGTGCACCTGGTCTCGGGTCTAGCTGGGTGGGCGGACGGGAGGGGGGCTCCGGAAGGAGGCCCTTCCACTTGCTTTCTGCGCGGGGCTGCGCGCCCTGGTTGCCTGATACTTCTGCCACGTGGCCCTTCCAGGGCTGAAAGGAGCAGGGTTGGTAACCTGGGAATGGAAGTCTTAATAGAAGACTACGGGTTAAGACGTGTTTTTTTGTTTTTTTTTTTTTTCCTTCTAAAGCTGCCTTAAATTAAATTCAGACCAGGGTGGTGGGATTTGGTGCCACAATTTACCTCAAGGGCTTTTCCAAGGTGGTTTTCCTCACGTGAAGGGCCTTGATTGTTAGCAGTTACATTGGTCCAGTTGTAGTCCTCATTGAGAAACGGTATGGTGAAGCGAGGTTCAATTCTGGCTGGAGGTGTAATTTTTAAAACGTGTGTGCTTAACGTAACAAGAATAGAGCAGCCTTTTTATCCAAAGCAAAGGCTGGTAAAAATCAAGGCGACTCCAAGAAAATGGCTTCTCCTCCGAAAGAGGTAGAAGAAGATAGTGAAGATGAGGAAATGTCAGAAGATGAAGACAATGAGAGCAGTGGAGAAGAGGTTGTTATCCCTCAGAAAAAAGGCAAGAAGGCTACCACAACTCCCCCAAAGAAGATGATGGTTTCCCCAACAGAAAAGGTTGCAGTTGCCACACCGGCAAAGAAAGCAGTTGTCACCTCTGGCAAAACAGGCAGCAGCTACACCAGCCAAGAAGACAGTTACACCTGCCAAAGCAGTGGTAACACCTGGCAAAGAGGGGGCCACCCCAGGCAAAGCATTGGTAGCACCTCTGGTAAGAAGGGAGCAGCCGCCCCAGGCAAGGGAGCAAAGAACAGCAAGAATACAAAGAAGGAAGACAGTGATGAAGATGAAGATGACAGTGAAGAGGAAGACGATGATGATGAAGAGGAGGATGAGTCAGCCGTGAGGAAGGCAGCTGCTGCTTTTGGTGCTGCTCCTGCCACAGATGATGAAGATGACGAGGATGAAGATGACGATAAGGAGGAGGAGGATGAGGAAGACGAAGATGACTCTGAAGAAGAACCTATGGAGATTGTATCAGCCAAAGGAAAGAAAGCTCCAGTAAAAGCTGTTCCTGTGAAGGCCAAGAGCGCTGCTGAAGATGAAGATGAAGAGGATGACGAGGAGGAGGAAGAGGAGGATGATGATGAAGAGGAGGAGAAGGATGAGGAGGAAGAGGAGGAGGAAGAGGAAGAAGAGCCTCTCAAAGAAGCACCTGAAAAAGGAAAGAAGAACAAAAAGCAGCTCCTGAAGCCAAGAAACAAAAAGTGGAAGACACAGAACCAACTGCATCTTTCAATCTCTTTGTTGGAAACCTGAACTTCAATAAATCTGCTCCTGAGTTGAAAACGGGTATCAATGGCCTTTTTGTTAAAAATGACCTTGCTGTTGTCGATGTCAGAATTGGTGTGTCTAGGAAGTTTGGCTAAGTGGATTTTGAATCTGCCGAAGACCTGGAAAAAGCCTTGGAACTCACTGGTTTAAAAGTCTTTGGCAATGAAATTAAACTAGAAAAACCAAAGGGAAAAGACAGTAAGAAAGATCGAGATTCAAGAACACTTTTGGCTAAAAATCTGCCTTACAAAGTTACTCAGGATGAATTAAAAGAAGTATTGGAAGATGCTGTGGAGATCAGATTAGTCAGCAAGGATGGAAAGCATAAAGGGATTGCTTATATTGAATTTAAGACGGAAGGTGATGCAGAAAAAGCCTTGGAAGAAAAGCAGGGAACAGAGATAGATGGGCGATCCAGGCAGATTCATGTTGATGTGTGGCAAAACCAATACAATATTGTAAAGTAATTAGCCTCCAATTAAAATAAATAAATTTATATTAAAATAAAATAGAACATAGTCAAAAAAAAAGTTCAAAGTCAAGACCATAGAGATGGAAAGAATAGCACTTGGAGTGGTGAATCAAAAACCCTGGTTTTAAGCAACCTCTCCTATAGTGCAATGGAAGACACTCTTCGGGAAGTGTTTGAGAAGGCAACTCATATCAAGGTGCCCCAGAACCAAAATGGCAAAGCTAAAGGGTATGCATTTATAGAGTTTGCTTCATTTGAAGATGCTAAAGAAGCTTTAAATTCAGGTAATAAAAGGGAAATTGAGGGCAGAGCCATCAGACTGGACTTGCAAGGACCCAGGGGATCACCTAATGCAAGAAGACAGCCATCTAAAACTCTGTTCTTCAAAGGTCTCTCTGAGGATAAAAACAGAAGAGACGTTAAAGGAGTTGTTTGGTGGCTCTATTCAAGCAAGGATAGTTACTGACCGGGAGACTGGATCCTCCAAAGGGTTTGGTTTTGTAGACTTCAATAGCAAGGAAGATGCCAAAGCTGCCAAGGAGGCCATGGAAGATGGTGAAATCGATGGGAACAAAGTCACTTTGGACTGGGCCAAACCTAAGGGTGAAGGTGGATTTGGTGGCTGAGGAGGAGGCAGATGTGGCTTTGAAGGCCGAGGTGGTGGCAGAGGTGGCCGAGATGGATTTGGTGGCAGAGGCCAGGGAGGCTTTGGAGGGCAAGGAGGCTTCCAGGGAGGCAGAGGAGGAGACCACAGCCACAAGGAAAGAAGACAAGTTTGAATAGTTTCTTCTATCCCTGTCTCTCCCTCTTCCATTGGAAAGAAAGGACTCTGGGGTTTTTACTGTGTTACCTGATTAATGACAGAGCCTTCTGAGGACATTCCAAGACAGTATACAGCCTTGTGGTCTGCTTGGAAGTCCGTATAGATAACATTTCAAGGGAGATAACCCTGTTGGTGTTGACTGGATATTTGTAAAAACTTTTTAAAGAGATGAGTAATAGAGCTAACCCTTATCTGTAAGTTCTGAATTTATATTGTTTCTTCCCATGTACAAAACCATTTTTTCCCTATGGAGTTTTTTGTTTTTTTTTCTGTGTGTGTGTTGGGGCTGTAAAGGAAAGCAGAATGTTTTATCATGATTTCTGTTTCAGCAATTTTGGGAAAAATTAAAAGTCCTAGAACTCTGAAAAAAAAAAGTAATTATAGTAATAAATACAATCACATCTATGAAGGGGAGCAGAATTTGTCATCTCAAAAATGTGTTTCTTTGGCATAAGGATTATTTTGTGCTGATTGTTTTTACAGAAACAGCAAAAGCTCTGAAAATGAATAGACCTTCCTCTTTTGTAAGTGACATTTATTTTTACACTTCCCCAATGGAGAAGTTTTTTTCCCTTAAATAAAGGAGACACTTCACACCCCCAGACCTGGGATCTCAGATCTGTTCCCAACATTTCCATTCAAGTTGTGTATCCAGAAAGACACCCAAAAGCAATCTTCCCTCTCTGCATGTTCCTTGTTTGAGTTTCCAGTCAGCCAAACTGGCTTCTCTTTCCTTGTGCACTTTGACTCCCAAGTCTTGTGTATCCACATTTGACCCTGGGTTTCAGAAATCTGTGGTCGGCCTGCTGCCACCACCCAAGGAAGTAGTTCCTGAAGGGTCAGTTTCAGGATAGCAGAGAGCATGTCTGACCAAAATCAGTGTGAGCTCAGCACAGCACTTGTGAGCTCAGCATGTCACTGATGAGTCTGTAAATCAATCCCTTTGGACTGCTGTCTTCTGCTTCTGCTGCTAAGGTCGGCTGGCCACCCTTAAGTTCTTGCCCTCTTGGCAACCAAGCACTTGGTGTATTCCTCATCTCCAAGCCCTGGAAGGGGAGCTGTTTGAATCTGTGTTAACATTTCAACAGAGATGCTTCTAAGCCCCTCGCTATGAGTTGGCCAATAAATTCCTAGTCAAATTTCCAGGGACAGATTTAGGGTTTGAGATTTGTCAGCAGTGGATAGGATGTGGGACTCTTGTTGTTGTTGTTGTTTTGCCTCACCCCATGGCTTGTGGGATCTTAGTACCCTAACCAAGGATTGAACCTGGGCCCTCAGCAGTGAGAGCACAGAGTCCTAACCACTGGACCACATGGGAATTCCCAGATTAGGAACTCTTAACTCTGAAGGAGCACAAGGTATAGTTTATTCTGGAAGGAAGTCGGAGTTCTTCATTCTTCCTTGATGTTTTTGGTCCCGTCAGTGAATTCTTCTGATCATTTTCTTTGGAGCACATGTCTGTTTAGATGACATTGTTATAGGTAGATGACCTTGGTGTATCTGACGACATGGGCAGGGAGTGGGGTTCTGTTACCTGTTGGGCAGACATAAAGATGCAGAATGCTGTAAGGGAGCAGGGCTCTGGATCCTCCCAAGAGACCCCACCATCCCAGACACTTCACTGCCAAGGGCACTCAACCCAACCCCCCCACTGTGCTTGCTCCTCTGTTTAATCACTTTGACCTTAGAAAAACTATCCCTCAAGCATAACCCACATTTATCTTGAATGCTTAATGGACTGAACTTTCCTTCTAACAATCTATCCAAACCAACCTTTCCTATTACTAAGCACATTGCTTGCCCCATCCTCAATTTTCTGATCTGGTTTGAAGACAAGAAAGGAAGGTATCCCTGCTTCCACCAAGTGTGATCTCTGTAGGAATAAGATTTACAAACTTATTGTGTTGGTAGTAATTTGACTGTGGGGGGAGGTACAAACTAGATGTAACATAGCTAGATCTTGGAAAAGAAGAGGAATGTTCTCCTGCCTCCAGTTTACAAGTGACTCTAAATAAGCTGGAGTTGTCTCCCCAGCCATTCCTTTCTCCCGGCACAGTCTAAGCCATGGACCTTTTCCCATGCCCTCAGGCAGGATCCTGCTGATTTTCCCTATCACTTCTACCTGGAACCTCTCTCCTACTCTATTTGTTCCACTTTATCCCCACTTCAACTCCTAAAACACAATTCTCTCCTTTTCCCCACATACTTGTAAACTTAAGCAACGAGAATGGGATATACTGGGTGCCTTTTAGTACCAGGGAAAATGAGATCCCTGGGGCCCAAGAAATTTTAGGTAATGTTGAATAAGAAAAGAGAATGGGACACCTAAGATGAAACTCAGCCCTAAGGGTTCTTACCTTTGGGGGTATGTGCACAGTGGAATAGACGGTATTTGCTGGGTTTTCCTCTGAAATAATGCTCTGTTAGAAAACAAAGAAAAAACAAAAGAAATCATCACCTACACCCTGGGTTCTTGGAAGAAAAGTTATGACCAACCTAGACAGCATATTAAAAAGCAGAAACGTTACTTTGCCAACAGAGATCTGTCTAGTCAAGGCTATGGTTTTTCCAGTGGTCATGTATGGATTTGAGAGTTGGACTGTGAAGAAGGGTGAGCACCAAAGAATTGATGCTTTTGAACTGTGGTGTTGGAGAAGACTCTTGAGAGTCCCTTGGACTGCAAGGAGATCCAACCACCCATCCTAAAGGAAATCAGTCCTAAATATTCATTGGAAGGACTGATGCTGAAGCTGAAACTCCAATATTTTGGACACCTGATATGAAGAGCTGACTCACTGGAAAAAAACCTTGATGCTGGGAAAGATTGAAGGCAGTGCCTGGAGCCAGCGTGAGGAACTCCGCCCATGGCAAAGGTCATGAAGAAGGAGGCTCGGCATGTGCAAAGGTGGGATCAAGCCTCAGGAGAGCCCCTGTTCCCGAGCATCTACCCCCAGAACCAGAGTCTGCCTACTTTACTGTTTTATGCTCTTACCTACACCTCTGACTTTACAGGGGGCTGTCCCCCACCACATCTCTTTGTAAAGGAATTAACTTAAGACTCCAGATAATAAATCTCCTGGGCATGACAAGGGTGTCTCAGGTCAAACCTCTCTGCTGGCAGACTAGCTTGTGTGACAGGATTATCCATGCTTCTGCCACTACACACATGATTGTTTACTATATCTCAACCATAAACAGCACAGAGAGTTTGGAGTATTTTAAAAATCTTAATTAGCATAGGGCTTTTCTCATTGTTGAGTCAATGATTACCACCAGGCCTCCATATCCTCAGGCACCTGGGAGTATGTTAATCTATGTAACTGGAATGTAGAAAAGGAAATATAGTAGTTTTGATGTTAGCAATACTAGACTTTTTGAGTTAATGAATTTTCTCTTTTGTTATAGATCACTGTACTCCTCTTTCTTTGTTATAAATCACTGTGTCCTTGCTATGTAAAAATATAACTTTATCACTATCTTAAGACTAAGTAGATCTTAAGGGGAAACATGTTTTCTTAAATTGAAGAAAGTAGGGAAAACTGCTAGACCATTCAGGTATGACCTAAATCAAATCCCTTATGATTATACAGTGGAAATGAGAGATAGATTTAAGGGCTTGTTTCTTGGAGTGCCTGATGAACTATGGAATGAGGTTCGTGTCATTGTACAGGAGACAGGGATCAAGACAATTCCTATGGAAAAGAAATGCAAAAAAGCAAAATGGCTGTCTGAGGAGGCCTTACAAATAGCTGTGAAAAGAAGAGAAGTGAAAAGCAAAGGAGAAAAGGAAAGATATAAGCATCTGAATGCAGAGTTCCAAAGAATTGCAAGAAGAGATAAGAAAGCCTTCTTCAGTGATCAGTGCAAGGAAATAGAGGAAAAGAACAGAATGGGAAAGACTAGAGATCTCTTCAACAAAATTAGATACCAAGGGAAATTTTCATGCAAAGATGGGCTTGATAAAGCACAGAAATGGTATGGACCTAACAGAAGCAGAAGGTATTAAGAAGAGATGGCAAGAATACACAGAAGAACTGTACAAAAAAGATCTTCATGA
>SJYQ01002110.1:495823-539218 GCA_006410935.1 Redunca redunca | reverse complement strand
TTTCAAATCCTGAAAGATGATGCTGTGAAAGTGCTGCACTCGATATGCCAACAAATTTGGAAAACTCAGCAGTGGCCACAGGACTGGAAAAGGGCAGTTTTCATTCCAATCCCAAAGAAAGGAAATGCCAAAGAATGCTCAAACTACTGCACAATGGCACTCATCTCACACGCTAGTAAAGTAATGCTCAAAATTCTCCAAGCCAGGCTTCAGCAATACATGGACCATGAACTTCCTGATGTTCAAGCTGGTTTTAGAAAAGGCAGAAGAACCAGAGATGAAATTGCCAACATCCACTGGATCATGGAAAGAGCAAGAGAGTTCCAGAAAAACATCTATTTCTGCTTTATTGACTATGCCAAAGCCTTTGACTGTGTGGACCACAATAAACTGTGGAAAATTCTGAGAGAGATGGGAATACTAGACCACCTGACTGCCTCTTGAGAAATCTGTATGCAGGTCAGGAAGCAACAGTTAGAACTGGACATGGAACAACAGACTGGTTCCAAATAGGAAAAGGAGTCCATCAAGGCTGTATATTGTCACCCTGCTTATTTAACTTCTATGCAGAGTACATCATGAGAAACGCTGGGCTGGAAGAAACACAGGCTGGAATCAAGATTGCCAGGAGAACTATCAATAACCTCAGATATGCAGATGACACCACCTTCATGGCAGAAAGGGAAGAGGAACTCAAAAGCCTCTTGATGAAAGTGAAAGAGGAGAGTGAAAAAGTTGGCTTAAAGCTCAACATTCAGAAAACGAAGATCATGGCATCTGGTCCCATCACTTCATGGGAAATAGATGGGGAACCAGTAGAAACAGTGTCAGACTTTATTTTTCTGGGCTCCAAAATCACTGCAGATGGTGACTGCAGTCATGAAATTAAAAGACGCTTACTCCTTGGAAGAAAAGTTATGTCCAACTTAGATAGCATATTCAAAAGCAGAGACATTACTTTGCCGACTAAGGTCCATCTAGTCAAGGCTATGGTTTTTCCTGTGGTCATGTATGTATTTGAGAGTTGGACTGTGAAGAAGGCCGAGTGCCAAAGAATTGATGCTTTTGAACTGTGGTGTTGGAGAAGACTCTTGAGGGTCCCTTGGACTGCAAGGAGATCCAACCAGTCCATCTTAAAGGAGATCAGTCCTGGGTGTTCTTTGGAAGGAATGATGCTAAAGCTGAAAGTCCAGTACTTTGGCCACCTCATGCGAAGAGTTGCCTCATTGGAAAAGACTCTGATGCTGGGAGAGACTGGGGGCAGGAGAAGGGGACGACAGAGGATGAGATGGCTGGATGGCATCACTGACTCGTTGGACGTGAGTCTGAGTGAACTCTCGGAGTTGGTGATGGACAGGGAGGCCTGGCGTGCTGCAGTTCATGGGGTTGTAAAGAGTCGTGCACGACTGAGCGACTGAACTGAACTGAACTGAACGTTTATCAATAAAAAGTAAGGTGGGGCCATAAAATATTGATCGGCCTCCAGACCAGAAGATATTTTGAACAAATGTAAGACCTTTGTAAGAACAAAGATAGGCTGATAAGGGTTGGAGTAGCTGACTCTGTGTGACTGTTTCTTACATTTATCTCTAGGTATAACTAAAAGTATAAAAGTGGACCTGAAAAATAAAGAGACGGGACCAGTTCCTGGAAAGACTGGTTTCCCCCGTGTGGTCTTTTCTCGTTCTCTTCTTTTCTGGCTGAATTCCCATCTGGAGCATGGAGGCTCACCATGTCTACTTACCTGCCCTGGCTTCTAAGACCCACGCGAGAGGGAGCCCAAAGTGGGGCACCCTCCACTATTCTAGTGGGCACCGGTGGCCTATGTAGATGGTGCAAACCTCTTGTCTTGAGTTTTTATTGGTTTTCCACGTAAACCAAGTTATTCAGCCTCTTTTTCTACACTTATTTCCTACTACACTATTTCTTTCTAATTTCCCTCCATATCTTTAATTAAGCAATTAATTCCTAGGACGCTGACTCCATCCCCGCTTTGAATTACCCTGGATCCACCGGGGCTGGACCCCGGCGAGGCAGGAGGAGAAGGGGATGACAGAGGATGAAATGGTTGGATGGCATCACTGACACAATGGACATGAGTTTGAGTAAACTCAGGGAGTTGATGATGGATAGGGAGGGCTGGAGTGCTGTAGTCCATGGGGTTGCAAAGAGTTGTACACGACTGAGCAGCTGAACTGAACTGAACTGAACACCCTGGGTCACATAGACAAGGCTAAAGAGACATCCAGAATCTGGAGAAGGGAAAGCAGAGGTGGGAAGAGATGTTGAGAGGGAAGAGAGGGTTCTGGAGCAGGAACAGGGAGTGAGAAGTATTCTTGCCCGTGACTGGATTGTAATTATTAATGACTTTTTTTCAAGAAGCAACTGCATTATTTTTAAACTGTGTTCTGTTTAAATCAATTAATAAACACATAAGATAAATAAGTCCTGTAAGCTATGAATCTCCCAAGTGATTAAAGAATAATTTGAAATAATTTTGCTAATGTTGCAAACAAACTCAAATCAGAAAGGGATAAAACAGTGATGACAACAATAACAAAGGCTCCTTCCAGGGCAGAGAAAGATATCCTGGGTTAGTAAAGTTTATTCTTGAACATCGAGGACAGTGCTGTGGTCTCCAGGGAATGTGTCTTGAGCAGGAGAAGAGGAGGATGTTGGGAAAGTGATCAGTTTTGACAAGTCAGGCTGAGTGGAGCACAGAGAGGTCTCTCCTGTGAGGAAGAAAGGAGCTCTCAGGACATCAACAACTTGGAAGAGGAAACGTAATGACTCCTCTTGGAAAAGTTGTAGATAAGTATAAGAAGATGCATCCTGATCCAGAGGCATTGACGTCTGGAGTGACACTAAGATTTTTGAGGCTCTAAAGTGCTTTAACTTTTTCATTAAGTGGGCCAATGTGGAAAGAGCACTATGACCCCTAGGGAGCAAGCCCAGCTTTGGCTACAATTATTGCTCCTAGGGGACCTTTTGAAGCTGTCTATCTAGTTCTTGTCTCAAAACTGCATCTCTCTCTCTTTTCTATAATCAATTAATCGATTTGGCTCTGCTGGCTCTTGGTTGTGGCACACAGGATCTTCATTACCGGGTGTAAGCTCTCTTAGTTGCAGCATGTGGGATCCAGCTCCCTGACCAGGGATTGAACCTGGGCTTTCTGCTTTGGGAGTGTGGAGTCTTAACCACTGCACCACCAGTGAAGTCCCCAACTTGTCTCTTGTTATTTGGATTAATTTCAACTTTATCTTGGGATTTTCTTTTCAAAGAGTTTTCTTTGAGTTAACCTTGTGGTCACTGAAGCTTGACGACCCACACGTGGGAAGTCTTGGGTGTGAAACATCTGAGCCCTGTCCTGCTGGTTCCCTGAATTGCCTCAGAGGAAAAAGCATCTCTGAAGCCCATCTTCTGACACCATAACTCAAATATCATGTTAAAATCACATTTCTATCTCCACCGTCCTATACAAAAGGGATCAGGCCTGTTGAGTGGCCATTGTGCCGGGGGTGGGGTGGGCAGGGAGGAGTGATTCCATGGATCACAGTGTTAGCATTCCTGGCTGGGTCAAAATCAAAGGCCATCAATTCCTGCACAGGAAAGAATCCATAAAGATGGAAGAGATAAAGTGCATTGGGTTTCAAGGGTTATACATTCTCATTTCTCATGCTGCCCAAATCCTTGGGAAAAGCTCAACTAAACAAAGGAGGGACTCAGAGGAGAACCAGGCCCCAGAAAAAATGGGAAAGAACTCACGTTAAAATTAGAGATTGTATCATACTCGGGCATCTCTTCAGCAATGGGAGGGAAGCAAAGAGTTTTCTGATGAGTGTCCAGTTCCTTCTTCTCTTCAATGATCTCTGAAACTAAGTTGAGAGAGAATCAGAGCTGTTCCTCTTTCCACTAGCCACTCCTATTGGTCCACCATCCCATTTGAATAACCCACTTAGGGTGATTTTCAAGCATCCTGATTTTCCTATAACTGAAGAGTTTTCTAAAACATGAGACTTTCAATGCTAAACCCAGGAAAACTCCAAGATGAACTGGTAACCCTCATCATTTTGCTTCCCAAACTCTAAATAGGAAGCACAGGAGATCATAAATGCTTCTTCAGTGTTTCCAGGAGGGAAAGAAGATCTCAGTGTCTGCAATTCATTCCTAACCAATGCTTAGGTCCCTCCCTGATACCCTGAGTGGACGGTATCAGTGAGAACCCAAAAAGATAAATCAGCAGGGTTTAGGGACATGGGGTATAGCATGGAGAAAGACAGACAATGCCTTCTCCAAGAGGAATGTATCTAGACTGAGGTGGGGAGGAAAGAGAAATCTCTGGAGTTGATCCAGTGGAGGGAATTGGGATGGTCTGGGGGCTCTGACAGGGATGGGCTGACTGGAGTGTGCTGGTCTGTGGACCTCAGTGTTGGAGGCCATGGCCTCCTGGTCAGGAGAGCAGAGTCAGCTGTGTGGGGCCTGTGTCAGCAGAAGGGCTACACTAGCAAGTCCCTCTGGGGGGAAGGAGAAAGCAGGCACTGGAGAAGGGACTGAGAGGACCTTGGCCTCAGGATAGAAATTAAAGTATTTTCTCCACTCCAGAACCAAATGCCAATGGATGGTGCTGTCCTTTAGGACAGACTGTGGCTCCTTCATTTCTGCATCCTTAGTGCCAGGCATGAAGCTTGGCACACTGTCCAACATATGCTTGTTAAATGAATGAGGGAAAAGATTGAGGTAAACAGTACATACTCTACCTTTTTTCCTTTCTCTTCGTATGATCAAAATAATTAACACCAGTGCGAACGAACAGAGCAGAAAGAATGACAACAGGACGTAGAGGATCACATAGGGAGTCTGGCCCCCAGCAGCACCTTTAGAAAGAGAATGGGTGGAGGCACAGGGCAAGGAGAAGAGTCAGTTAGGGAAAATGGCACAGCTTTTGGAGCAATTGCAACCTTCCCCCCAGTCTGATGATTTCCCCAGGGCTTCTAGTTTTCACAAAATGTTTGTTCACATGGGAATCAGGAGAAGAAGATATAGGTCTTAAGAACAGGGGCTCCTGGAGAAAGAGGAGAGACAGTCACCTTCACAGAGATTCTGGGCAAAGATAGGGTTTGAGGAGTTGCTGCTGATGGGGTTACTGGCCATGCAGATGAAGGTCATGTCACTTTTCTCCCACCTCCAGGATATGGGGAGGATGGAGCCCCTGTGGGATTCATTGGTTGCCTGGTCCAGAGACTTCCAGCTGTAAGTTACATCCTCTTCTCCATGTTCCATGGAACATGTGAGATTGGTTACACAGGTGCCATTCTTATTCTCCTGCAGACCTATGACGACTTTGGGCTTTGACAGGTACTCTGTAAGAGAAATAGACAACCGAATAGACATCCAGTCTTTGTTTGAACAGCTTCAATATCAGGGAGTTCACCACTTTATGAAGGGAGTCATCCACCTTTGGACCTGATTCTGCTCACCATAGACATGCAGCTCATACTCCTGGGTGAGGGGATCCTGGAGGGTTGAGTTGTGTATCTCCACACGGTAGACACCTGAGTCATTCTTCTTCAGTCTGCTGAGCTTCAGGGAGTAGCCTTCATGTGGGAAATTCACTCTTTCCATGTTACGCTTTTGGGTCACTATGATAAGTTTGCCTCCCGTTTTTGGCTGTATGGTGACGAGAGTGGTTGAATTGAAGACCCAGATAATGCTGTCAACTAGATTTACTGAGAGATTCAGAGGGAAGATCACAGACCCACCAATGGCACCAACCAGCTTCTTTGGGATTCCAGAGGCTGCTGGCCCTGCAGAAACAGAGAACCATAAAATAAATCTGAAGTCCCTGTCTTTGCTACCAATTACTCACTCCCTTTGGGTCTTGGAAAGGTCCCAAGAAAGCCTTTCAGTCTAACCTAACCAGCCCTAGGAAACCTTTTTGGGACCTCCTCACACAAAGACGTTGAGGTCAGAACTCTCTGCCTGAAAGGGGTGATGGCAGGTAAATCCACCCCATTTCCAGAGACCTCTGGTTGAAAAGACCAAGCTCTGAGGTACACCGTGAAACCCAGCTCCAGCCTTGACAAGTTCCCATAGGGGTACAAGTAGGGAAGTTACTGTTCAAGCTCCACTTAGGACTTCACGCTGCTCCTGGGAGAGCCAATTTTGATGCAAATGAGGAAGGTAGCAGCCTATGTGAGCTGGGGCAAAGGTTCTCAAGCACAAGCCAGAGCCTTGAGAAGAAAGCTGTAAGTTCTTAAAGACAACGGTAACATAGAATTTTGAGGATGATTTATTTTTCTATTTTTTAAAATTAATTAATTTTTTATTGAAGGATAATTGCTTTACAGAATTTTGGTGTTTTCTGTCAGACCTCAACATGAATCAGCCATAGGTATACATTTTGAACCTCCCTCCCATCTCCCTCCCCATCCCACTCCTCTAGATTGGTACAGAGCCCCTGTTTGAGTTTCCTGAGCCATACAGCAAATTCCTGTTGGCTATCTATTTTACATATGGTAATATCACCTCACACCAGTCAGAATGGCCATCATCAAATAGTCTACAAACAATAAATGCTGGAGAAGGTGTGGAGAAAAGGGAATGCTCTTGCACTGCTGGGAATGTAAATTGATAACAGCCGCTATGGAAGACTGTATGGAGATTCTTAAAAAAAAAAACTAGGAATAAAACCACCATAAGACCCAGGATTCCCACTCCTAGGCATATACCCTGAGGAAACCAAATTTAAAAGAGACACATGTATCCCATTGTTTCTTGAAGCACTATTTACAATAGCTAGAACATGGAAGCAACCTAGATGTCCATCAACAGATGAATCAATAAAGAAGTTGTGGTCTATATACACAATGGAATATTTTTCTATTTTATGATAGAATGGAGGGAATTCAAGATCATCCCCAAATGAGGTTCTCATTCACTTGAGTTCCAGTATCCTTTCTTGAGTGAAAAGGAAAAAAAAAATGAGTGACTGGGAGCTCTGGAATATGCCCAGGCTACCTTGTGATACTTACTCTGAACTCTCGGGAATTGTAGTAGGGTTTTAATGTCCACTGTTTCCCCAATTTTTATTTCACTGCAATATTAATTCACCTCAAAAAGCATGACTTGCAAACAACCATCACTGATTTTTTTTTTTTTTGTCTCCAGGTGAAAAATAGCTAAGAATGGCTGCTATAAAAGCTTCCAGAAGTGGTCAAGTGAGTATTTCTAGTAAACGAGTATGAGGAATAAGTCACCTTCTACCTATTAAGATCTGAAGGTCTCTGGATATAGCAGTGAGGGAACTTAGATAAGGACTAGCTGTTTGAAAGCCCCTACTCTGATCTCATGTAACCCAAACCAATGCTTAGAGGAAGACTTTTTTTTTTTTTCACAGTCTCATTTTACAGACCAGGAACCACAGTCACAATGAGGTTAAGTGACTTACTGAAATACATGGTAAGAGGCAGACACTACCTCAGTACTCACAGGATTAAGACCTTACACAGCATATTTTACAAATGAGAAAACTCAATAGTAGAAGTTATTCAAGGTTTAGAAATAGTGGAAAAACTAAAACCAGAACCAAAATCTCCTTAAAGATGTTCTCTGTGAAAGTAAAAACCCAAAGTTATTTTTCCTTTCTAGTTGGTCATTCTTCCATAAAATATTAAAATTTATATTTTGTGCTGTGTTGGTATAAAAATGAATGTAACACCTGTTAGATTTATTACTACATAGTCATTATTATTGCAATATTTTTTTCTTCAGGTTTAAAAAAATATCAAAACGGAAACTAATGTGGGTCCCAGGCACTGTGCCTAATTGGGCCTGTTTGATTGACCAAGCATTCAGGTTCTTTTTTGTTTCACAGCTAGAGTTCCTACCACAGTATTTTCTACCACCTCAGCACTCATGTAACTCATAACTCTTCTAGTAAAACACAAATTTCTGCAACTGGCTTATTCAGATATCTAAAATCACGAAAGCCTGAAAGTGAAAGTGTTAGCTGCTCAGTCACATCTGACTATTTGCTACCCCATGGACTGTAGCCTGCCAGGCTTCTCTGTCCATGGGATTCTCCAGGCAAGAATACTGGAGTGGGTAGCCATTCCCTTCTCCAGGAGATCTTCCCAACATAAGGATCAAACCCAGGTCTCCCATATTGCAGGCAAATTCTTTACCATCTGAGATACCAAAAGAAGTTTTTTATCTAAAATTATAGTTCCTATTAACACTCAACTACCCTGCTGCTGCTGCTGCTAAGTCGCTTCAGTCATGTCCGACTCTGTGCGACCCCATAGACGGCAGCCCATCAGGCTCCACCGTCCCTGGGATTCTCCAGGCAAGAACACTGGAGTGGGTTGCCATTTTCTTCTCCAATGCATGCAAGTGAAAAGTGAAAGGGAAGTCGCTCAGTCGTGTCTGACTCTTAGCGACCCCGTGGACTGCAGCCCACCAGGCTCCTCCATCCATGGGATTTTCCAGGCAAGAGCACTGGAGTGGGGCCCCATTGCCATCTCTGACTCAACTATCCTAGGAAAGTATTATTCCCAAATAACTATGTTGCTGTTACTAAGGGTTTATTCTATGTCAAATGGTTTTTTGTAAATATTACACCTGTGACTCAGAGCAATCCTGAAGATTAGTTTTGATCCTTTTATCAGGGATCAGCAACCTTATAGGCCATGGGCCAAATTTGGTCTGCACCTGTTTTGAAAATAAAGTTTTATTGGAACTCATCCATGTTCTTTCCATAGCAGCAGTCTATGACTGCTTTTCCACTACAAAGGTTGAATTGTATAGTTGTGATAAAAATAATACTGCCTGCAAAACTTAAAATATTTACTATTTGGCCCTTCATAGCAAAAGTTTGTAAACTGGATTTGATTTAAAAAAAACAAAATCTCAAGTAACTTGTCCAAGAGCACAAAGCTAGCAGGTGACAATTTGAGGGTTTAACCCAATGTCATTCCAGCCCTGGAGCCTGAAATCTTTACACTACAGCTCAGTTTGAAGGTCCCTTGGCATTTGTTACAGCTCCAGACCTTTCCATTACTCCCCATCCTCAGTTCCCTCAAGGGTTTAGGTGTCCACTCTGAAGCCCAGGGGCCTCATTGAATCTCAATTTCCCATTCAAGTTCTTTCTTGATCTTCCTTCAGGTGCAAGCAGTTCTATCAATGCCCCAGAGTAAGGGAATCTGTTGCTACCAAATGTTGACCTAGTCCTCTGATTACAGGTCTTGGATCTTGACCAACTTATTTGCTAAATTTATCTCTGCAAGAACTGGTTTCTCTTCCTGGGTGAATGATCTTTAGGAGTTGGTTTTTGCTTTCAAACATTTTCCTTTCTATAATTTATCAGTCAGTGGACATATACTTTGGATCACTCAAGCCTTTGTCAAATCACCCTGTTAAGTAAGCAGATTTTTTTTTTTTAATTGCCTCCTTGCTTCGCTAATACTAAGGGAAAGATGATTTTTCATTGCTTTCTCTTTGGTCATCTCATGAGGTGTCAGAATAGTCCCAGTAAATGTTACAGACAAAAATTAATTTTATTTTGAATTTTTGATCTATCAATGAATGCATTCATTCTTTTACTTCAATCACAAGATGGAAGGGGTGAATATTTTGAAGTCAAGTAAAGACTGGCTATGACTTGCCCCTAAGTAGGTGAATTTCCTGGATTAGGGCTCATTTCAGTATATATTTTTTTCACTTGAGGTGTTGGGGGGATGTTTAAGTTGGGGAGCTGATAAAACTGTAAGAGTGTGACTTTAATGCACTCATGCAACACCTAAGTCAAGAGTAAATAATTGTTCTTTTTACATCTCTACATATGTAGTTCTATCTCCCCAGGGTGCATTTTAAGAAATGTGAATTTTGTGAAGATATAAAAAATGTCTTCAAATTCATTGTTCCTTGTTAGAATGAAACTGGAGGGCAATACAGTGCAAATTGCCAGTGGGAACCTAGATGGAGGACATTGTTCTGTCTTTATTGTATCTTCAGGATGAGAAGAAGCATCATAAAGGAGGAAGGTGGTTCCTTGCTATTCCCGTATGTGAGCTCAGAGGTTAGGGAGCTGGACTGGCGAATCCTAACCAATTTTGCTTCCTCTTCCCAGTTGACTGTTTCTTGATCCAGAAACAAGACACTTCTCTTCTCAGGTGTTAAGACAAAACTAAAGCTTCCCTTTCTTGGATGGCTTCCCCACCTTCAGTGTGTGGCCCTCTGTAGGGTTTTACCACATCTAGGTAGGTCATGCTCTGCTCATTCAGTCATTCCTTCTTCTAACAAGGCTTTGTTTAGCTCCATATTTTGGCCAGATATGTTTAGGAACTGGAGGGTATAAATGGGGAGCAAAATAATCATGATCCTTGCACTCATGGAGTTGGAAGAGAGTCATTAAATAAGTAACAACATGTGTTGTGAAACGAGAAGTGACAGGTACTTCGGGAACACACAGTGGGGGATGGGGGATGTAACACGTGTGATCAGAAGAGCCTAGAGAATGGGTGGCTATTTCCATTTATCTACAAGGCCTGGAGGTTTGGGCCCCGTGAGATTCCCACCTGGATCAGTGCAGTAAATACTGTAACTTTCCTCCTCTGCATCCATTTCGCTCCCTCCTCACTTTGTAGCAGCAAAATGGTTTGGATAAGACTGACAGGCACTCAACTCAAGTAGTAGTCTTCCTCTGGCATTAGTTCAGGGGCATCACACGTCCCAGGCTGATTGTTATCTAGAGAAGCCCAGGATTTTTGCTCCTGGGCAAGCTTAAAGTTGATGCTGTGGGATGATACGAAGCCTTGGATGGCCACTCACTTAACCACCAGACAAGCAACCATGACTCCCTCCTCAGCTGACCCCCCGTTTATGTCCTAACTCAAGCTTTGGTAGGTGCTTTATCCTTTTCTCTGTCCATCAAAATCATATTTATAGATAAAGAAATTGGGGCTCCAAGATGCTGAGTCACTCTCCCAAGACCCCAAATGGAAAGTGACAGATGTGACAAGAGGAGATAGTTTGTTCCTCGGCCTCCTCTAAAGACCCTCATTCTTTCCACTTCTGCCGCCCACGACTGCTTTGAGTTTCAGTATTCTAAAGTCTCATAGCAGAAAAGGCATAACCTTTATTCACCAGAATTTGGGTGAAGATGAAGGGTGAATACAGATGTGAAGGCTGTTTTTGAGAAGCACAGAGCAATCTGAACCTTGGTGGGGGGCACAGGGGAAGCAGGCAGTAGTGGTATAAGAGACGGGCTTTGAGAACGCTTCCTATTTTTTGGTCTCATTTCTACAAGAATGGCTAAAAGTGAGATTTCCCCAAACCTCTTTTGTGTGGCTTCTCACAAGGTAAGCTTCTTAGAAGATGGTCTGGACCCTAATGCATACACATCAGCCACTGGCTAATGCACAACAAAAGAGTAAGTCCAGCCATCGCACAGGGAGATAGCTCCTACAGTGAGCATTCCCACCTACTTTTGGAAGTGGAGGGAGCTGGGAGAGAAGACCCTTTGCTTTCTGCCACGGTCAAGATATTTTTTGCACCAGGGGAGTCAACCCTAAGATGCTCTTCATAACAAGAAGGGACCACAGCTCCTCCCCTTTGCCACATGCCTTTCCTTTAAGTTGTCACCTCTCAAACCTTCCTTCTTGTTTTTCTCATCTTGTCTTTTAAAACACCTCCCTAATACCATCTCACCCACTTTTTCTAATTTCGTTTTATTAACTTTCTCCTCAACACTACTGTATAATAGAATCACCATAAAATTGTGCCCATTTTCCAGATAAGAATACTGAGGCTGCAAGAGTTACTCCTTAGCCCCTCTGAATTTGGCTAGGGTGATTCTTGGTTGGTGCATCCACATTCTGACAATGGAGTAACCTATTCTCCTTGGGCATTTCCAGCACCTACCTTGGCTTCATGTACCTGGAGAGGGAAGGAATCCCTGGGGAAGATTCCGCTCAAGTACACGTTTATCAAGCACTTTTTCCTTGGAGTACAGTGTTAGCCAGTTAGTTTGCTGTGATGAAATGAGCACTAGCTTTGGAAACTCAGTCTCTGCTCTACCTCCTCTTGCCTAAGACATTTGACCTCTCAGAGCCTACATTTTGGGGGTAATAATACCTATCTTGTAAACTTGTGAGGAAATTGTATGAAAAATGCCTTGTGTAATAGGAGCTTAATAAATGGTGATTTATTATTATATTGTTTTACATTTGATATCTCATTTAAAACATCACAATAATTTGCAAGTTAGGTTTCATTTTCTGTTACGTATTTGTAAGCAAAAAGTTTCAGAGGCCAAGAAACCTATTCACAATAATGTAGTTACTATCAAACTCAGGACTCCTTGTCGAGGGCAGCACTCCTTCCATGGTCCTACTTCCTGGAAGCCCTAGAACAATCTTGGATTGTCCTTTCAATCACAGGAGGTATAGCATGCAGGCTGCCACAGTCTCTTGGAGCAGGGCTCACACTTGCAACCCGCTGCCCCAGGTCAGGTTTCAAGTGAACACCTGGGTTTTGAAAAGTCCTGCCACGTTTCCCCCCACATCACCATCCTCAAGTTCCACTTCTGATCACCATTTCTGTTCAGAAGTGGTTTTTAAAGTGGGGGTCTATACCAGCACCAGGTGCTTCCTAAAAATGGAAACGTCTAATGAACTCAAGGAGGGTGAGAGTCTGTTGATGCTTCAAGAGGTCTGGTGGTGGGGAGGAAAGGATTGGTTTTCTAAGCAGAGACTGATTGCATTGCTTGGTTTAAGAGAGAAAATGCAAGTGTTCTCTGTCTTTAAAATGATTGTTAAGTGCATAATCATTTAAATACTTTTCTAAATAACATATGTTTATATTGATGTAAATATGAAACATGGGCTTCCCTGGTGGCTCAGTGGTAAAGAAACTGCCTGCCAGTGCAGCAGATGCAGGTTAGATCCTTGGGTCAGGAAGAAGCCCTGGAGACAGCAATGGCAGCCTGCTCCAGTATTCTTGCCTGGGAAATACCATGGATAGAGGAGCATGGCAGGATACAGCCCATGAGATCACAAAACAGTTGGACATGACTTAGCGACTAAACAACAATGAAAATATAAAACATAAATATATGCATAAATGTTATAAATATATTTAAATAAAAATATTTTAAATACATATTTCTAAGTAAAGAAATATACACTTGTACCATCTCACCATCTCATTTTGTTTTTAAAATTGCTCTCAAAATGAGGGAGAGCTGAGGCCTGGAGAAGATGATATTCTTCATCTAATACATGGCAGACTCCAGGTTAGAACACAGGTCTTCCTGATACCCAATGCCACTTTCTCTCAACCCTTCCTTCCCTGGGACAGTCAGAAGAGCAGTCAACCCCCAAAGTCATTCCTTCTCCTGTCCCTCCAGTCTCTTTCTGCCCTCTGTGATTCAGATACCACAGGAAACGAAAAGCAATATTACATGAGTGATAGAGCCTGCTGAGTTGAGCCAGAGGTCCAGAGTGGAGCCAGGAGCCTGGAGCTACACCCAGGATGCGGTAGACAGTCAGGAAAATAAGAGGATCTGGTTGCACTCACCTGTGAGCTGGCAGACGAGAAAGATGAAGCATGCTGGGGCGCCAAGCATGTTGCTCTGTGGACATTAGTCACTGAAACAAATCCACTTCCCTTCTGTAGTACTTATATCTCTTCCCCAGTTGGAAGGCGGAGTCACAGGATAATGAGTCGTCTAGTGACTTTCTCCCACTATGTTCACAAGGAATGACTAAATCACTAATGATTAAAGCTATACAGTCAGCTCTTTCTGCTATACCATAGGACCTCTCAGAGATTTAGAAGAGAGAACATGGAAGGAAATAGAAAGTTATATGGAGAATGAGAGAGTTGCACTGGAGATAATATCTCTTGAGCTTTTCAGAGTACCAGGAGTACCTGAATTCTTTTATGTATTCCTCATAACAATCTTGTGAGTAAAATACTTCCATAATCCCTAGTTTTACAGATGAGAAAATGAAGGCTGACAGTATATTACAGCAAAATCAAGTAGTTCTTTAATCAAAGGAAATCATTATAATAGTAAAAAGGAGAGCCATGTGGTGAGAGAAGATATTTGTATTCAGTTCAGTTCAGTAGTTCAGTCGTGTCCGACTCTTTGCGACCCCGTGAATTGCAGCACACCAGGCCTCCCTGTCCATCACCAACTCCCGGAGTTCACTCAAACTCATGTCCATCGAGTGGGTGATGCCATCCAGCCATCTCATCCTCTGTCGTCCCCTTCTCCTCCTGCCCCCAATCCCTCCCAGCATCAGAGTCTTTTCCAGTGAGTCAACTCTTTGCATCAGGTGGCCAAAGTATTGGAGTTTCAGCTTTAGCATCATTCCTTCCAAAGAACACCCAGGACTGATCTCCTTTAAGATGGACTGGTTGGATCTCCTTGCAGTCCAAGGGACTCTCAAGAGTCTTCTCCAACACCACAGTTCAAAAGCATCAATTCTTCAGCGCTCAGCCTTCTTCACAGTCCAACTCTCCCATCCATACATGACTACTGGAAAAACCATAGCCTTGACTAGATGAACCTTTGTTGGCAAAGTAATGTCTCTGCTTTTCAATATGCTATCTAAGTTGGTCATAACTTTCCTCCCAAGGAGTAAGTGTCTTTTAATTTCATGGGTGAAATCACCTTCTGCAGTGATTTTGGAGGCCCCCCAGATAAAGTCTGACATTGTTTCCACTGTTTCCCCATCTATTTCCCATGAAGTGATGAGACCAGATGCCATGATCTTAGTCTTCTGAACGTTGAGCTTTAAGCCAACTTTTTCACTCTCCTCTTTCACATTCATCAAGAGGCTATTTAGTTCCTCTTCACTTTCTGCCATAAGGGTAGTGTCATCTGCATATCTGAGGTTATTGATATTTCTCCCAGCAATCTTGATTCCAGCTTGTGCTTCTTCCAGCCCAGCGTTTCTCATGATGTACTCTGCATATAAGTGAAATAAGTAGGGTGACAATGTACACCCTTGACGGACTCCTTTTCCTATTTGGAACCAGTCTGTTGTTCCATGTCCAGTTCTAACTGTTGCTTCCTGACCTGCATATAGGTTTCTCAAGAGGCAGGTCAGGTGGTCTGGTTTCTGGTATTCCCATCTCTTTCAGAATTTTCCACAGTTTACTGTGATCCACACAGTCAAAGGCTTTGGCATAGTTAATAAAGGAGAAATAGATGTTTTTCTGGAACTCTCTTGCTTTTTCAATGATCCAGTGGATGTTGGCAATTTGATCTCTGTTTCTCTGTGCTGCATTCAATATGCCAGCAAGTTTGGAAAACTCAGCGGTGGCCACAGGACTGGAAAATGTCAGTTTTCATTCCAATTCCAAAGAAAGGCAATGCCAAAGAATGCTCAAACTACCGCACAACTGCACTCATCTCACACACTACTTAAGTAATGCTTAAAATTCTCCAAGCCAGGCTTCAGCAATACGTGAACCGTGAACTTCCAGATGTTCAAGCTGGTTTTAGAAAAGGCAGAAGAACCAGAGATCAAATTGCCAACATCTGCTGTATCATCGAAAAAGCAAGAGAGTTCCAGAATACTTTTATTCTACAAGGGTCTTGTATCCGTAACACGTGGTTGTCCCACTATTCCAACACCATTTATTGAAAAGACTGTCCTTTCTGTATTGAATTGTTTTTACACCTCTTTCAAAAAGCAGCTAATCATACCTGTGTGTGTATATTTCGGGGTTCACTATTCCATTCCATTGGCTTATACAATGTAGTTATTGATTTATCATGGCTTAAATCTGCCATTTTACTGTTTGCTTCTGGTTTCTTCTGATTTTTTTTGTTCTGTTTTGCTTTCTTGGCCATTTTATAGGTTACATAAATTTAAAAAAAATCCATTTTGATTTGAAACTAAGATCATGGCATCTGGTCCCATCACTTCATGGGAAATAGATGGGGAAACAGCGTCAGAAACTATATCTGAGGGCTCCAAAATCACTGCAGATGGTGATTTCAGCCATGAAATTAAAAGACGCTTACTCCTTGGAAGGAAAGTTATGACCAACGTAGATAGTATATTGAGAAGCAGAGATATTACTTTGCCAACAAAGGTCCATCTAGTCAAAGCTACTTATTTCACTTATATGCAAGTACATCATGAGAAACGCTGGGCTGGAAGAAGCACAAGCTGGAATCAAGATTGCTGGGAGAAATATCAATAACCTCAGATATGCAGATGACACTACCCTTATGGCAGAAAGTGAAGAGGAACTAAATAGCCTCTTGATGAATGTGAAAGAGGAGAGTGAAAAAGTTGGCTTAAAGCTCAACGTTCAGAAGACTAAGATCATGGCATCTGGTCTCATCACTTCATGGGAAATAGATGGGGAAACAGTGGAAACAATGTCAGACTTTATCTGGGGGGCCTCCAAAATCACTGCAGAAGGTGATTTCACCCATGAAATTAAAAGACACTTACTCCTTGGGAGGAAAGTTATGACCAACTTAGATAGTATATTGAGAAGCAGAGATATTACTTTGCCAACAAAGGTTCATCTAGTCAAAGCTATGGTTTTTCCAGTAGTCATGTATGGATGGGAGAGCTGGACTGTGAAGAAAGCTGAGCGCCGAAGAATTGATGCTTTTGAACTGTGGTGTTGGAGAAGACTCTTGAGAGTCCCTTGGACTGCAAGGAGATCCAAACAGTCCATCCTAAAGGAGATCAGTCCTAGGTGTTCATTGGAAGGACTGATACTAAAGCTGAAACTCCAATAGTTTGGCCACATGATGTGAAGAGTTGACTTAATGGAAAAGACTCTGATGCTGGGAGGGATTGGGGGCAGGAGGAGAAGGGGACGACAGAGGATGAGATGGCTGGATGGCATCACCGATTCAATGGACATGAGTTTGAGTGAACTCTGGGAGTTGGTGATAGACAGGGAGGCCTGGTGTGCTGCAATTCACGGGGTCGCAAAGAGTCGGACACGACTGAACGACTGAAAAACAACCACAACAATGTAAGGCTTTAAGCAGTCATTTAAAAATCTATTGAGATACATTCACAGTGATTTTGGAGGCTAAGAAAATAAAATCTGTCACTGTTTCCCCTTTTTCCTCATTGAGGTTTTAAGGCAATTTTCTCACTCTCTTCTTTCACCCTCGTCAAGAAGCTCTTCAGTTCCTATTTGCTTCCTGACATTAGAGTGGTATCATGTTATTATCTGAGGTTGTTAATGTTTCTCCTTGGAATCTTGTGATTCATCCAGCCCAGCATTTCACATGATGTACTCTGCATATAAGTTAAGTAAGCAGGGTGACAATATACAGCCTTGATGTACTCCTTTCCCAATTTTGAACCAGTCTATTGTTTCATGTCTGGTTCTAAGTGTTGCTTCTTGACTTGCATACAGGTTTCTCAGGAGGCAGGTAAGGTGGTCTGGTATTCCCATCTCTTTAAGAATTTTCCACAATTTGTCATGATCCACACAGTCAAAGGCTTTAGTGTAGTCAATGAAGCAGAAGTAGATGTTTGTCTGGAATTTCCTTTCTTTCTTTATGATCCATTTACCAGTTCAACTAATGTGTAGAAACATTATCTGTACTAGATTCTTTTACCATCACTCCTTAATATCTTATCTTAAATAAAACCTCTCCATACATTGAGAATCATGTCAGGTAAAGTTATAATTTTTGCTCCAATTATCAGACATAATTTATAAAACTCCAGAGGAGAAGGATAGGAAATTACCTATTTGTCCAGTGGTTAGGAGTCAGTGCTTACACTGCAAGGGCTGGGTTCAATCCCTGGTTAGGAACTAAGATCTTGCAAGCTGCATGGAGTGGCAAAAAAAAAAAAGGAAAGAATAGAGAAAGATAGTCCATTATATTTTCTCATGTATTTTTACTCTTCCCATTGCTCTTTCTTTATGCTTGATGTTACAAGTTTCTTTTTTTTTCTTTCTGTTTCTAGATATTCCTTTAGCCATTCTTTTAGGGTAGGTCTGTTGGTGACAAATTTTGTTAGTTTTCCCTCACATTGAGGATGTCTTGATTTCACCTTCATTTCCTGGGTATAGAATTCTAGACTGACAGTTCTTTTCTTTCAGCACTTGAAAAACATTATGCTACTTCTCTTGCCCATATTAGTTTCTGATGAGAAATCAGCAGTCCTTTAAATTACTTTCCCCTGTAGTTTATGTGTTATTTCTCTCTGTTATGAAGATATTTTTCTTTTTTGTTAGTTTTCATCTGGTTGATATTAATGTGTTTTGGTATATATTTCTTTGAGTTTCTCCTGTTTGGGGTTTATTCGGTTTATTGGATCTGTAGGTTTGTGCCTTTTGCCGAATTTGGAGAAATTTAAATGTCTCTTTGAATACTTTTTCTGAGACAAGAAAAATAAAAATATGTGTAAGAGGAGAGACAAATTATCATATTTTCAGATCATATTACTGCTGATGTAGAAAATCCAAAGGAATCTGTAGACAAAGTATGAGAACTAATAAGGCAGTAAACAGGACTCAAACAACCATATTGTATACACGATATTCTTCTAACTTGGTGCTCACTTGTTTACTAATCTTGACCTAGTTCAATTAAGAGTAAAAGAGGTATTTTCCCAATGGTAACACAGCATTTTATTAGCAGAATCAGAATATTGTGGCTTTTCTTGTTCTAGAAATTACCATGCTAAGGCTTCTGGGAAAATAAACAGAAAATATTTTTGAAATGGGAAAAGGCATGGATGGGGTGGAATGAGATCAGTAAAAAAAATCCTAGGGATGCCCCATTAGGACACAACTGAAAAGAGGAACTAAAAGAAGTTTATGCTTTTAAAAACAGAAAGTAATTACATTTGAAGAGTGAAACTTAGCAGCAGAAACTTATTATTCAATAGTCACCCCCTCAAATATTCATGGAATATTTTTGCTCATGGAACTTTGTTCTCTCTTGGTTTTCTCCTACCCCAGGCTTCTCTTATATAAATTTGTTGCAAATTTCTCCCATCTATAAATATTGAAAAGTCTCTGAGTTCAGTCCTTGTTGTTATTGTTGTTTAGTTGCTAAGTCATGTCTGACTCATTGCAACCCCATGAACTGTAAGGGCTCCTCTGTCCGTGGGATTTCCCGGGCAAGAATACTGGAGTGGGTTATCATTTTCTTTTTCAGGGGGTCTTCCCGACCCAAGGACTGAACCCACATCTCCTGCTTGGCAGGCAGATTCTTTACCACTGAGCCACCTAGGAAACCCTCAGTCCTTAGACTTACTCATTTCTTTATCTATCCCCTAATTCCTTAGTCCATCTCATCCAGTCTCCTGATTTGAAATGCCCAATTTTATTTCCAGGCCTGACTTTTTCCTTAATTCTTATCTTCTATATTCAGCAACTTACTCAGCATCTCCATCTGAATGTCTAACAGGTATCTAAATACCAAATCAAACTGTTGCTTCCCTATCTTCTATTTCTTTCTCCATCTATCTTCATCTCAGTAAATTGTCACTCATTCTTCAAGTTTTCAAGCCAAAAAATTTAAATTATTCTTGACTCCTCTTTCTCCTATGCTATGTCCATTTATCAAAAAATTCTATTGGCTCTACCTTGGAAAATCCAGAACCTAATCACTTCTTATCACCTTTACCAAACTTTGCCAACACCATCTCTTCCTGCACTATTGCTGCAGCTACCTAACAAATCTCCTTACGTGTAACTTGGCCCTCTGTAATCTACTCTTCACAGACTAGAGTGATATTCTAGATCACTAGAGTGATATTTATACCAGATCATCTCATTTCTCTGTTTGCTGGTTGTTTCCTATATTACTTGGGATAAAGTGCAAACTCCCTTTCAGGCCTTCTTATTTGGCTTTATGAAAGCCCTTGGCTACCTTCTGACACATTTTCCTAGCTCTTTCCCCAACTTAGTTCACATCCATGACACTCACCACCTCATTGTTCCTAAAATTCTCCACCACACTCCCACCTCAAGGTCTTTGCAGTAGAAGAAAGCTCTTCTCCTAGATGCCCACATGGCTATCTCTTCCTTAAGATTCACTCAATGTTACCTATTAAAGAGAGTCTCCTGATCCCTTTGATATAACAACACTGCTTGATCTTTTACTCCCTATCTCTTTATCCTGCTTTATTATTTTTTTCTATGAAAAATTGATAAATAGAAATCTCAATTAGAGTTGAGATACCAGAAGGGGGAGCTCTCATGTCCTGAGATAAAAACAGAGCCCAAGAGGAAAAACAAAGACTTCCTTCCAGGGATCAGCCAGTGAAAAGACATGAACTTTGTTTAGAGCAGCCCTGCCAAATTATCTTCACTCTTTTTAAAAGCATTCTCCTTCTTCGGCTGTGTGGGGACTTGCACATGGCTTGCCATGACTGCAGACCCCAAATTTCAATTTTGTACTAATTTCTAAATAAACCTATCTTTGCTAGAGAAATATCAGGCAGTCTATCTATTTCAGGTCAACATTCTATAGGATCTACCATGCTAAAATTTAAGAGTTCTAAGAAGACAGACTTTCTCTGCGTGTTCAGAACTCTATTCTCAGAACTGGAATAGTGCCTGGTACACAGTAGATCTTCAACACGTAGTTGAATAAATAAGTGAGTGTCCTGAGCATTAAGAGTTGAGTAATTATGAACGATACCCAGCATTTCTGTCTTTCTATTTGGAAAATAAAATTGAAAGCAGAAAATGTATGGGATGTCTTAGGACCTCAGGACACAGCCTTCTTTGAAGATTGGTACAGTGGCAGAGAAGAATATGAAAGGAGGATTCCCTCAGTCTAGAGAGGTGAGAGAAAATTTATTAAAAAATAGAATGCTTGTATATTTCCAAAAGGAAGTCTATGTCATCTGAAAGTGAGAAACGGTTATTGCTTTAAACCATGACTGTATTGTTAAGACTCACTTATTTTAAAAATAGCCTTTCAATAGTATTTTATTTTCAAAGCATCAATAATTAGAGTATATTATGCAAAAATAGCCACAAAGCAAGCACAGCAGTCACATTTCTTATGTGATTTTTCATTCAATTGTCATTAAATTTTTTCATCGTAAAATAACTAAGCATGATACTAAAATGTGAAATAGAGAGCCTAAAATTTCAAGTTAGAAAATGCAAGAACATCTTGATACCTTTATCACTAACGTGTTAATCACAATTTGACCAAAATTTTGAACATTTTCATTGGAATGGTTCTTCGAACTCACTCTGAAATATTTACATTAGTGTTAAAATGTCTCTGGGAATGCACATAATTTTAATCATGTAGTGCTTTGAGACTTCATAGAAACCAGCTGCAGTGAGAGTGTCATGTTTTCACTGGTCAGTGGCTCCTTTGTTACACACCACACAGGGCACTCCTATTGGCAGAGCTACACGAGGAAATGTTCAAGTCCAATGCCTAAAGAGGGAAGCACACCTACATTCCTTTGTGTGCCCTTGTTCTCCTCCCGCCTACTTGGCCAGATTTGGACTCTGCTGATTGTCATGTCCTGTGCAGATTAGTTCGTTATGAACCTGTGACTGTACTTTCCTGGAATTGCCCCCATTTTCTACAAGTGGGCAGAGGTGAGAGAATCATTAATAGATCTCACATCTCTATTGTGCATTCCAGTCTTCACACTTATTAATTTACATTCTCTCTCAGTCCCACCAATCACATGGCATGCCCTTTGGGGAAGGTACCTCTGGGAATGAAGGTAATCCCCTTCTTGTCCCAATTACCATGGCCAGACCACTCCACCCCCACATGCTAACCCCAAACACCCAATGACCTACAGCAAGTACTATGGTGAAGGTTCCTGAACCAAATCCCTGGTGCTCCTCATGTGTCATCAACATAACATGTGTCACTCACTGTATTATCTGTTGAAAATACAGTTGAAAGACTTTTCTTCTTTCAAATAAACCATGCTTTATTGGGGAAATCCACACATAAGGCAACAGTTACAAAGCAGAGGGCAAGGACTGCAATGGATAAAGTCTAAGGGGCTTTTGGAGTACAGAGTATTTCTAGTAAAAACTGCCTCCTCTTAATGACCTCATGGGTTGTTGTAGGGTCAAAATTGTAGAATGAATGTGAAAGCACTTTGTAACTCTAAAGGGCAGTACTATTGTGACTGGAAGACATTGCTCCTGCTTTAATGGATGGTAATTTCCAGATATGTTTGGAAGACCAAACAATTACAAGTTTTCTCTATTATCTCTCCATTCAATCCCTTTGAGAAGATGGGACATAGGAGGGGAAGTGATGTAAGAAATGCTCAATGTGCTCTTGTCAGTCCATTTACCCAGAGATTGTCCACATTCCTTGTTACTCACAGTACAACCCTCCTCACTTCCCCTGGTAGAACTCCTGCCTTTCTCTCTCTCTCACTCTGGAAGTATTACCCAGTTAGTGGATGAGCACACAGATGCTCCAGCCATACTTCCTAGACTTGAGTCCTGATTATGTCCCTTCTCCCTGTTTAGTCTTGGCCACAATGACTTTAATGCTCTATGCCTCAGTTTACTCACATGAGAAATGGGGATAACTATAGTTCTTAGTCCACAAGATTATAAATATTAAAAGAGATAATGAGGGACTTCACTTGTGGTCTTGTGGCTAAGACTCCATGCTCCCAGTGAAAAAGTCCTGGGTTCAATTCTGGTCAGGTAACTAGATCTAACATGCAGCAACTGAGTTTGCATGCTGCAACTAAAGATCTTACAACAACAACGATGATCCTGCATGCTACAACTAAGACCTGGTGCAACCAAATAAATAAATATTTTTAAAAATAAATAAAAATAAAAAATGTGTTAAAAAAGATATAATGGATACTAAAGTGGCATAGAGACTACCTCCTAGTAAGTCCTTAGTAAACATTAGCTATTATGTCAATTAAGTCATTTCAAATATCTTCTAATCAGTTACAAAGAGCCAGGACTTGAGCCTTAAACATAAATAGATGAAGTCTCAGCCTTTATGCGAGGAATGCCGGTGAGCCATACGCCAACTGTGCATCTCCACTTGCCCTCTGTCCTCTCTGTTGGTGTTCCAGCTTCCTCCCCACTGCAGAAAAGCCACCTGACCCCTTCAGACAGGCCATAGCACTCCTAATAGAGACCTCATCTCCCATTCCCTGACTCTTTGCTGCTCTCTGCTGGCACAGATGTGTGTGCCATGTGCCAGGCTTACCTAAGAGGATGGGGGGACGTAGGTGGGAGACTGAAGGTGTGTGTAAGGTGACAGACATGCAGATGTCTGCTATACCTAGTCTCTGCCTTCACATAGCTCATGCCACCAATTATAAATTATGACACTATATTCATATACAGCTGTCCCTTCTTTTTCAGAAAAGGTAGGGAGTCAGGGAGAACTTATTAGAAGGTCAACATTTGTCAGTTACTTACCTGTGCAGATTAGTATAAAGAGACTTATAAATCACTTTGGGAGCCATTTTGTGGAAATTAAGGGTTATTTTTCTTATAAAATACTATATTTTAAAGTAAAGAAGACAGGCTAAGTTAGCACATTAAGATGATCATCACATCAAATCGATACAAGACTAGAAAGCACACTGGAAGGGCTTGCCACCATGTGCCCCTGACAAGCTGAGACCAGCTCTGATCTCATATAAGTTGTTGGGATTGACTCCACAGCTAAACTGAGGAAATGAATACAGTTAGTAAAAACTCACAAAAAGAACACAAAGATATTGTGGATTAGCAAATGTATAGAAAAGTTCTGTCTTAGAAGAGACAAGGAGTAACATTAACAATATGATGGTTTAGTTCAGTGTAGCTGATTTATGATGTTGTGTTACTTTCTGCTATACAGAAAAGTGAATACATTATACACATATCCACTCTTTATTAAATTCTTTTTCCATGTAGGCCATTACATAGTATTGAGTAGAGTTCCCTGTGCTGTATAGCAGGTCCTTATCAGTTATCTGTTTTATATATAGTAGTATGTATATGTCAATCCCAGTTTCCCAATTTATTTTTCCCCTCCTCTCTTCCCTGGTAACCACAAGACTGTTTTATGCTTCTGTGACTCTATTTTGTAAGTTCATTCATATCATTTTTTAGATTCCACCTATAAGTGATATCATATGATATTGTTTATTTTTGCTTTTGTTGTTATGCTATTGTCATATTTTTTAAAAAAATCATTATCAACATCAACGTTAAGGAGATTTTCCCCTATGTTTTCTTATAGGAGTATATCTATCTTCTCTGTCTGACTTCCTTTACTCTGACTTCCTTTACTCACTGTGACAACCTCTGGGTCCATCCATGTTGCTGAAAATAGCATGATTTTGTTCTTTTTATGGCTAATATTCCATTGCATATATGTACTACATCTTCTTTATCCAATCCTCTGTTGATGGATTTTTAAGTTGCTTCCATATCATCGTTATTGGAAATATTGCTGCAGTGAACAAATGGTTTGTGGATTGCGTGAATTTCTTAAATATTCAGATGTTAATCCCTTATCAGATAGATGGTATTCAAATACTTACTTCCATTCAGTAGGTTGCCTTTTCAATTAGCTGATGGCTTCTTTTGCTGTACAGAAGCTTTCTAGTTTGATGTAGCCCCACTTGTTTATTTTTGCTTTTATTTTTTGTGCTACTGCTGTCATATTAAAAAAAAAGTCATTATCAAAGCAATTTCAAGGAGATTTCCCCCTATGTTTTCTTATAGGAGTTTAACACTTTTGTATTTAAATCTTTAATCCATTTTCACAGTTTTTGTGAGTGGTATAAGGTAAGAATCTAATTTCATTCTTTGGCATGTGAATAATCAGTTTTCCCAGCACCATTTATTGAGGTCTATGCTTCTCCCATGGAGAAGGCAATGGCACCCTACTCCAGTACTCTTGCCTGGAAAATCCCATGGACAGAAGAGCTTTGTAGGCTGCAGTCCATGGGGTGGCTAAGAGTCGGACACGATTGAGTGAATTCACTTTCACTTTTCACTTTTCACTTTCATGCATTGGAGAAGGAAATGGCAACCCACTCCAGTGTTCTTGCCTGGAGAATCCCAGGGACGGGGGAGCCTGGTGG
Organism: Redunca redunca; assembly: GCA_006410935.1. Classification (NCBI taxonomy): domain Eukaryota; kingdom Metazoa; phylum Chordata; class Mammalia; order Artiodactyla; family Bovidae; genus Redunca; species Redunca redunca. The sequence goes on along the minus strand of SJYQ01002110.1, from coordinate 514,145 downwards.
GCTGCCGTCTATGGTGTTGCACAGAGTCGGACATGACTGAAGCGACTTAGCAGCAGTAGCAGCAGCATGCTTTTCCCACTGAGTATTCTTGGCTCCCTAGTCAAATATTTGTTGATGGTATTTACATGGATTTATTCTTGGATTCTGAATTCTGTTCCACTGTTCTATATGTTTGTTTTTTATGCCAGTACAGTATAGTACAGTGTTTTGCTTACTATGGCTTTGTAATAAAGTTTGAAATCAGACATGTGTTGTCTCCAAATTTGCTCTCCTTTCTCAGGATTGCTATGTATATTTTCTCAGGATTGCTATGGCCTTTTGGTTTCATGTAAATTTTTCTATTTCTGTGAAAAATGCTATTGGAATTTTGTTAGTGATTGTACTGAATCTATACGTTGTTTTGGGTAATGCAAATATTTTAACAATATTAAACCTTCCAGTTCATGAACACAGAATTTTTTTGTGTGTCTTCAACTTCTTCATCAAAAGCTTATAATTTTCAGTATACAAATCTACCCCTTGTTAAATTTGCTCCTACATAGTTCATTATTTTTGATTCTATCACAAATAAGATTGTTTTCTATTTTTTGGTTAGTTCATTGTTATATAAAAATGACTCATGAATTTCCCTTGCCAAGCAAACCAAAAATATACTCATAAAACAGCTCCTGACATGTTCATAACCATCAAATTAATGGCGCAAATGATTCTTCAGAAAGATTGATGTACAATAAAATTTTGTGGCTAGTGAAAAAATGCAGTTGGCTTTTATATGTTGATTTTGTATACTGCAACTTAGCTAAATTCCTTTGTTAGTTCTAATAGTTTTTTGCTGAAGTCTTTAAGACAATTCAGACAAATTTACTTCTTGCTTTCCAACTGGATACATTTATTTCTTTTTGTTGTCTAATGGATCTGGTGAGGACTTTCAGCTCTATGGTGAATGAGAGTGGTTGGTATGGGCACCATTGTTTTATTCTCTAATGTTGTCAGGAAAGCTTTCAACCTTTCACCATTGAGTGTAATGTTAGCTGTGATTTTGTCATATATGACCTTTCCTATGGTGAGGTATATTCCTTCTATACCCCATTTGTTGCAAGTCTTATTATGAAAAAATACTGATTTTTTCAAGTTTGTTTCTGCATCTATTAAGATGATTATATTATTTTTATCTTTCATCCTAATATAATTTTTCACATTTATTTACTCACATGTATTGAAATCCTAGGGATAAATTTTGCTTGATCATGGTGTATAATTCTTTTAATATGTTGTTGAATTTGGTGTGCTAGTATTTTGTTGAGAATCTTTGCGTCTATATTCATGAGGAATATGGGCCTGTAGCTTTCTTTTCCTTTAGTTCCTTATGTGATCTTGGCATCAGGGTAATGCTAGTGTAATAAACATGAGTTTAGGGATGTTCCTTCCTCTTCAATTTTTGGGGAAGAGTTTGAGAAGAATTGTTGTTAATTCTTTTTTAAATGTTTGGTAGAAATCACCAGTGAAGCTGTCTGTTTGGCTCTTTCTTTGTTGAGAAGTTTTTGATTACTAATTCAATCACCTTTCTTGCTATTGGTCAGTTTAAATTTTCTGTATTTAGTCACTCAATTGTATCCGACTCTTTGCTAACCCATAGGCTGTTAACCCACTAGGCTCCTCTGTCCATGGGGATTCTCCAGGCAAGAATTCTGGAGTGGGTTGCCGTACCCTCCTTCAGGGAATCTGCCCAACCCAAGGACTGAATCTAAGTCACCTGCACTGCAGGCAGATTCTTTACAGTCTGAGCCACCAGAGAAACCTCCCTGAGATATAGGGGAAGTTCAGATTTTCTATCTCTTCATTATTCAGTTTTGACAGGTTGCACATATCTGGGAATTTATTGATTGCCTCTGAGTTATCTAGTTTGTTGGTGTATAGTAAAGTTCATGCAGACTCTTATGATGTTTTGTATTCCTGTGGTGCCAGCTGTAATGTCCATTACTTCATCTGTTTTATTTATTTGAACCATCTTTCTTTTTTTCTTAGTCTAGATAAAGGTTTGTCTATCTAATCTTAAAGGGGGATGGCACATTTACTGGAACATACAAGAAGTTTACCTCCCAAGAACATAACGGCACAGTCAGAGTTATAAACTATTCTACTCAAATAATGGGAGTGGTGGAGTGACGAGAGAATAGTGTGATCAATGAATGGAATATAATATCTTCCAGAATAGTCACAGAAAAGTAGAAAACCTTTGTTTTAACCCTATGGTTATGATTCCCACACCAATGATAAGCTTGTCTTCAATTTTGAAAGGTCCAAACGGGGAGAAGGTGTTGGGACTTCAGTCTACACTTTCTCAGTTTCCAGAGAGTCTCTGTGAAGGTTAGCCAACTGTGAAGGGGTCAGTCCCTAAGAACTTCTTACTTCTGATACTTCAAATTGAGGGGTTTCTCCAAACTATATTTTGATAACTCATTAGAATTCACGTGAAAAGTTCTTGATTTGTAACCAGGTGGGAATACCAGGCTCTCCAGGTGGTTCTGTATTCAAACCAAGGCAGCAGATATGAACCTCAGCATCACGGGCCCCTGTTAACAACAGCACTGGACCCAGGGAATTAGTGCACATGGCAGGGCTTGGTATTGAATCCTGGCTCTGCCCATTTGGCCACTGTGTGACCTTCTTGCTCTGCTGATCTTTCTGGGTCTCTCTCTCCATTTGTTAAAAAATTCCCTGAAAGCTTCTATACTCATAATTACAGTTTATTATAAGGAAAGGATACAGATTAAGATAAGCAGAAAACAAACAAACAAACAAACAAAAAAACAAAAAACAAAAACAAAAAGAGAGAGAGAGATGTTTCTGGCAGTGTCCAGAAAGATTTTAAACATGGATCTTCCAATACTTTTTTGCCTTGGAGCCATGGAGAGTGTTAATTCTTCCTGGCAGTGATGTATGACAATACGCATGAAGTATTGTCAATCAGAGATGCTTACTCCAGTCTTGGCATATACACTCAGTACTGTTGGGGTTCCATCATTTAGGCTCCAGTATGGCTGATTTTATGGAGAAGGCAATGGCAACCCACTCCAGTACTCTTGCCTGGAAAATCCCATGGATGGAGGAGCCTGGTAGGCTGTGGTCCATGGGGTCGCCAAGAGTCGGACACGACTGAGTGACTTCCCTTTCACTTTTCACTTTCATGCATTGAAGAAGGAAATGGCAACCCAGTCCAGTGTTCTTGCCTGGAGAATCCCAGGGGCGGGGGAGCCTGGTAGGCTGATGTCTATGGGGTCGCACAGAGTCGGACACGACTGAAGCGACTTAGCAGCAGCAGCATGGCTGATTTTAATTTTCACCCTTTCAGGAAATTGAGTTAATATGTATGATCCAAAGCTCCCACCTTGAATCGTATTTTTTATGTGGCTCAAATCCCCAGTCCTAAATCATATTATTATCATCTGGAGCTGCAAGCCCCCAGACACTCCTATCATGCTTGACTTCATCCAAGGGTTTAGAGATTACCTCTCAGAATTTAAGGAAAACCATCTTTGACTGGGCTTGCTTGTTAGAGAGAGAAAATTGTGTTAACCAGACAATAGTGAGGGTACACTGAGGCCTGCCTTAAGATTCACTCGCCTATGAGAGAACTATACATCGAGGAGGTAAATGGTGGTGATTTCTACAGTCAGCTAGATAGGGGAGCACTAAGGCTGAAAGTTCTACTTTCTGCCTCAAAAATGTCATAAAAGACTTGAATAACATCTACAGAGTTGAGGAAGGTACAGGTGATGACCCAAGAACTCTATAGCCATTTCAAGCCAGCATTTAGTACAAGGGAAAAGGAGGAGCATTCTTGGATGCATGAAAACTATGCCACTCTTGTGAAGTTGTACCTGAATGAGCTAGATCCAAAGCACATTTAGACTGGTATGCCAGCTGCCTATACTGATATCAACAGTTATCTTCTTTTCTTTTAATAATTTTATTCTATAAATTTGTGGGTTCTTGCATCAATGTTATTCCAACATTATCATCTTGATATTAGAAAAATTCCATCATGAATATAAACATGATAGGGTGTAGATGAAGCCACAGAAGAAGAGTAAATCATTCAGAGGCCATATGTGAGAAGAGAAAGGATGAAGGATACAATTCTGGGAACTACCAATAATAAAAATGAACACAAGAAATAGAATCAGAGAGGTGAAATAAAACAGGAATGGGAATTTTGGATTAGTAGATGCAAACTGTTACATATAGAATGGATAAGCAATGAGGTCCTACTATCCAGCACAGAGAACTATACTCAATTATTGTTGTTTAGTTGAGAAGTCATGTCTGACTCTTTAATGACCCCGTGAACTATAGCCTACCAGGTTCTTCTGATCATGGGATTTCTGATGAATACTGGAGTGGATTTCCATTTCCTTCTCCAAGGGATCTTCCCAACCCAGGGGCTGAATCTGTGTCTCCTACATTGGCATATGGTCTTTTTTTTAACCACTGATCCACCAAGGAAACCCAACTATATTCAATATCCTGTGATAAATCCTGGGATAAGGTTCTCATTTTACCCCAAATAAAACTTAATTCAAAAAGAATATTAAAAACAATATCTATCTATTTATAGCTGAACCATTTTTTCTACAGTAGAAATTAACACAACACTGTAAATTAACTATATTTCAATAAAATAATTTTTAAAAAAAGGTCTTGTGTGTATTTGTTTACAATTTTTTCTCAACAATATATAACAGATTTCTTTTAGATCAATATGTTCTTTTCTATTTCATTCTGTATTATAGCCTCATATTGTCCCATAGCATATTAATACCATGATTTATTCTTTTTTATAATATAATTTTTTTTAATTGGAGGTTAATTACTCCATAATTTGTATTGGTTTTGTCATACATCAACATGAATCCACCACAGGTGTACACGTGTTCCTCATCCTGAACCCCCTTCCCACCTTCCTCCCCATACCATCCCTCTGGGTCATCCCTGTGCACTAGCCCCAAGCATCCTGTATCATGCATCGAACCTGATTTATTCTATTTCTTTATTTCTGTATATATATGAGATGACAGGTGTTCCCTAAATTTGTGTAATAATCATTCATGATGTATAAAAGTCAAATTTATGATGTACTCCTTAAACTTATGCAGTGCTACATGTCAATTTCATTGCTTTATATCAATGAAAATTGAAAGTAATAAAGAGCACTAAGCCACAGTGAGGGCTCCACTCTCATGATCTAAACATCTGCCAAAGACCCCATCTTCTAAGAGATTGTTGTTGTTATTCAGTTGCTCAGCCATGTCTGAGTCTTTGTGATCCCATGAACTGAAGTACGCCAGGCTTCCCTGTCCTTCACTATCTCTCAGAGTATGCTCAAACTCATGTCCATTGAGTCAATGATGCCATCCAATCATCTCATCTTCTGTCGCCCCATTCTCCTCCTGTCCTCAATGTTTCTCAGCATCAGGGTCTTTTCCATGAGTTGGCTCTTCACATCAGGTGGCCAAAGTATTGGAGCTTCAGCTTCAGCAACAGTCCTTCCAATGAGATTCAGGGTTGATTTCCCTTAGGATTGCCTGGTTTGATCTCCTTGCTATCCAATCGACTCTCAAGGGTCTTCTCCAACACCACAGTATGAAAGCCTCAATTCTTTGGCACTCAGCCTGCTTTATGGTCCACATAAAGCAGGTCCACTCTCACATCCATACATGACTACTGGAAAAACCATAGCCTTGACTATATATATGGACCTTTTCAGCAAAGTGATTTCTTTACTTTTTAATAAACTGTCTAGGTTTGTCATAGCTTTCCTGCCAAGAAGCAATCATCTAATTTCATGGCTGCAGTCACTATCCACGGTGACTTTAGAGCTCAAAAAAAAAAAAAAAAAAAAAAAAAGGGAAATCTACCACTACTTCCACTTTTCCCCTTATATTTGCCATGAATTATTGGGAACAGATGCCATGACCTTGGTTTTTTTAATACTGAATTTTAAGCCGGCTTTTTCACTTTGCTCTTTCAGCCTCATCAAGAAGAGGCTCTTTAGTTCCTCTTCACTTTCTGCCATTAGAGTAGTATCATATGCATTTCTGAAGTTGTTGATATTTCTCCTGGAAATCTTGATACCAGCTTGTAACTCATCCAGCTCAGCATGTTTCATGATGTGCTCTGCATATAAGTTAAATAAAAAGGATAACAACAACAACAACAACAACAAAAGCAGCGTTGTCACACTTCTTTCTCAATCTTGAATCAGTCAGTTGTTTCATGTAAGGTTCTAATTCTTCCTCAGAAACCTGTATGCAGGTCAAGAAGGAAGAGTTAGAATCCTACACAAAACAACTGACTGGTTGACCAGTTGTCTCACTGGGTGTTGAGACAGGTAAGATAGTCTGTTATTCCCATCTCTTTAAGAGTTTTCCACAGTTTGTTATGACCCATACAGTCAATGACTTTAATCAATGAAACAGAAGTAGATATTTTTTCTGGAATTCCTTTGCTTTCTCTATAATTCAGCGAATGTTGGCAATTTGAACTCTGCCTCTTCTAAACCCAGCTTGAACATCTGGGAGTTCTTGGTTCGCATACTGCTGAAACCTAGCTTGAAGGATTTTGGGCATACTCTTACTAGCGTGGGAGGTGAATGCAATTGTCTGGGAATTTGAACATTTTTTGTACTGCCCTGCTGAGGAATCGGCATGATGATTGACTTTTTCCAGTCCTATGGCCACTGCTGGGTTTTCCAAATTTGCTGACATATTGGTGCAACAGTATAATAGCATCATCTTTTATGATTTTAAATAACTCCGCTGGAATTCAACCATCTCAACTAGCTTTATTGGCAGCAGTGCTTCCTAAGGCCCACTTGACTTTACACTCCAGAATGTCTGGCTCTGGGTGAGTGGGCACACCATCATGGTTATCTGGGTCATAAAAACTTTTTTGTGTAGTTATTTTCATTCTTGTAGTTTTCATTCTTGCCATCTCTTCTTGATCTCTTCTGCTTCTATTAGGTCAGTACTGTTTCTGTCCTTATTGTGCCCATCTTTGCATGAAATATTCTTTTGATATCTCCAATTTTCTTGAAGAGAACTCTAGTCTTGCCCTTTTTGTTGTTTCCCTCTATTTCTTTGCATTGTTCATTGAAAAAGCCCTCATCTCTCCTTGCTATTCTCTGGTACTCTGCATTCAGTTGGGTATCTTTCCCTTTCTCCTTTTCTTTTCACTTCTCTTCTTTCCTCAGGTATTTGTAACACTTTGCCTTCTTGCATTTCTTTTTCTTTGGGATGATATTGTTCACTGCCTCCTATACAATATTATGAACTTCTGTCCATAGTTCTTCAGGCACATGGCTTGCTATATCTAATACCTTGACTCTATTCCTCACCTCCGCTGTATAATCATAGGGGATTTGATTTAGGTTGTCCCTGACTGACCTAGTGGTTTTACCCACTTTCTTTCGTTTAAATGTGAATTTTGCCATAAGGAGCTGATGGTCTGAGCCACAAGATGTTGCTTTTGCTGACTGTATGCAGCTTCTCCATCTTTGATTTATGAACCTAATATTCCAGGTTCCCATGCAGTACTGTTCTTTGCAGCATCAGATTTTATTTTCATTACCAGACACATCTACAACTGAGCATCATTTCTGCTTTGGCCAAACTGCTTCATTCTTTCTGTTGTTGCTGCTGCTGCTGCTAAGTTGCTTCAGTCGTGTCTGACTCTGTGCAATGCCATAGACAGCAGCCCACCAGGCTCCCCCGTCCCTGGGATTCTCCAGGCAAGAACATTGGAGTGGGTTGCCATTTCCTTCTCCAATGCATGAAAGTGAAAAGTGAAAGTGAAGTCACTTAGTCATGTCCGACTCTTGGCGACCTCATGGACTGCAGCCTACCAGGCTCCTCTGTCCATGGGATTTTCCAGGCAAAGGTACTGGAGTGGGGTGCCATTGCCTTCTCCCATTCTTTCTGTAACTATTAATAATTGTCCTCTGCTCTTCCCCAGTAGCATATTGGACACCTTCAGACCGGGGTGGGGGGTGCTCATCTTTTGGTGTTATACATTTTTTGCCTTTTTACATAGTTCTTGGAGTTCTTGTGGCCAGAATATTGGAGTGGTTTGCCATTCTTGAGTGCATGACATTCATCAGAACTCTCCACTATGACCTTGTCTGTCTTGGGTGGCCCTGCATGTCATGGCTCATAGCTTTGTTGAGTTACTCAAGCCCCTTCACTTCAACAAGGCAGTGATCTATGAAGGGGATAATACCAAGGTATTATACAGTTAAAAGTTTGATAGGTAGCACCAAATTATCCTCCAAAAAGATTGTATTAATTTTTACTCCCGTGAACAGTGTATTTGTCTGATTTCCTCTAATTTTATCATCACTGGAATCTATCAATTAAATTATTTTTTCCAACTTGAAGGTAATATTTGTTTAATTTTCTTTTGTTTAATTTGCTTTTATCTGAGTCCTAGTTTGAATGTGCATTTTTATGCTTATTAAACATTTTTTTCTTCCGATACTATAAATTGCCTGTTTATATACTTTGCAATGGACACATCCCTGTAACAGAGCATTTCGTTTCTGCAGCATTTGACATTGTTAACATCCCAGCTCTTTGGATTCTTTTTATAAAATTTATTCTTAACTGGAGGATAATTGCTTTACAATGTTGTGTTCGTTCTGCCATACAGCAAAGCAAATCAGCCATGAGTATACATCTGCCCCCTCCCTCTTGAAACTCTTTCCTATACCCCATCCCATTCCACCCCTCTAGGTTGTGTGAGTATGGGGTTGAGCCTCTATGTTATATAGCAGCTTCCCATTAGCTATCTATTTTACATATGTTTCAGTGCTACTCTCTCAATTCATCCCCCCTCCCTCCCCCACTGTGTCCACAAGTCAGTTCTCTATGTCTAGATCTCTGTTCCTTCCCTGTAATCAGGTTCGTCTGTACCATTTTCATAGATTCTATATATGCACATACATTTATATACAATATTTTTCTCTTTCTGACTTACTTCACTCTGTATAATAGCCTCTGGGCTCATCCACCTCACTGTGAGCATGCACGTTAATTTGCCTCAGTCATGTCCAACTCTTTGGACAAGCCGGTGGACTGTAGCCCAGCAGGCTCCTCTGTCCATGAGATTCTCTAGAAAAGAATACTGAAGTGGGTTGTCATGCCCTCCTCCAGGGGATTTTCCCAACCCAAGGGCTGAACTCACATCTCCTGCAGGCAGATTCTTTATTACTGAACCACCAGGAAAGCCCTGTCCACCTCACTGACTTAAATTCATTTTTTAAAAAAATGACTGAGTAATATTCCATTGTATATATGTACCACAACTTCTTTATCCATTCAACTGTTGACAGACATCTAGGTTGCTTCCATGTTATGACTACTGTAAATAGTGCTGCATTGAAGACTGGAGTACGTGCATCTTTTTCAATTATGGTTTTCCCAGAGTATATGCCCAGGAGTAGGATTGTTGGCTCATATGATAGTTTTATTCCTAGCCTTTTAAAAGGAATCTCCATCCTGTTTTCCAGAGTGTCTGTATTAATTTGCATTCTTACCAACAGTGCAAGAGGGATTTCCTTTTTCCACATCTTCTCCATCATTTATTGTTTTTTAGATATTTTGATGATGTCTATTCTGGCTAGTGTGATGTGATACTTCATTGTAGTTTTGATTTGCATTTCTCCAATAATGAGCAATGTTGAGCATATTTTTATGTGCTTGTTGGCCAACTGTATGTCTTTGGAGAAATGTCCTGTTAGGTTTCCCATCCATTTTTTGATTGATTGTTTTTCTGGTGTTGAGCTTCATGAGCTGCTTATATATTTTGGAGACTAATCCTTTGTCAGTTGATCTTTTTGCAATTATTCTCTCCCATTCTGAGGGCTGTCTGTCTTATTTATGATTTCTTTTATTGTGCAAAAGATTTTAATTTTAACTAGGTCCCACTTGTTTCTTTTTCATTCCATTACTCTAGGAGGTGGGTCAAAGAAGATCTTGCTGTGATTTGTGTCATAGTGTTCTGCCTATAGTTTCTTCTAAGGGTTTTATAGTTTCTGGCCTTACATTTAGGTCTTTAATCCATTTGGGGTTTATTTTTGTGCATGGTGTTAGGAAGTGTTCTAATTTCATTCTTTTATAGGCAGTTGTCTAGTTTTCCCACTACCACTTATTGAAGAGGCTGTTTATTCTTCATTGTATATTCTTTCCTTCCATGTAAAAGATAAGGTACACATAGGTATGTGGGTTAATCTCTGGGTTTTCTACTTTGTTCCATTGGAAAATATTTCTGTTTTTGTGCCAGTACCATAGTCCTGATGACTGTAGCTTTGTAGTTTTGTCTGAAGTCAGGAAGGTTGATTCTTATTGCTTTGATATTCAGAGCCTTTTGTGTTTCCATACAAATTGTGAAATGTTTTGTTCTAGTTCTGTGATTCGATAGGTATTTGATTCTTTTTGTTGCAGTGCTGAATGGAATGATTCTATTAATTTCTCGCTCCAGTTTTTGTTGTTAGTGTATAGGAATGAAAGAGATTTCTGTGTGTTGATTTTGTATCCTGTGTCTTTACTAAATTCATTGATTAGCTCTAGAACAACAACAACAAAATGCCCCAGAGAATTGCAGAAAGCCAAAGTAGAAGTAGAAATATATAAAAGAAATTAAAAGTGTGATTTTTAAAAAGGTTCCAAAAGCTTAAATGGCTATAATAATAAAAACAACAACCACAGCAACAGGGGAAAAAAAGAGGAGAAAAAATTTAGAATCCACTACAGAATGAATCAGAATAAAGGAATAATGAATGCTTTTCTTGGTTCTCAGCTGTCAGTGTCCTTTCCCCTGCTGTGAGCCACAGTCCACCTCTACCTCCCTAGGAGGCCCTCCAATACTGGAGAGGGCTGCACTCTAGACCTGCTGTGGGACAGCTCAGACTCTGATCTGGCCCTACTCCTGTGTGTTCTTGCCTCCAATGTCCACAGCTGCTAGAGACAGAGCATTTCCTTTTGTGGGAACACTCATTGTCCTTTTATATATTCCATAGACATAGAGTCTACATAATTGATTATGTGGATTTAATCTGCAGCTTGTATAGCTGGTGGAAAAGTTTGTGATCCTCTTTCTTAATCACTCCACTCCTGGAGCTCAATTGTGATTTTGTCTCCAGCTCTGCATGTGAGTCATCCATAGAAGTTTGCTGCTGAGGTTGCCCTGGATGATTTGGGTCTGGCCCAGTGAGGACTGGCTGTGCAGGGGGCACTGCTGCTTGGATCACATGGACCCCAGTGGTGCCAGGTGTGCACGGAAGCCGGAGGCCACAGACACAGAAGATATGGCACTATGAGAGTTCTTTTCTAAACTCTGGCAGCTGGTGCTCAAAGGCCACCCTTGCCGGTCCTTGTCTATCACTCAGCACAGGAGGTGCTCAAAGGGCAACCATGGTTGGGGTCCTTCTCTGTTGCTCCACATGTCAGTTGCTCAATGTGCCACCCTCACTGAGATTTTTCTCAATCGGTCAGCTATTGGCACTGGCATGTGGGGAGAGAGAGGCTAGAGTGACAGCTCCACTCCCTGTAGTAGTGCCCTACCTCTGTGGCCTCCCAGCTTTCCTCCAAGGGCATTCCCCATGTGGATTTCCTTCCTCCCATCCCCTCAGCTGTCTCCCCAAAGTCAACAGCAGTTCTTGCCCTGGTATTGCTCTCCAATCCCCACACTCCAGTCCCAGCCACTATGCATTCCCGTGGACTTGCATCCCTGTGTGGTGTACAAAGGGCTGTGGTCCAGATTATCTGTGTGGTTCTCACACCATTCAGGCTTTCACAAGTTAGCTGCTTCACTCTCTGACAGCCTCAGATGTTTCCTTTTTGTCCTAAACAATTGCCCTGGATATGGGGATCTTACCCTTGCTTCAGCTCCCCTACTATCTGGATGCAGGCCATCCTGCTCATTCTCCTCCTCTTTTTCCCTTCCTACCTTCATCCTACCAAGTTTTGTATAAGTCTTTATATTCCTTTCCAGTGGTCAGTGACTCCTGCCAGTACTCAGCTGGTGCTCTGTGACGTCTTCTGCATCTGAAGGTATATTCATGATGCATCCTTGGAGAGAGGTGTACTCCACACCCACCTACTCCTCTGCCATCTTGTCTTCTCTGAACTCCTTTAAAACCTTTAAATTTTTTTCTCACTCTTCTAAGGAATTGTCAGTCTCCTTCGTGTATGTCTCTTCTTTTACAAGTCTTTAAATGTTAGTGTTGCTAGCATGCAATAAACTGGTTGTCTGTGTGTCCTCCCTACACCTTAGGTCTCTTGTTTAATCTTAATCTTTTAATTGCTAAAGACTTTGACTATGTGGATCACAGCAAACTGTGGAAAATTCTCCAAGAGATGGTAATACCAGACCACCTTACCTGCCTCCTGAGAAACCTGTATGCATGTCAAGAAGCAATAGTTAGACTCAGACATGGAACAATGGGACTGGTTCAAAATTGGGAAAAGAGTAGGTCAAGACTGTATACTGTCACCCTGCTTATTTAACTTATATGCAGAGTATATCATGTGAAATGCCTGGCTGGATGAAGCATGAGCTGGAATCAAGATTGCCGGGAGAAATACCAATAACCTCAGGTATGCAGATGATACCACCTTAATGGCAGAGAGCAAAGAGGAACTAAAGAGCCTCTTGAAGAAGGTGAAACAGGAGAATGAAAAAGCTGGCTTAAAACTCAACATTAAAAAAAAATAAGATCATGGCATCCTGTCCCATCACTTCATGGGGAAAAAATGGAAAGAGTGACAGATTTTATTTTCTTGGGCTCCAAAATCACTGTGGATTGTGACTGCAGCCACGAAATTAAAAGATGCTTGCTCCTTGGAAGAAAAGCTACGACAAACCTAGACAGTGTATTAAAATGCAGAGACATCACTTTGCCTACAAACGTCCACATAGTCAAAGCTATGGTTTTTCCAGTAGTCATATATGGATGTGAGAGTTGGACCATAAAGCAGGCTGAGTGCCAAAGAATTGAGGCTTTCATACTGTGGTATTGGAGAAGACCCTTGAGACTTGCTTGGACAGCAAGGAGATCAAACCAGACAATCCTAAGGGAAATCAACCTTGAATCTCATTGGAAGGACTGTTGCTGAAGCTGAAGCTCCAATACTTTGACCACCTGATGTGAGGAGCCAACTCATAGAAAAGACCCTGATGCTGGGAAACACTGAGGACAGGAGGAGAATGGGGCGACAGAAGATGAGATAATTGGATGGTATCACTGACTTAATGAACATGAGTTTGAGCATACTCTGGGAGATAGTGAAGGACAGGGAAGTCTGGCGTACTGCAGTTCATGGGGTCACAAAGACTCGGAAACAGCTGAGCGACTGAATAACAACAACAATCTCTTAGAAGATGGGGTCTTTGGCAGATGTTTAGATCATGAGGGTGGAGCCCTCCCAGCGGAATTAGTGCTCTTTTTTACCTTCAAGCTTCATTGAGATGTAATTGACATATAGCATTGTATAAGTTAAAGGGTACACCATAAATCTGACTTTTAAACATCATGAATGATTATTACACAAATTTAGGGAACACCTATCATCTCACATAGATACAGAAATAAAAAAATAGACAAAAATTTTTTCTAGTGATGAGAGCTCTTAGGATTTACTCTCTTTGAGACTTTCATATTTAACATACAGCAACATTAATTATATTTATTTATCTTGTTATACATTACATTCCTAGTACTTATTTATCTTGTAACTGGTAGTTTGTAGCTTTTTAACACCTTCATTCAATTCCCCTCCCCCCAGTTCCAGCCTCTGGTCACCACAAATCTGATATTTTTTTTATGAGTTTGTTTGCTTTTGAAGTGCAATTGATCTACAATACTGTGTTAGTTCCTGTTCCACAACATAGCAGTTTGGCATTTCTCTAAATTTAAAAATGATTACCACAATCAGTCTGGTTATGATGTCATCATTCAACTATATTAGGTATTTATTATATTCCCCCCATTGTACATAACTATCTATATCTATATACATATGTATATATACATATACATTGGTATACACACACACACACACACACAGAGGTTCCTGATCTCTTAAGTTCAAATGCATTTTAACAACTCTGCATTTTTATATCCCCAATGCAGTGTTTTTGACTTCATGTTTAATATTCTGGGGCTTCCCTGCTGGCTCAGACAGTAGAGAATTTGCCTGCATTTCAGGAGACCCAGGTTGGATCCCTGGGTTGGGAAGATCCCTGGGAGAAGGGAATGGCTACCCACTCCACTATTCTTGCATGGAGAATTTTATATCTTTTTGTTTTGTGTATCTCTTAATTACTTATTGCAGGTATACACAATTTTAATACCTTCGTCTTTTACCCTCTCTCCTAACTTTACACACGGCTGATTTACTACCTTTATTGTACATTTTCCCTTATTAATGAGATTTTTTTCCTTTCATAATGTTCACGTTTCTTGTTGTGGCCTTTTTCACTTAGAGAAGTCCCTTTAACATTTCTTATAAAGTTGGTATGGTATGAACTCTTTAGCTTTTGCTTGTCTGTAGCACTTTTGATTTGCATCAAATCTGACTGAAAGCCTTGCTGACTAAATTATTCTTGGTTGTGAGNCCAATGCAGTGTTTTTGACTTCATGTTTAATATTCTGGGGCTTCCCTGCTGGCTCAGACAGTAGAGAATTTGCCTGCATTTCAGGAGACCCAGGTTGGATCCCTGGGTTGGGAAGATCCCTGGGAGAAGGGAATGGCTACCCACTCCACTATTCTTGCATGGAGAATTTTATATCTTTTTGTTTTGTGTATCTCTTAATTACTTATTGCAGGTATACACAATTTTAATACCTTCGTCTTTTACCCTCTCTCCTAACTTTACACATGGCTGATTTACTACCTTTATTGTACATTTTCCCTTATTGAGATTTTTTTCCTTTCATAATGTTCACGTTTCTTGTTGTGGCCTTTTTCACTTAAAGAAGTCCCTTTAACATTTCTTATAAAGTTGGTATGGTATGAACTCTTTAGCTTTTGCTTGTCTGCAGCACTTTTGATTTGCATCAAATCTGACTGAAAGCCTTGCTGACTAAATTATTCTTGGTTGTGAGTTTTCCTTTTTGTCACTTTACCTATTTTGGGCCACTCCATTTTGGCCTACAGAGTTTCTGCTGAAAAGTCAGCTGATAGCCTTATGCGAGTTTCCTGGTATGAAGCTTGTTGCTTTTCCCTTGCTGCTTTTAATATTCTGTCTTTAGCTTTTGACATTTTAATTACAGTGCCTCTTGTGTTCCTCTTTGAGCTGATCCTGTTTTGGACTCTCTGGCTTCCTGGACACAGACATCTGTTTCCTTTCTCAGGTTAGGGAAGTTTTCAGCTATTATGACTTTAAATGTGTTCTCTGCCCCTTTCTCTCTCTTCTCCTGAGATCCTTCTAAGGTGAATGCTGGTATGCTTGATGTTATCCTGGAGGTCTCTTAAACTGCCTTCATTTCTTTTTATTCTCTTTTTATCCTGTTCCTTTATACTGATTTCCCTTACTCTGTATTCCACCTTATTGATCTATTCCTCGGTATCATCTAGTCTATTTTTGATTACTTCTAGTGTATTTTTCATTTAAGCTATTGTATTCTTCATCTCTGGTTCTTCTTTATATTTTCTAACCCTGTTAAAAAATTGTAACTTCTCACTCTGTTCATCCAATCCTCTTCTGAGTTCTTTGAACATCTTTATGATTATTAACTTGAACTCTCTATAGGGTAGATTGCCTTTCTCTACTTCACTAGTTCTTCTTCTGGAATTTTATCCTTTTCCTTCATTTGGAAGATAACCCTCTGTAGCCTCATTTTGCCCAATTTACTGTTTTTTATTTCTATTTAATTGGCAGGTTGGTTATGTTTCCTGTTCTTGGAGAAGTGGCTTTTACAGGAGCTTTCGTATGCCTCCCAGCAGTTTACTCCCTTCTATGAGCTCTGTGCTTGAGGATTGCCCCGACTTGGGCTGGTGTTGGCCCTTCTGTTGTGGCAGGCTGACTACTGTGGGTGATCTGGCAGATGTGGCTGACCCCCAGTGCCGTTGGTTGGTCTTGCCTTGAGTAGAGGCTGCTGGCCCCTGGTTGGCAGGGCTGTTATGAGGCTGCTGGCTACGGGACCCCAAGAGGTCTTAGGTCTAGTTCTGGTCCACTGTCAGGCAGAGCCCGGTTCTGGCATGGCTGGCTGTGAAACCAAGGGTTCCAAACCTGATGTCAGTCTACTGGCAAGTGGGGCTAGTTCCTGACACAGCTAGCTGTGGCATCCAGGCTGTCTCAGAACTGGTCTTGGCCCTCTGATGAGTGGGACTGGACCCCAGCACAGCTGGTTGAGGAGTCCAATGTATGTTGGAGCTGGTTTTGTCTTGCTGGTGGGCAAGGTCAAGGCCAGGGGGTCCTGGAGCTTTTGTCTATCCACTGGAGGGTGAGAATGGCCCTAGTGTACCCTGATGGTACCAGCCTGGTGGCCCAGCCAGGTCCCAGATCCTTCGACGGCAGGGCCCTGGGGTTTCCAGGGCTAGTGTTGACGCACTGGTGAGTGAGGTGAGGTCTTGGGTCCTCTGGTGGACAATGCCCAGTCCTGGGATGGCTGTGGTTTTGGGGAGCCCTAAGGTAGAAGCTCTGCTGGTGGGTGGGGCTGTGTTCCCACTCAGCTTGCTGCTTGGCCCAAGGGACCCCAGTACTGGTGCTGAGAGTCTGGTGTGCTAGGCCAGGCCCCAGTGTTAATGAGCTAGAGGAAGGAATACAAACGGTGCTTGCCAGCACAGTGTCCTCATGGTAGAATAAGCTCCGCAAAATGGCCATCTCCAGTGTCTCTGTTCCCAGGGTAAGCTGCAGTTGCCTCCTTACTCGCCAGGGGGCTGCCCAAGATTAGCAGGTGGGTCTGATACAGGCTCCTTTCAAATTACTGCCTATTCCCTGAGTCCCAGAGTACATGAAGTTTTGTTTCTAAGAACCTTGTAAGACTAGAATGTCTACTTTCATAGCCTTCTCACTCTCCTGAGAGCAAGCTCCATTGGCTTTTCACGTCAAATATTCTGGGGGTTCATCTTCCTGGTGCAGGACCTGAGGGCTGGGGAACCCAGTGTATGTGGAGCTCAGACCACTTGATCCTTGGGAAGAACCCTTACAATTGTAATAATCCTCCCATTTGTGGGTTACCCACCTGGGGTTATGGGTCTTGACCATAGCACATTTTCACTCTCTGCTGTCTCATTGTATCTTATCTTTATATCTTTATTTGTAGGAGATCTTTTCTGCTAGTCTTCCTTTTTTCCACATTAATAGTTACTCTGTAAATAGTTCTAATTTTGATATACCCATGAGCTCAAGGTCTTCCTACTATGCCATCTTGGCCTCACTGTACATTAAGACTTTTTAAAAAGAGAGTTCTCTCAGAGAGCTCCCTCTTCTCTTCTGCCATGTAAGGAGAGTGGACATCTTCCAGTGGGGAGATGCTCATCTCGAATCAGTAAGGGGACTCTTGCTAGACTCTGAGTCTGTTGGTGCCCTGATCTTATACGTCCCAGCCTCCTGAACTGTGAGAAGTAAATGTATGTCCTTTAAGCCATAGAGCCTATGGTATTTCTGACATGCTGGCTGGCATGAATAAGCCACAGGGGATGCCCCTCCTCAACCCTCAACCCCCTTTTCACTTTACATACTCTTTCTGAGAGAGATCCTTCTAGCACATGGTACAACCTCAACCACAATTTATGTGCTCCATTATCATGTACTTGGTAGGTAGCTCAAATCACTCTCTTGAGCCCCACATCCAAATATCCAACTCTGTCTTAGGCATCTTAATCTTAACCTATCCCACACTGAACTTACCATTTCTTGTCTTCCAGTTTATCGCTTCTCCTATCTTGGGTTGATCACTCAAGCCAGCAACCAGACTCTTTCTTCTCCCTCTCTGTCAACCTGCGTATAAAAAAATCAAGTTTTGCTGAATCTGACGTCTCTTCATCTGCCGCACCCTGCAGCTCAGGCCTTCTTTAATGTTAGATGAATTCTTCCAATACCCTTGGAATACCTCCTTGCTTCTAGTCTCATTCTCCTCTTCTCCAGATTTCTTTCTAACCTGTGAATTGAAGTAGAACACTTCTATGCCCCAAATCCTTTATTTACATCTCCTTGAAAGGCTTCAGGATAAAATCCAAGCTCCTAATCTATGCATGCTAAACCCTTAACACTATAGACATGTTTTTCTTTCCTTTTATTTCAGCCTCATTAAAATATC
>SJYQ01002110.1:471646-488817 GCA_006410935.1 Redunca redunca | reverse complement strand
GGCAATTCTATTTGCAGTTTTTTAAGGAATCTCCACACTGTTCTCCATTGTGGCTGTACTAGTTTGCATTCCCACCAACAATGTAAAAGGGTTCCCTTTTCTCCACACCCTCTCCAGCATTTATTGCTTGTAGACTTGTGGATTGCAGCCATTCTGACTGGTGTGAAGTGCTACCTCATTGTGGTTTTGATTTGCATTTCTCTGATAATGAGTGATGTTGAGCATCTTTTCATGTGTTTGTTAGCCATCCATATGTCTTCTTTGGAGAAATGTCTATTTAGGTCTTTGGCCCATAAAAATTTTTTAAAAAACATAAATATACCAGAAAAAGAAATATATATATATATATATAAAAGAAAATAAGGAGGAAGTCAAGAGATACATGGAGAGGCAGCTTTGGAGTACAAAATGAAGCAGGGAAAAGTCTAACAGAGTTTGCCAAGAGAATACACTGGTCATAACAAACACCCTCTTCCAACAACACAGGAGACAACTCTACACACGGACATCACCAGATGGTCAATACCGAAATCAGAATGATTATATTATTTGCAGCTGATGATAAAGCTCTATACAATCAGCAAAAACAAGACCGGGAGCTGACTGTGGCGTAGATCATGAAATCCTTATTGCAAAATTCAGATGCAAGTTGAAGAAAGCAGGGAAAATTACTAGGTCACGCAGATATGCTGCTAAGTTGCTTCAGTCGTGTCCGACTCTGTGCGACCCCATAGACGGCAGACCACCAAGCTCCCCCGTCCCTGGGATTCTCTAGGCAAGAATACTGGAGTGGGTTGCCATTTCCTCTTCCAATGCGTGAAAGTGAAAGTGAAGTCGCTCAGTCGTGTCCGACTCTTCGAGACCCCAAGGACTGCAGCCCATCAGGCTCCTCCATCCATGGGATTTTCCAGGCAAGAGTACTGGAGTGGGATGCCATTGCCTTCATGCAGGTATGACCTAAATCAAATCCCTTGCAATTGTACAGTGGAAGTGACAAATATATTCAAGGGATTAGATCTGATAGACAGAGTGCTTGAAGAACTATGGATGGAGGTTCATAACATAGTACAGGAAGTGGTGATCAAAATCATCTCCAAGAAAAAGAAATGCAACAGTGCAAAACGGTTGTCTGAAGAGGCCTTACAAATACCTGTGAAAAGAAGAGAAGCAAATGGCAAAGGAGAAAAGGAAAGATACACCCATCTGAATGCAGAGTTCCAAAGAACAACAAGGAGAAACATGAAACCCTTCCTAAAGTGATCAAAGTAAAGAAATAGAGGAAAACAATAGAATGGGGGAGACTCGAGATCTTTTCAAGAAAATTAGAGATACCAAGGGAACGTTTCATGCAAAGATGGCCAAAATAAAGTACAGAAATGGTATGGACCTAACAAAAGCAGAAGATATTAAGAAGTGGCAAAAAACATACAGAGGAACTATACAAAAAATATCTTAATGACCCAGAAATCCATGATGGTGTGATCACTCATCTAGAGCCAGACATGCTGGAGTGTGAATTCAAGTGGACCATAGGAAGCATCACTACAAACAAAGCTAGTGCAAGTGATGGAATTTGAGCTGAGCTATTTCAAATCCTGAAAGATGATGCTGTGAAAGTGTTGCACTCAATATGCCAGCAAATTTGGAAAACTCAGCAGTGGCCTCAAGACTGGAAAAGGTGTTTTTCTTCCAGTCCCAAAGAAAGGCAATGCCAAAAAATGTTTGAACGACCACACCATTGTACTCATCTCACACACTAGCAAAGTAATGCTCAAAATTCTCCAAGGGAGGCTTCAACAGTACGTGAACCAAGAACTTCCAGATATTCAAGCTGCATTTAGAAAGGCAGAGGAACCAGAGATCCAATTGCCAACATCCATTGGATCATAGAAAAAGCAAGAGAATTCCAGAAAAACATCTACTTCTGCTTCATTGACTATGGTTCATTGACACAACCTTTGACTGTGTGGATCACAACAAACTTTGGAAAGCTGTTAAAGAGACAGGAACACCAGTCCACCTTACCTGCTTCCTGAGAAACCTGTTTGCAGGTCAAGAGGCAACAGTTAGAACTGGACATGGAACAATGCACTGGTTCAAAATCAAGGAAAGAATATGTCAAGACTATATACTCTAACCCTGCTTATTTAACTTATATGCAGAGTACATCGTGTGAAATGCTTGGCTGGATGAAGCACAAGCAGAAATCAAGATTGCCGAGAGAAATATCAATAACTTCAGATATGCAGATGATACCACCCTTATGGCAGAAAGCAAAGAGGAATTAAAGAGCCACGTGATGAAGGGAAAAGGGGAGAGTGAACAAAAAACTGGCTTAAAACTCAACATTCAAAAAACTAAGATCATGGCATTTGGTCCCATCAATTCATGGCAAATAGATGGGGAAAAAATGGAAACAGTGACAGACTTTATCTTCTTGAGCTCCAAAATCACTGAAGATAGTAACTGCAGTCATGAACTTAAAAGATGCTTGCTCCTTGGAAGAAAAGCTATGACAAACGTAGACAGCATATTACAAGGCAGAGACATTACTTTGCTGACAAACGTCCGTCTGGTCAAAGCGATGGTTTTTCCAGCAGTCATGTATGGATGTGAGAGTTGGACCGTAAAGAAATTGATGCTTTTGAACTGTGGTGTTGGAGAAGGCTCTTGAGAGTCCCTTGGACTGCAAGGAGATCCAACCAGTCAATCTTAAAGGAAATCAACCCTGAATATTTATTGGAAGGACTGGTGCTAAAGCTGAAACTCCAATACTTTGGCCACTTAATGCGAAGAGCCGCCTCATTAGAAAAGACCCTGATGCTGGGAAGGATGGAAGGCAGGAGGAGAAGGGGATGACAGAGGACAGTATGGTTGGATGGCATCACCGACTCAATGGACATGAGTTTGAACAAGCTCTGGGAGATGGTGAAGGACAGGGAAGCCTGGAGTGCTGCAGTCCATGGGGTTGCAAAGAGTCAGATATGACTGAGTGACTGAACAATAACAACAATACAAGGAAAACGTCAATGAATTTATCTGAATTTATTAGAAAATCCTCTGTAAGAGACCAAACCACTACTTTGATATCTCAAATTGTACTACAATGTCTGTATGCTAATTTTTGCAATCTATATTATAATGGTAATATTAATGCATCTTTATTCAGCTTGTGACTGGATTGTAGGATCTTTTGAGAAGAGTAGAATTTCTTTCCATTTTTTTATGGTTAATCAAGCATTCTTTCTACTGTTTCTATCTTGATGTGGCTTTTTAAGGCCACACTGTCATTAGATATTTCATAGCAAACTCACTTTTCCGTTCTAAATTAACTTTTATTTTAGAGTGGAGAATAGTTGATTACAATATTGTGTTAGCTCCAGGTGCACAGTGAAGTGATTCTACTATACATATGAAAGCGAAAGTGAAAGCTGCGCAGGCGTGTCTGACTCTTTGCAACCCCAGGGACTATACAATCCATGGAATTCTCCAGGCCAGAATACTGGAGTGGGTAGCCTTTCCCTTCTCCAGGGAATTTTCCCAACTCAGGGATCAAACCCAGGTCTCCCACATTGCAGGTGGATTCTGTACCAGCTGAGCTACCAGGGAAGCTATACATATACATATATTCTTTCTTTTTTCATATCCTTTTCCCAAAACTCACTTTTCCTTTGCTATTCTCAAGCATGAGTCTCAGCCCATTTGAGGCTGCTGGGTTTTCATTTCAAGGTTTCTCTAGCTGCTTTTCATTGCTTTGTAGATATCTGAAACCATGAATGATACACTAAGCACTCTTTTGTGTTGTATCTTTTGAGAAACAACTTTCTGGGCAGCTTCTTCCCTGCTCCTCTGCTGTATATGTCATAATAGTCATCTTTTATCCTTTTATCCAGGACCCACCCATAAGACTTCCGTGGTGGCTCAGATGGTAAAGAATCTGCCTGCAATGCAGGAGACCCAGGTTCAATCCCTGGGACAGGAAGATCCCCTGAAGAAGGGAATGTCTACCGACTCCAATATTCTTGCCTGGGAATACCATTGACAGAGGAGCCTGGCAGGCTACAATCCATGGGGTTACAGAGAGTTGGACACAACTAAGCGACTCACACACACAACCCTGAGACAGGGCTGCTACACTGGCCCAGGTGGGCACATGATGATACTTAAGGAACAGTTCACTGTTCACAAGTAATTAAAAAGTAACTCAAATTTCTACTTGAAGTCTCTCAAAAGATGTTAAAAGGAACCCAATTTATAAGCTAGAGCAATACTTTCTATCATACACTTATCTGCCCTCTTCAGTCTTCTCAAACTATTCCATTCCTCTACAGCTCAGAGATTCTCATTCTCTTGCGCCATAATCTTATAGAACCTCTACTTTCTAAACCAACCCGAGTGGTTCCTCATAAAGGTCAAACAAATCTTAAGAAGTAAGCAAGAGGAGGGGTTCCTAGGTGGCCCAGTGATAAAGAATCCGTCTGCAATGCAGGAGACACAGGTTTGATCTCTGGGTCAAGAAGATCCCCTGGAGGAGAAAACAGCAACCCATTCCAGTGTTCGTGCCTGGAAAATCCCATGGACAGAAGAGCCTAGCAGGTTACAGTCCAAGAGCCTGCAAAGAGTCAGACGTGACTGAGCAACTAACACACACACATACCAAGCAACAGGAAGCTAAGTGGGATACAAAAATACGACTACTTGGAGGTTATGAGGAAATGAATGGGAACACTTCTGTGTAGAATTTTGTCCCATCCATTCTATCCTAAACAATAAATGTGAGCCAAGTATTCTGGGGATTCAAAATGGAGTAAGACACGGTGTTCACCTTTGAAATGTTCACAATCTCAGTGACTCTGTGTCTGTTATATCTTCCCCCTCCTCCACACGCTTTAGTTTGAAGTTCTTTGGAACGTGTTGGGGATATCCTGGACAAACAAGATCTTAATGTCGTAAGTTCAGTTCAGTCGCTCAGTCATGTCCGACTCTTTGAGACCCCCTGGACTGCAGTATGCCAGGCTTCCCTGTCCTTCACCAACTCCTGGAGCTTGTTCAAACTCATGTCCTTTGAGTCAATGATGCCATCCAATCACTTCATCCTCTGCCATCCCCTCCTCTTCCTGCCTTCAATCTTTCCCAGCATTAGGGTCTTTTCCAACAATTCAGCTCTTGGCATCAGGTGGCCAAAGTATTGGAGTTTCAGCTTCGGCATCAGTCCTTCCAATGAATATTCAGAGTTGATTTCCTTTAGGATTGACTGGGTTGATCTCCCTGTGGTCCAAGGGACTCTCAAGAGTCTTCTCCAGCACCACCATTTAAAAGCATCAATTATTCGGCACTCAGCCTTCTTTATGGTCCAACGCTCACATTCATACTTGACGACTGGAAAAACCATAGCTTTGACTAGACAGAACTCTGTCACAAAAGTGATGTCTCTGCTTTTTCATATGCTGTCTACGTTGGTCATAGCTTTTCTTCCAAGGAGCAAGCGTCTTTTAATTTCATGGTTGCAGTCACCATCTGCAATGATTTTGGAGCCCCCTCAAAAGAAAGTCTGTCACTGTTTCCATTTTTTCCCCATCTATTTGCCACGAAGTGATGGGATTAGATGCCATGATCTTACTTTTTTGAGTGTTGAGTTTTAAGCCAAATTTTTCATTCTTCTCTTTCACTTTCATCAAGAGGCTCTTCCGTTTCTCTTCGTTTTCTGCCATAAGGGTGGTGTCATCTGCATATCTGAGGTTATTGATATCCCTCCTGGCAATCTTGATTCCTACTTGGGCTTCATCCACCCCAGGATTTCGCATGATGTACTCTGCATAAAAGTTAAATAAGCAGGGTGACAATATACAGCCTTGATGTACTCCTTTCTCAATTTTGAACCAGTTCATTGTTTCATGTCCAGTTCTAACTCTTGCTTCTTGACCTGCATACAGGTTTCTCAGGAAGCAGGTAAGGTGGTCTGGAATTCCCATCTCTTGAAGAATTTTCTACAGTTTGTTGTGATCCACACAGTCAAAGTCTTGGGTGTCGTCAATAAAGCATAAGTAGATGCTTTTCTGGAATTCTCTTGCTTTCTCTACGGTCCAATAGATGTTGGCAACTTGATCTCTGTTCCTCTGCCTTTTCTAAATCCAGCTTGAATATCCGGAAGCTCTTGCTTCACATACTGTTGAAGCCTCCCTTGGAGAATTTTGAGCATTACTTTGCAAGTTGTGTGAGATGAGTGGAATTGTGCAGCAGTTCAAACATTCTTTGACATTGCCTTTCTTTGGGATTGGAATGAAAACTGACATTTTCCAGTCCAGTGGCCACTGCTGAATTTTCCAAATTTGCTGATGTATTGAGTGCAGCACTTCCACAGCATCATCTTTTAGGGTTAGCTCAGCTGGAATTCTATTGCCTTCACTAGCTTTGTTCTAAGTCATGCTTCCTAAGCCCACTTGACTCTGCATTCCAGAATTCTGGCTCTAGATGAGTGATCACACCATTGTGGTTATCTAGGTCATTAAGATCTTTTTTGTATAGTCTTCTGAGTATTCTTACCACCTCTTCTCAATATCTTCTGCTTCTGTTAGGTCCATACCATTTCTGTCCTTTATTGTGGCCATCTTTGTATGAAATATTCCCTGTTTTATTATTATGAAGCAGACTTCATTCTCACATGGGGAAATAATGTATAACTGAATTGAACCATAACTTCAGTCTCTATGCTCTGTATTCTTTATTCCTCATTGAGTTCATCCTCATTTTTCTTTGCCCAAGGAAGTTTCAGGTAAGTTCTCTGGCCTTACGATGGTGCTGGGGACCCTTTCTTATAATCACATGTCCTAACCAAAGACCTGGTTTGTTTCTTTTTTGCACATGCTGATGTCTTTTACTAGATCTAGCTTATAGGTGAAAGTCTCTGCAGGTGTTGCTGCATTTTTTTTTTCTTTTTTGCCCCCTTCCAGCACATTCTATACTTTCAGGTTCATAGATAGGCATTCGTTCCTTAAAAAATTCTAGTCCTTATTTTACCACTGTTTCGGCAGAATAAAATGAGTTTAATGGCAGGTGTTAAACATCTCAATAAGCTGTCCAACAGGATCCTTGGGGCTAGTGCACTGGGATGACCCGGAGTGATGGTACGGGGAGTGAGGTGGGTGGGGGGTTTAGGATGGGGAACACGTGTATGCCCGTGGCAGATTCATGTTGACCTGTGGCAGAACCAATAAAATACGTAAAGTAATTAGCCTCTAATTAAAATAAATAAATTTAAATTTAAAAAATAGAATAAACTGAAGCATATGAAAAATTTTAAAAAGAACATCTCAATAATTTATGCACAGTATAGAATTTATCGATACAAAAAATAATGTAGGTAATAATAATAAACAATACATGACATTTATTATCTACTAATCAAAAGTTATGACCAACCTAGATAGCATATTAAAAAGCAGAGACATTACTTTGCCAACAAAGGTTCATCTAGTCAAAGTGAAAGTGAAGTCGCTCAATCGTGTCCGACTCTTTGTGACCCGTGGACTATAGCCCACCAAGCTCCTCCATCCATGGGATTCTCCAGGCAAGAATACAGGAGTGGGTTGCCATTTCCTCCTACAGGGGATCTTCCCGACCCAGGGATCAAACCCAGGTCTCCCACATTGCAGGCAGACGCTTTTAATCTTTGCACCACCAGGGAAGCCCTTGACTAACCTATCTACTCAAGGCTATGGTTTTTCCAGTGGTCATGTATGGATGTGAGGGTTGGACTGTGAAGAAGGCTGAGTGCCAAAGAATTGATGCTTTTGAACTGTGGTGTTGGAGAAGACTCTTGAGAGTCCCTTGGACTGCAAGGAGATCCAACCAATCCATTCTGAAGGAGATCAATCCTGGGATTTCTTTGGAAGGAATGATGCTGAAGCTGAAGCTCCAGTACTTTGGCCACCTCATGCAAAGAGTTGACTCATTGGAAGAGACCCTGATTCATGGGGTCGCAAAGAGTCAGATACAACTGAGTGACTGAACCGAACTGAACTGAATCTTCCAAGTATTATACCAAGTATTTTATGTGTATTGATTATTTGAATTAATCAAATTATATTCTAAGCATTTTATTTGTGTTACTCTGGGTCGGGGTTCTTTAGAGAAAAATAATCAATGGGATATACATATAGAATGAGTCTCACACAGTTTCCCAGGTGGCGCTAGTGGTAAAGAACTCGCCTGCCATAGCAGGTTAGACATAAGAGATGTCAGTTTGATCCCTGGGTTGGGAAATTACCCTGGAGAAGGGAATGGCAATCCACTCTAGTATTCTTGCCTGGAGAATAGACAGGGACAGAGGAGCCTGGGGGGCTACAGTCCATGAGGTCACTCAGAGTCAGACATGACTGAAGTGACTTAGCACACACACGGAGTTATGGAAGCATAATCCATATTCTGCACTTCTCTGGAGAAGTCCCATGATCTGCCATCTGTAAGATGAAGGCCAAGAAAGTTACTTGTGTAGTTTCAGTAGAAATCCACAGATCTGAGAATGTATAGACTCACAATTTGAGTTTATACAGTCTGTGACCTTCATTCTCAGTAGACTCAACTTCATTCATCCTTCCACAAAGAAGCTTCAGGGAAGCCAATGGTCTAAGTTGTAGTTCAAATCCTAAGGTCCAAGGACCAGGGGCACTGATGTTCAAGGGTAGAAGAAGATGGAATACCCCAACCACAGTAGAAAGAATTTGCTTTTATTCTTTCCTTTTTGTCCAATTCTGGGCCTCAGCTAGTTGGATGATGCTTACCCACATTGGTGAGGGTGATCTTCTTTACCCAGTCAAATTTGAATTACCGATTCAAATGCTAACCTCTGCTAAAAAAAAAAAAAAAAAAAAAACACCTTAGAGACCATCCAGAAAGAGTGTTTTACAAGCTATCTGGGCATCCTTTAACTCAGTAAACTTGATACATGAACTTCACCATCACAAACTCTGTAAGATAAACTAAAATGAAGGCAGAGGGGTCAGGTAAAATGTTTTGAAGTTACACAGCTAATAAGTGACAGGGTCAGGATTTGAATAGTCTAATTCCTGAGCCCACGTTCTTAACTACCATTCTACAATGGAAATGAGTTTAATTTATAAGATTCATTTTCTGTCCTTAGGAAGCTTCTAGTCTGGTGATAAAGGCAAGTAATAGGTATTAAATGGATCACTTTAACATGATATGAGTTTTAACATACAGGTATGAACAGCATGTTTCAGCTTTCCTTCTCCCTTCCTTTACCATGTATAAGTAATGATTAAAAAAAAAAAAAAGCCATCCTGGTAGATGGCGGTGACTTCCTACTTAGAAATAAACTGGTTACTTGTGGGTTGTGCTATATTCTTCAGCATATTTTTGAGACTTGATGGAGAGTCTACCAAGGATGCCTAAGCCAACAGTTTTCAACCAGAATAAAGGTGGTAAGATTTTTGCCTCCCTGGGAGTATTTGGCATTGTCTGGAGACATTTTTGAAGATCACAACTGGAATGATGTTACTGGCATCTAGTGAGCTGAGGCCAGGGCGGCTACTACACATCTTACAATACACAAAGACATCTCTGCAAAAGGAATTCCTGGCCCAAAATGTCAATAGTGCCAAGGCTGAAAAACACTGACCTAGGCTGTCTATTATCACCACTTTTATTAACTCACATGGAGACAAGCAATGGAATGAGAACAAGTCTAGAATAGGTGTCCAATAATTTTGAAATCCTAAAGAGAATGTATGCTCCTGAAGAGGCTGTATGGTCTAAGAGGTGAGAGACTCTGTCTACATTGCTGGTGTTGGAGCCTGGCACATGACCTGGCATGTAGTCATTGTTCAGATATTGTCGTTTGGACTGACTGATTATGTCACAGAGATTATAGAGTATGGGATGGGCCAATTAGAAGCACTGTGGAAATTAATGCCTCAGTGTGTCTCTGAATGCAACAGGCATAGGTTAAATGCTCCATAACTAACTGTTCAATGGATAGTTGGAAGGATTAATGACTAGGAACTTGAAAGACCTGGGGACATAGGTATTTTTAATCTTTATTTAAAAGAATGTTTTTGTAAATGATAGACATGTGGAAAGTAACAGCCTATGGGAAAACACAAATGAACTTTTTGGCCAACCCAAAAAATAGGTGTAGATACAATGCTGAGCAATGTGAGGTTTTGTGTAACAGTATATGAAGTAAGAGTGTAGAGATTTATTTCCGCTTTCCTCTACTATTAGCTTCTTCCTACTGCTATTTCTCAGTGCAGGAGACATAAGAGACATGGGTTCTATCCCTGGGTTGGGAAGATCTCCTAAAGAAGGGCATGTCAACTCCAATATTCTTGCCTGGAGAACCCCCATGGACAGAAGGGCCTGGTGGGCTCCAGTTCATAGGGTTGCAAAGAATCAGACATGACTGAAGTGACTCAGCACTCACTGCTCTTTTTCAGTCTATACATTTATACAGAGAGTTCTTTCATTTACAAGAGTCAGCAGACCTCCCTTCATCTTTATCTTCTGGCTATCATCCTTTTTTTCTTGCCTTCATGAAACCAGGTCTTTAAGAACTGAGGCTTATACAATTTGGGGTGCTCTCATGAGAAAAAGAATAGAACTGTAAATGCAAACAGGAACAAAAATAAGCATAGTTAGAATGAGAAAAGAAGTCCCAATGTGTTGCAAGTTTTTAAAAAGCTGACAAATACAAAGATCACAAAAGCCAGCAAAGTAGCACAATTTTTTATTAATGAAATGCTCACTCTTCTATAATACTCTGTCACTGAATAACTCTTGTTCCCCTTCATTTCAAACCTTGTGTCTCCTTTACTTCTTGCCTAGTGCTGTGTGTGCTCAGTTGCTCAGCCGTGTTCGACTCTTTGCGACCCCATGGACTGTAGCCTACCAGGCTCCTCTGTCCGTGGGATTTTCCAGGCAAGAGTACTGGCGTGGGTTGCCATTTCCTTCTCCAGGACATCTTCCCAACCCAGGGATTGAACCCAGGTCTCCCGCATTGCAGGCAGATGCTTTATCATCTGAGCCACCAGGGAAGACTCTCAAGCTCTAACTTTCACTGAATTCCTGATCAGGGGTCAGGCCCTCTGATAAAGATCATACTCTCTCCTCCCAAGCAAAAATCTCTCCCTTCTTCCTTGTTCCCCAGCCCAGGCTTTGTGCTAGTGGGCAGCTCTGCTTTCTCTAAAATGGGTCTCACTCATTCTGACTTTCATTGGCAGGCTATACAAAATATGCAATCCCCGGCGACAGTGTGAGTCTACAAATCTCCAATCTGCCTAAGAACCACAAATCACTCACCTGGTTTTATACTACTGACCAGAAGATTGTAGAGTGGGAATCTGGTGAGCCTACTAAGTACTTCGATACTAAATTTAAGGACAGGGCCATGCTTGATTCTCAAAGTGGCACACTGAACATCCACAAGGTCCAGAAGGAAGACAGCAGTACTTACCTCCTGAGGGTGCTGAAGGACAATGGAGACGAGGAGGAATACATGATCTCTCTGAAGGTGCTTGGTGAGTTAGGGTAACCAAAGGGCTAGTCCCCACTCTGGGGTCCCAGAAAGATCCCTGGGAAGCTTCCTGGTGATTATGCGGACTCTCCATGGGAGGGGGAGAGAAAACCTCAGGACAGGCTTAATCCATTTCTCCTGGAGCCAGTTCCACTTGGAAGTGAGTCTGGGCCAGCAGACCCCAAAGTAGATAACTTTGGGACATTTAAAACCTCTTCTGACATTAGAGAGTCTTAGATTTGAAGCGGAAGGAGACAACAAAGATGGTTTCCTCTCTGTTCTCTTCATGTTCTCTTGTGGTCAATCCAAATAAGTTCTGAGCTCTTCTTCTTTTTTAATTGATGTTTTGGTTGTACGGGGTCTTCCTTGCTCCATGCAGACTTTCTTGAATTGTGGCAAGCGGGGGTTACTCTCTGTTGCGGTGCATGGGCTTCTCATTATCATGGAGTCTCTGGTTGTGGAGCCTGGGTTCTAGGCATGTGGGCTGTAGCAGCTGCAGCTTGCTGGCCCTAGGATGTGTGGGCTTCAGCAGTTGTAATGCATGGGCTTAGCTGCTCTGCAGCATGTGGCATCTTTCCAGACCCAGGATGGAACCCGTGTCCCCTTCATTGGCAGGCAGATTCTTAACCACTGGACCACACTTACTGGCTGTGTGACCTTGGAGAAAGATCTTGACATCTCTGTCCCATTAGGTACGATTCTGTTGATGGCAAGTAATGGACACCAGGTGGATATACCTTTAGCAAAAAAGGAGATTTTGTTTTAAGCTAACTTCTTAAAGCAATGAAAGAAGTTTAGAAGGGTTGAAAAGGACTGAAGAGGAGGAAGAATGAGACCCTGGCCCAGTCCAGAGCCTCTAGCCACTGGAATCTTTAGTGTGAAAGTGGATCCCTGCCAGTACAGACGATCTCTCTCGAAGTCTAGGCTTTCATATCTCTTAGTTTAAATTCTCAAGAAAGAGATATTGACTAGCCCATCTTGGTTTAGGTATGTGATTTAAACACTTATGTTCCAAAGATTCAGCTTAGAAGGCAGAAACTTGGTTCTTGGGGAGATTGTCAGCTATTAGAGGAGGAGGGCTGGGCAGACATCCAAGGGAGATGTGCCGCTCAGAGCCTTGAGTTCCTCATCATATTGTGAGGATAATTATATCTTTTCAGGATGTTATGATTTTCAAAGTAGATAATGAAAGTGAAAACACTTTTTAAATGCTGGAACTTCCCTGGTTGTCCAGTGGTTAAGACTCTACGCTTCCATTGCAGGGAGCGTGTTGAGTTCAATTCCTGGTTGGGGAACAAAGACGCCACATGCTGCATGGTGCAGTCAAAAATGATAAAATGATGACAAAAAAATGTGCCAGAAGATCTTGTGTCTGGTGAGGAGCCTTAAAAATGCTAAGATCCTGCAAAGAATGAAGAATATTGTATATATTCATGTCCCACTAACATGGGTCATGATGGCCCCTGGTCTAAGAGGCTAGAATCGCCTTCTTGCTCACTTCCTCCATATCATATCTCCTAAAATGGCAAGATGTATTAACAACATGAAATAGTCAAAGGTTCCTACAGAGATTTAAAAAAAAAAAAGATCTGAAATATACATCATTTACCAGATTTTGTGGCAAATATTCCCATCACAGCCAACTGTAAACTGCTATAAGTTTCATTTTACAACCAACTTACAAAACTTCTGAATATCCTACAAGCCATAAGCCTATGTGGCTTCAGTACACTTGCCTCTGGATAAGGCTCTGAGGATGCGATTAGTGGAAGGATCATCCTTCTGTCCAGCTCAGGAATTTCTAAAGCTCAAAGGGGGCATCTTGGAACCAGACTGCTCCATCTGGCTCTGGAGCGCTCAGGGCTGAGCTGCTTACTTTGGGAAATGCAGAAGGTTTATAAGACTTGAGGCCAGACCACTGGAAATGAATAAGCATATGAAGATTGCTCATGTAAAGTATGCAAGAGGAGTCCAGCAATGTGATAAGGTTTCATGGAGGAGATGGATCTAGAGTTCAGGAGGTCAGATTGGTAGAGCTTCCATCGCCCCTCACAGACATATAACCCAGAAGTCAGCTCTGATTGGGTCAATTCTCTGCTACATGTTAATCCTATGACTTCTGAGCTGCATTGATTCTGCAGGTGTTTTACCCTTGACGAAAAGGAAAGGACCTCAGAGGATTTCAGGTAAAGCAGTCCTAGTCAAGGAAGGAGCAGATGATGGGATTACATCTCAACCCATCTGCCCACAGGATGAAAGCAGTGATGATGCTGTGACCTTCAACATGCTTACATCACACCCAGCAAAAGCATTTACTCGTAGATGATGGTACTGTATCTTACTAACATTGTGCTATGAAGTAGGGTCATTTATATGTGAGAAGGAGTTCAGAGGGTTAGTTGTCTTGCCTCTCAGAGCCACTCTCTCAGAGCTAAGTCCAGGACCCAGGCTTGTCTCGCTATAAAGTGAGTATTTTGTCTTTTCTATTGCATAACTGCTTCATCCCTACATACATCCATTCCTACATCCATTCACCTTTCCGTTTCATCAGGATACCTGCTCTGTGGCAGGCACTGAGATACCAAAGTTAACAGATGCAATTCATCACTACCAGCTTGCGCTGGGAGATCCATGAGGTTCTCTGTAGTTCTGCCAGAGTTCAGGAAAGGTGTAGAGTGGTATCTCTTACCCCAGGACTCTCACTGTATCTGAGCCCAAGAACTCTTGAAGGACTGACTGATGGACTAAGGTGCCAAGTGTGGGTCATTGCTAGAGAAGGGGCCCTGAGTAGCTCAGACACTTGGGATATCAAGTACAACTCTAGCGAATCTCTGTGCTAAAACTCTGCTGTTCTTTCTCGCCCACAGATGGGCATAACTCCATTTTGTTTCTGGGTAACTGGCTCCCCCTTCTGGATTCAGTTTAGCTTCACGCCAAGGAGTAGCTCTTTCCCTCTGAAGCCTACAGAGGTCAAAATTGCTCACTAGCTCCCTCTACAGGGCCCTCTTCTCCATGGCTGCTCCCCAGGACCTCCCTTTGCACTTTGTTGGCTAAACCCTCCCAGCATAAAAGCTTCATAAATGCATAAACCCATTGTCTCATCTTATAACATCTTCATCTTCAGACCCTGTACAGAAGCCTTTCATAACAGTTAAGAAGACACAGAAAATGGACTCCTGCTACCTGACACTATCCTGTGAGATCCAGAACCAATCTGTAACCTACACTTGGTATTGGGAATCAGGGTCCTCTCAATACCAGCTACAGGGCAGTGTGCTTCAAGAGACCCACACGCCAAAAAACTACTCAAAGTCTTATACCTGCCAAGTCAGCAATCCTATAAGCAGCCAAAACAGCACAATCAACTTCACTTCACCCTGTGTACAAGGTAAGAGTCTCTGCCAAGGGAGCTGAGGTGGGCACAGGGTAACTAGTTTTCTCTTGAATGAAGACAAGTGTGGGGATCTTTTCCAGCTGCCTGTCAGAGAGTTTGATGGAGAATCCCAAAGGCACTCGTGAGGTGTGGTAGGCTTGGATTCTCCCTGTGTCTCTGACATGGTCTCTCAGCAAGCTTCCCTCACCTTTGTGGAGCTCAGTGTCCTCACCTGCGAAGGGCTCTCATGTCCCCTTCTCCTGCTCTGCTTTAATAAGTGCATGGTCCTGGAATCTGAGGGCAGAGTCCTTGCAGGATAAACTGAGATTTCAAGATGAGCATCCTTAATTCCCCTTCTGTAATTTATCACTCTCCTCCCCTCCTCTCCCTTGCCCTACACTTGTCTCTCTCTTCGTTTCCCTTTCTTATTTTCCTTCCCCACCGAGTTAGTACTGAAGGTTGGTAGTGTGGATCAACCGGCAATCCTTTCTCCCCTACGCTTAGCATACAGTATCACAGGAACTACTGCACTTGAAGGTCTGCCCTACTTAACTGCTGTCCAGTGTAGGAGAATGATTCTTTGCTAGGCCCACAGACATGCTGAGATAATCTTCATGTACAGGACTCAGCTAAGCCAGAAATATTTAGAGGATTTCTGTGTTCTTTCTACTTTACATCTGGGAGATTGAGCTCTTGCTCATCTTGGAAAAAGGATGTGCAGGGCACACTGTGCCTGGATTCAGAGAGGAGACACATTCCCTTGCTATAGAAGCTCCCATGCCAATGTCCCGCACCCCTTCCCCTTCTCAACAAATTAATCAGGACACCGAAATGTTTTGCATTTTCTTACTCTTTCAGCCTCCTCTGGAGTAGCTTGGACGGCAACTTGGCCAGTGATCATGGTAACCACTCTTCTCAATCTCCTCTGGACCTGAGAAGAGCTAACTAGAGTGAAACTTCAAGAATGCAAGATCTTGCCCTCATTGGCAATTGGCTCTTAACCAGGACAGAAGCTCTGGCTATATGGAAAGGGGAAAGGACTGAGATGTCTAAAAGAACATTCCAATGAAGTTTTGATAATCACAGCAATATCTTCTTTTATATTTTCTAAGTGTTTTTCTAGCATACATATACATATGTGCTTTCCCACCAAAAATGGGCAGAATGTATTCTGCAATGTTTTGTTTCAATAAACAATGCTATAATCATCAAAATTGATTGTTGAATCCTAGGATCCAAAAAACCCATCAAATCGACTAAGCCCTCTCACCATGGTCTTTCATTACAGGATGGCAAGAGCTCCCAGGCCCGCCACCGACATAACGATGGGAATTTTTGCTCTTTGTTTGCCTCCTCTGTGGTTCTTCATGGGCCTGGAGCTGATAGGGTCACTAAAAGATAATTTTCCCTTTCAACAAACTGTCCTACCTCAGATCACTTCCTCTTTACATCAAACCAACCTTACCTCTCCCTCCCCTATCACTTCTGTGGCAGACACAATACTGTGTGTTCATCAAACCCTTTCATTTTCTTCCTGGACTTTGATGGTTAATTTATCGTTTAAATTTGACTGGGCCACAGAGGCACCCGGTCACTCAGTTCAGTTCAGTCACTCAGTTGTGTCTGACTCTTTGCGACCCCCTGAATCGCAGCACGCCAGGCCTCCCTGTCCATCACTATCTCCTGGAGTCACTCAGACTCACGTCCTACGTGTCCGTGATGCCATCCAGCCATCTCATCCTGGGTCGTCCCCTTCTCCTTCTGCCCCCAATCTCTCCCAGCATCAGAGTCTTTTCCAATGAATCAACTCTTCCCATGAGGTGTCCAAAGTACTGGAGCTTCAGCTTCAGCATCATTCCTTCCAAAGAAATCCCAGGATTGATCTCCTTCAGAATGGACTGGTTGGATCTCCTTGCAGTCCAAGGGACTCTCAAGAGTCTTCTCCAACACCACAGTTCAAACGCATCAATTCTTCAGCGCTCAGCCTTCTTCACAGTCCNGGCACTCAGCCTTCTTCACAGTCCAACTCTCACATCCATACATGACCACTGGAAAAACAATAGCCATGACTAAACGGGCCTTAGTCAGCAAAGTAATGTCTCTGCTTTTGTTTTTTGTTTGTTTGTTTGTTTTTTTATAATTTTTATTTTTACTTTGGTTTACTTTACATTACTGTATTGGTTTTGCCAAACATTGACATTAATTCACCACGAGTGTACATGCATTCCCAAACATGAATCCCCTCCCATCTCCCACCCCATACCATCC
>SJYQ01002110.1:440863-471576 GCA_006410935.1 Redunca redunca | reverse complement strand
CCTGTAAAAAAAAACCACAAACACATGGAGCCTAAACCATACAATTCTGAATAACCAACAGATCACTGAAGAAATAAAAGAGGAAATGAAAATATGCCTAGAAACAAATGACAATGAAAACATGACAACTCAAAACCTGTGGGATGAATAAAAGCAATGCTAAGAGGGAAGTTAACAACAATACAAGCCCACCTCAAGAAACAAGAGAAACAACAACTAAAGAACCTAACTTCACACCTAAAGCAACTAGTAAAAGAAGATAAAAAACCCCTAAGTCAGTAGAAGAAGTAAATCATAAACATCAGAGCTTAAATAAGTGAAAAAGAAGTGAAGGAGGGAATAGCACAGATAAATAAAACTAAAAGATGGTTCTCTGAAAAGATGAACAAAATTGACAAACCATTAGCCAGACTCATCAAGAAAAAAAGGGTAAGATTCTAATCAATCAGACTAGAAATGAAAAAGGAGAAGTTACAATGAACAACACAGAAATTCAAAAGATAAAAGATCATAAGACTCTTAGGAGCAATTATATACTAATAAAATAGACAAACTGGCAGAAATGGACAGATTCTTAGAAAAGTGCAACCTTCAGAAACTGAACCAGGAAGAAATAGAAAATATGAACAGACCAATCACAAACATGGAAATTGAAACTATAATAGAAAGTCTTTCAAAAAACAAAAGCCCAAGGCCAGATGGCTTCAGGCAAATTCTACCAAAAGTCCTTACAGGTTTCATGCTCAAACTCTTCAGGAAAATTGCAGAGGAAGGAAAATTCCCAAATCCATTCTATGAGACGACCATCACACTGATACCAAAACCAAAGATGCCACAAGAATAGAAAATTACAGAACAATATCACTGATGAACATAGATGCAAAAATCCCCAACAAAGGTTTAGAAATCAGAATCCAACACATCATAAAAAGGGTTACATATCATAATCAAGTAAGTTTTATCCCAGGGATGCAAAGATTCTTCAATATATGGAAATCAATCAATGTGATATATCATATTAACAAATTGAAAGAGGAAAAACCATATGATAATCTCAAAAGACACAGAGAAAGCTTTTGACAAACTTCAACAATCATTTAAGATGAACATCCTCCAGAAGCAGGCACAGAAGGAGCATACCTCAACAGAATAAAGACCATATGTGACAAACCTACAGCAAACATTATTCTCAATGGTGTAAAACCTAAAGCATTTCATTTAAAATCTGGAAGAAGACAAGGTACACACTATGACCACTATTATTCAGAGTTTTAGAAATCCTAGCCACAGCAATCAGAAAAGGAAAAGAAATAAAAGAAATCGAGATTGGAAAAGAAAAATGAAAACTCTCACTGTTTGCAGATGATGTGATACTATACATATAAAACCCTAAAGATGCCACAAGAAAATTACTAGAGCTAATCAATGAATACAGTAAATTTGCAGGGTATAAAATTAGTACACAGAAATCTCTTGCATTCCTATACACTAACAATGAAAAATTAAAAAGAAAAATTAAAGAAACAATCCCATTCACCATTGCAACAAAGATAATAACATACTTAGGGATAAATCTGTCTAAAGAGGCAAAAGACCTGTATGCAGCAAACTATAAGACACTGATGAAAGAAGTCAAAGATGGCACAAACAGATAGAGAGATATACCATGTTCTTGGATTGGAAGAATCAATATTGTGAAAGTGAAAATACTAGCCAAATCAATCTATAGATTCAAGACAATCCCTATCAAACTACCAATGGTATATTTTTCATAGAGCTAAAACAATTAATTTCACAACTTCATGGAAACACAAAATACACCAAAGCAATCTTGAGAAAGAAGAGTGGATCTAGAGGAATCAACCTTCCTAATTTTAGACAATGCTACAAAGCTACAGTCATCAAGACAATATGGTACTGGCACAAAAACAGAAATATGGATCAATGGAACAAGATAGAAAATCTGGAGATAGACCCATGCACCTATGAGCACCTTATCTGTGACATATGGGGCAAAAATATACGAATAAAATAGAGAAAAGAAAGTCTCTTCAATAAGTGGTGCTGGGAAAACTTGTCAGCTACGTGTAAAAGAATAAAATTAGAACAATTCCTAACACCATACACAAAAGTGAACTCAAAATGGATTAAAGACGTAAAAAACCAGAAACTATAAAACTCTTAGAGGAAAACATAAGCAGAACACTATTTGACACAAATTACAGCAAGATCCTCTATGACCCACCTCCTCAGTCAATTCAGTTGCTCAGTCGTGTCCAACTCTTTGCGACCCCATGAATTGCAGCACGCCAGGCCTCCTGTCCATCACCAACTCCTGGAATTCACTCAGACTCATGTCCATCGAGTCGGTGATGCCATCCAGCCATCTCATCCTCTGTCGTCCCCTTCTCCTCTTGCCCCCAATCCCTCCCAGCAACAGAGTCTTTTCCAATGAGTCAACTCTTTGCATGAGGTGGTCAAGTACCAGAGTTCCAGCTTTAGCATCATTCCTTCCAAAGAACACCCAGGGCTGATCTCCTGTAGAATGGACTGGTTGGGTGTCCTTGCAGTCCAAGGGACTCTCAAGAGTCTTATCCAACACCACAGATCAAAAACATCATTTCTTTGGCACTCAGCTTTCTTCACAGCCCAACTCTCACATCCATACATGACCACTGGAAAAACCACATCTCCTAGAGTAAGGTAAATAGAAACAAAAATAAACAAATGTAACCTAATTAAACATAAAAACTTTTGCACAGTGAAGAAAACTATAAACAAGGTAAAAAGACAACCCTCAGAATGGGAGAAAATAATAGCAAATGAAACAACTGACAAAGGATTAGTTTCTAAAATATACAAGCAGCTCATTCTGCTCAATACCAGAAAAACAAACAGCTCAATCCAAAAGTAGGCAGAAGACCTAAACAGACATTTCTCTAAAGAAAACATACAGATGACTGAAAATGCACTCACAATCACACATTATTAGAGAAATTCAAAGCTGGTTTAAAACTCAACATTCAAAAAGCTAAGATCATGGCATCTGGTCCCATCACTTTATGGAAAATTGAAGGGAAAAAGGGGGAAACAGTGACAGATTTTATTTTCTTGGGCTCCAAAATCACTGTGGACAATGACTGCATCCATGAAATTAAAAGATGCTTGCTCCTTGAAAGGAAAGCTATGACAGACCTAGACAGCATATCAAAAAGCAAAGACATCACCTTGCCAGCAAAAATTTGCATAGTCAAAGCTAAGGTTTTCCAGTAGTCACGTATGGATGTATGATTTGGACCATAAAGAAGGCTGAGTGCTAAAGAATTAATGCCTTTGAATTGAGGTGCTTAAGAATACTCTCGAGAGCCCCTTCGACAGCAAGGAGATCAAACCAGTCAATTCTAAAGGAAATAAACCCTGAATATTCATTCAAAGCACTGCTGAAATTCCAATACTATGGTCACCTGATGTAGAGATCTGACTTCAGATCATTGGGAAAGACTCTGATGCTCGAAAAGAGTGAAGGCAAAAGGAGAAGAGGGTGGCAGAGGATGAGGTGGTTATATAGCATCACCAACTCAATGGGCATGAGTTTTGGCAAACTCCAGAAGATAGTGAAGGACAGGGGAGGCTGGTGTGCTGCAGTCCATGGGGTCACAAAGATTCGGACATGACTTAGCAACTGAAAAACAAAAAGAAAATCAAAACTACAATGAGGTATCACCTCACACCAGTCAGAATTGCCATTCTCAAAAATCTACAAACAATAAATGCTGGAGAGGGTGTGGAGAAAATGGAACCCTCTTGCATTGTTGGTGTGAATGCAAATTGATACAGCCACTATGGAGAACAGTATGGAGATTCCTTAGAAAACTAGGAATAAAACTATCATATGACTCAACAGTCCCACTACTGGGCATATATCTGAAGGAAATCATAATCAAAAAAACAAACAAACATGTATCCCAGTGTTCACTGCAGCACTATTTATAATAGCTAGTACACGGAAGCAACCTAGATGTCCATCAACAAATGAGTTGATAAAGAAAATGTGGTACATATAAACAATGGAATATTACTCAGCTGTAAAAAGGGACACATCTGAGTCATTTCTAATGAAGTGGATGCACTTAGAGTCTATTATACAGATGAAGTCAGAAACAGAAAAACAATTGCCATGTATTAACGCATATATATGGAAAGATGATACTGATTATCCTATTTGCAGGACAGCGAAAGAGACACAGACATTAAGAACATACTTTTGGACATAGTGAGGAAAGGAGAGGGGTAGGGTTATTTGAGAGAGCATTGAAACATATATATTACCATATGTAAGATAGATAGCCAGTGGGAATTTGCTGTATGATGCAAGGAACCCAAATCCAGTGCTTTGTGGTGACCTAGAGAGCTGGATCGGAGAAGGCGATGGGACCCCACCCCAGTACTCTTGCCTGGAAAATCCCATGGACGGAGGAGCCTGGTAGGCTGCAGTCCATGGGGTCGCTAAGAGTCGGACACGACTGAGCGACTTCACTTTCACTTTTCACTTTCACGCATTGGAGAAGGAAATGGCAACCCACTCCTGTGCTCTTGTCTGGAGAATCCCAGGGATGGGGGAGCCTGGAGGGCTGCCATCTATGGGGTCGCACAGAGTCGGACACAACTGAAGCAACTTAGCAGCAGCAGCAGCAGCTGCAGCAGCAGCAGCAGAGAGCTCGATGGGATGAGAGGTGGGAGGGAGATTCAAGGCAAAAGGGATATATGTATACCTATGGCTGATTCATGTTGATGCATGACAGAAACCAACACAATATTTAAAGTAATTATCCCCCAATTAAAAATTAAACAACTTTAAACAAAAAGGACAAAAAAAAAGAACAAAAAGGCTTATCCTCCCACAAGTTTAGAACTCCTCCTGACTGTCTTTAAGCTAGGATATTTGGTTTTTCCTGACACTATCAGCTCTCCTGGGTCTCCAGCTTGCTGACTCAAGTCTTGAGACTTGTAAACCTCCATAACTGCGTGAACCAATTCCTCATAATTAACCTTGTATATGTGTGTGCACGTGTATGTATTTGTGCATATGTGGTATGTTATTGGTTCCATTTCTCTGGAAAACACTGACTAATACATCAATCAAGAGAAAAACTTTCTCCAAGCTCCATTTTCATCTAACTGGGGCCATGTGCCTGGATTTAGCCAATAGAAAGTGGGTGGAATTGATGTAACAAGAAGTGAGGGACTCAGAAGTGGGGCCACATAATGCAATGAACCTGGGTCCAAGCAATTGTTTGGAAGCTGGCTGTCTGATCTGCATTGGACATGCATGGTAAGAAAGTTAGGGTTTGTTTGTTACAAGAAGATGGCCTGGGCTCCCTAAGACACCCCTCTCTTTCCCTCAGACCAGCTTGCACACCCATCCCAAATTTACCTCTGATCAGCCTGCATCCTCCAATCTTACTGGCTAGATCTCCTTTCTGTATGCAGCATCATCCCCTTTTCCTTCCATTATTTTGGCAGAGGAGGAAGTTTTGTTGAGAGAAAGACACACACACACACACACACACACACACACACACGGGCATGTGTGCATACATATACATGAATGGAATAAAAGAGCAATTCTGGGGGAAAGAGTAAAAAGAAAGAGAAGCCATTTTATATTATAAGTCAGCATGTTCCTGGTCTGCTAAGAAACAGGCACACCTCTCCAGGCATCATGCTTCTACTGATTCTAGTTACTTAATACTTGGAGCAAATCCCACCTGAGACAGCTTAGGTGCCCCGACACCAACTCTTCTCTGCCTCTCCCATCGCTGAGGCAGTGTCGGGCACACATATGTGGGGCTCAGTGAAAAATGAAAATTTGGGAATACTTGTTCAAAAAGTAGAAAAAGAGTGCCATTGTTGTTCAGCTGCTAAGTCGTATTCGACTCTTTGCAACCCCATGAACTGCAGCATGCCAGGCTTCCCTGTCCTTCATTGTCTCCTGGGCTTGCTCAAACTCATGTCCATTGGGTCGGTGATGCCATCCAACCATCAAAAAGCAGAAAAAGAGTGCCACTCAGTTCAGTTCAGTTGCTCAGTCATGTCCAACTCTTTGCGACCCCATGAACTGCAGCATGCCAGGCTTCCCTGTCCATCACCAACTCCTGGAGTTCACCCAAACTCACATCGAATCAGTGATGACATCCAGCCATCTTATTCTCTGTCGTCCCCTTTTCCTCCTGCCCCCAATTCCTCCCAGAATCAGGATCTTTTCCAATGAGTCAACTCTTTGCATGAGATGGCCAAAGTATTGGAGTTTCAGCCCCAGCATCAGTCATTCCAATGAACATGCAGGACTGGTCTCCTTTAGGATGGACTGGTTGGATCTCCCTGCAGTCCAAGGGACTCTCAAGAGTCTTCTCCAACACCACAGTTCAAAAGCATCAATTNTCTCAGGAGTCTTCTCCAACACCACAGTTCAAAAGCATCAATTCTTTGGCGCTCAGCCTTCTTCACAGTCCAACTCTCACATCTATACATGACCACTGGAAAAGCCATAGCTTTGACTAGATGGACCTTTGTTGACAAGGTAATGTCTGCTTTTTAATATACTGTCTAGGTTGGTCATAATTTTCCTTCAAAGGAGTAAGCGTCTTTTAATTTCATGGCTGCAACCACCATCTGCAGTGATTTTGGAGCTCAAAAAAATAAAGTCAAAAAAATAAACTGTTTCCACTGTTTTCCTATCTATTTGCCATGAAGTGATGGGACTGGATGCCAAGATCTTAGTTTTCTGCATGTTGAGCTTTAAGCCATTAAATGTACAAAATAAAGTCTTCCTCAGGCTCTCTTCTTGGGATGGTACTTTTTAACTTTCTATGTAATGTTGTTCTAAGTAAAGGAAAATTAAAATTTTAAATTATTACTATGAGTTTTACTGTTTATATTGTGCAATGTCAGCCTAGAAAGAAATACAAGAACATTTAATTTGTATGTAGAATCATTGAAATTACTCAATCCATGTTTCATAGCTTATACATGCACACACATTCCACCAGTACTCAATTTGAGTCTCCTTTGTACTCATTTGAGTCTCACTTAACTCCTGTGCTCATGGGGGTACCGTGAATAAGGCCATAAGGAACAGTTATTGACACATACTATACAGAACTGCTCAAGAGTGTGCCCCCTTTTTCCAATGAACTTCACT
Source organism: Redunca redunca (assembly GCA_006410935.1). NCBI lineage: Eukaryota > Metazoa > Chordata > Mammalia > Artiodactyla > Bovidae > Redunca > Redunca redunca. The sequence goes on along the minus strand of SJYQ01002110.1, from coordinate 464,375 downwards.
TACAATACAAATTGAAAGATAAAATTATTAGGAATTTCAACTCCAAATATCACAGGATATTACTTACATGTAGACTCTTAAAAAATGATACAAATGACCTTATTTGCAAAACAGAAACAGACCTTGAAAGCAGACTTGTGGTTGCTAGCAGGGAAGTATAGGGGGAGGGATAAATTAGCAGTTTAGGAATGACTTATACACACTACTATATATAAAATAGATAATCAACAGGGACCTACCATATAGCACATGGAACTCCATTCAGTATTCTGTAACAACCTATGTGGGAAAAGAATCTGAAAAAGAATGGGTGTATGTATAGGTATAACGGAATTACTTGGCTGTACATCTGAAACTAACACAACAATGTAAATCAACTGTACTCCAATATGGGCTTCCCAGGTGGCTAGTGGAAAAGCCAGCGCAGGAGGCATTGGAGTTATGGGTTCAACCTCTGGGTTGGAAAGATCCCTTGGAGAAGGGACTGGCAACCCACTCCAGTATTCTTGCCTGGAGAATCCCATGGACAGAGGAGCTTGGCAGGCTACAGTCCATAGAGTCAAAAAGTCGGACATGACTGAAGCGACTTAGCATGAATGGATATTCTAATATAAAATAAAAATTAAATTTTAAAAAGGGAGGAAAAAAGAATTTCAAGATGATGAAAACAGAGTACTAAATGAAGCGCAGAGCCCTTCTGAGCACAGGACCCTGTTTGATTGCTTAGGTTTCATGCCCATGAAGCTCAGTTTGCCTCAAGGATGCCTGATACTCTATCCCAAAGGGATTGCTTCTCTGATAGTTCCAGTACAGGGCTCAAATCAAATTCTCATGTACTCCCCAGACCCTCATATGTTTCAAAACTTAGTGGGATGATGGTCAGTGGATTCAAGCACTGCTGTCTGGTGGTTCCACTGCAGCTAGTTTAAATTTAAAATGCCTTGGATTAGATCCGTACTTCTCGAACTTTCACTTTAATGGTAATAAGTCACCTTGGGATCTTGTTAAAATGCAAACTCTGGATCAGCAGGCCTAGGGTGGAGATCAAGATTCTGTATTTCTAACAAGATTCCTACGGGATGCTAATGTTGCTGTACATGGACCACTTTCTGAGCCACAAGATGCAAGAAGACGTCTATAAGCTTCCTTGCTTTGAACTTAGCTTCATGGTTCTAGGCCTGTCCATGGGACTTTGTTCTCTCTTCCACTGCCTGCCCTGCTCTGCTTCTGGATACTACCCTCCTTTCTTTCTCAAGTTAAATTTTCCAGTGGTCCCTCCCAGGTGCCTAGTGTCCTCAGGTGCATCACCTATACCACTAGGGACCAGTGCCGGGGTCCAGCCCCAGTGGATCCAGGGTAATTCGAAGCAGGGATGGCATGGTGAGGAAAAACTTATTTATTTAGAAATATAAATGAAATTAAGAAGAAATAGTATAGTAGGAAAATTTAGTGGAGAAAAGAGGCTGAATAACTTGGTTCACGGGGAAAACAATAAAACTTCAGGACAAGAAGTTTGCACCATCTACATTAGGCCACCGGTGCTCGTTTGAATAGCGGAGGGTGCCCTGCCTTGGGCTCCCTTTCTCACGGGACTTAAAAGCCGGGGCAAGATAGTAGATGTGGTGAGCCTCCCCGCTCCAGATGGGAATTCAGCCAGAAAAGGAGAGGGAGAAAGAGAGAGAGAGAGAGAGAGAGAGAGAGAGACGGGGGATACCAGATTTCCAAGAAACTAGTTCGAGAGACTAGTCTGAGAAACTGGTCCATCCTTTATTATTCAGAAGGCTTTTTTATACTTTTTGATTGTACATAGAGATCAATGGGTAATACAAAATTATGCAGTGTCAGCAGCCCTGACTCTTAACGAGACCAGGCCTTTTCTCTGCATACTTAGTTATATACACAAGTCTTAGGTGATTTACATCATCTTCTGGCCGGAAGGCCAATTAACATTTTATGGCCCTTTTCTGATAAGGGTTTGTCAACCAGAAGACTTATTTGTCTTAAAAATGTTGTTCTTCCCAAAGTCTGGTGCCACTCTCAGAAAGCACTAAATAAAGTTACATTCTTACATAGCAAGGATATAACAATTTATAACAAGTAAAAGGAGTACAGTGATTTATAACAAAGAGAAGAGTAATTAACTCAAAAGTCTAGTGTTGCTAACATCAAAACTACTATATTCCTATTTCTGCATACCAATTACATTGATTAATATCCTCCTAGGTGCCTAAAAGATAAAGAATATGGAGGCCTGGCAGCAGTCATTGAGTCAACAGTGAAAACCCGTCACCAATATAATTTTTAGCTCTTTAGAAAAGGCTCTGTATCTTTAAGATGCTTTAAGCTTTGTGCCTCTCATGGTTGGGGGGCTGTAAGCAATTCACAAATTGTAAAAGTCTGGGGAACCTGTTAGGCAAGTTAGAGAGCCATCAAAGGGGTTTGAGCTGAAACATTCCTTTCATATGCAAGAGACTGAAGCCCTGAGTTAACTTTTTTCCAGAGAATGTCAGAAGAGTGGAAAGCACAGTAGACTCTGGTTTTGGGGGGTAGATGTTCAGGAAAACCCAGAGGGAACCCCTGAAGCTGGATCACGCCTTTGCATTTTGTCGGGTTTCATTCCTCATGACCTTTGTCACAGGCAGGATTCCTCACACAGGCTCCCAGCAGACCAGTTAGTCCCAACAGGCAGCACAAGGAAGGTTTGCAAGGCCAAGAGCTCCTATAAACTGAGGGGATACAGTTTTCATATCTGGCTCTGCACAAGGCCCTGGTGGTGGGACCAGGCAAACTAAACCAGGACTCTTGGATCAGTGAGTTCATTCATTCCCTGCCCATATTTAGTGAGTGCCTGGCCATGCTTGTTGCTGAAGCTCCATATTGGGAGCTGCCTAATACGAACTAACATTGATGGAGGTCATCTATGTGCCCAGCTCTGTGATGAGTTCTTGTCTTGAACACTCTCCTTTAGGGGGCAGTGCTGGGAGTTGGGAGAAGTCTTTCCAAAATTCTTCACTGGGTTTTGGATTTAAATAACTTCCTTGACCATGTGTACTTACATGACTCTTGCTGAGACCAAAGCAGTCTTAGAAAGGTTCCATCCTTTATCTTTATTTCTTGTCGAGGAACAACAGTATCAACCTCCTCCAGTGCCTCTGGGTTATGTTTAAGTGCATTTGTTAAGGTGGCAGACCCTCCACCTGAGAGGTGTGCTCTCCCCTCCCCCAACCACCTGCTATTCTCCTTTACTCCCTGCACCTTCTCAGCAGATTGCATGGTGGGGGAGGGGGAAATTTAGCCCATAATCACCTGTACCAGCTGGAAAGTGGCAACCACAGGCCCTTATTGTCTTTCACCAGCTGCTCTGCCCATCCTCCCACGCTCCAGCTGGGTAAGCGATTTAGCACAGTCCCTTTGCCCAGGCGCCTCAGCATCACCCCCACCTCTTAGTCTTCCCTCCTGTCTCCTCTGTTGTCTTCTCTCTTTCCAAATTTCTGTCACGCTCATTTTCTGCTCCATTTTCCCATCTCTTAATTTTTCATTCCTCTGTTCTACCTCACCCTACTGATTGTTTCTTTCATCACTCCTGCCTTTTACCGAGACATTTCTGCCTCTGATGTTCCATCTGCTGATGAGAGTCTGTACATCTCCTGATAGGCAGTGACTTGGATGGATTCTTTTCCTCCTTAATGAAATAAGAAATGTGACCCCCTATAAATGTTTTCCACCACAGTGACCTCTGTGCCTGGAAGCCCAGCTGGGGCAGAGGATGGAACAGACAGCACAACAAATACATTGGCTTACCCTCTCAACAGATATCTGTAATGGGGTTCCTGGCAGAATTTTTCCAAATGTCTCAGATTTAGAAAGAGAAAGAGATCTCGCATTCTAAAGAGAGTTACAAATAAGTCAGGGACAGCAAATGTCTAGGCTTAGTCAGGGATGACTGTGAACTGACTTTGCTGCCTCAGCAATCACCCCAGCACTCTTCACCCCTCTTCTTTTTAAATTTTATTTATTTTTAGCTATGCTGGTTCTTCATTACTGTATGTGGGCATTCTCTAGTTGTGGAGAGTGGGGGCTCCTCATCGCAGAGGCTTCTCTTGTGGAGCACGGCCTCTAGTGCAGGTGAGCTTCATTGGAGCTAGATGAAAAAGCAGCCTATATACTCACAGCTTGATATGTAGGAGTTTCCACAATGGACTTGGCAGACAGTACCTGGTTTTAGTTGTCTTGCCACCTTGGCCACCAGGAAGGCAGATCTCAGCACCGAGAGGATGTATAGTACATCATCAGTGGGAGCTGAGTTGGGAGAAGGCAGGAAGCAGCCACACCAGAGGACATCTCCCACATCGGCACTCTTCAGTGGAGAGCTCCTCACCCCCACTACTGCCAAGGCTCTCCAAGTCATGCTCCACGCAACAGTCAGCATTCAGGCATGTGTCAGAGAAGCCGTCTACGGTGGATCAGTATCATCGTCTTTCACCAGCTGCTCTGCCCATCCTCCCGTGCTCCAGCTGGGTAAACTATACAGCATGGTCCCTTTGCCCAGGTCCCTCAGCATCATCCCCACCAGAGAAACAGAGATAACTAAGAAGCCAAGTAACTAAGATATAGTTTGGCCCATGCATCCCTGACTTAAAACCACATCAGAAGCTGGAAATGGATGAGGTAAACTAGGAGGATGTGAGGGAGTTCAAACCATATCCACCTCCCTATTATAGACTTTTGGACCATGAGATAAGCCTGAGCTGGAGTGACAGGAAGAGGTTAAAGGGGAGTTTTACACTGAACTGTACTGTTAAGTTACTAGAAGTGATAAAAATGAAACTGAGGGATTTTTCTAAAACATCCTTAAGCGACAGAAGGCAGTTTGACATAGTCCTGATGTAAAGGGTACTCAGTCTTAGATGTTAGCTCCTAACCAATCAAGTTCAGACTATTTTAAAAAGTGGTTATGTGTATTTATTTAGCAGCTGCTATGATTCAAACACCATCCTGATATAGCACATAAAAAGACAGACACATCCCTAGTCTTCATGCAGATTATATTCTACTCTGGAAAGTGAAAGTGAAGTCGCTCAGTCGTGTCCGACTCTTTGCGACCCCATGGGCTGTAGCCTACTAGGCTTCTCCATCCATGGGGTTTTCCAGGCAAGAATACTGGAGTCGGGTGCCATTTCCTTCTCCAGGAGATCTTCCCGACCCAGGGATTGAACCCGGGTCTCCCACATTGTGGGCAGATGCTTTACCATCTGAGCCACCAGGAAGTCTTCTCTGGAAGACAGCACTAAGTAAAATCAGTAATTTTATTTCACTTGTGACAATGCAACAGAAGTCAGATATGACAACTGCTATACAGATGACCTTTTAAGAGTTGAGCAAATGCAGACCAGGAAGTTGGGTCTTGTTTTGAGGTTCAAGAGAACTTCCCTTTGGAATCAGAGGCTGAAAAATGAGGAAACATTAGACAGTTGGAGGAACAGTGTGTGGAGGAGACTTCAAGAAAGAAGAAAGGAAAATGAAGCAGGGATGCTCTGAAAGAAAAAAGTCAACCCAGTTGTTGGAAAAGCCTGAACTAAAAGGTATCTAAAATAAGCTACCACCACATTTCTAGGTGGAAAATAGAGAGCCATCTTGGATAGAGGCTTTTGAAAAACAAATCAGTTCTCAGGGAATCAAATGTTCCTTAGCACAATAATTCTGGGGCTTTGATGTCACAAAAGTTGGGTCAGATGATGAGAAAAATCATTTTCCTGGGATTTCCCTGGCCGTCTAGAGGTTGGGACTCTAGGCTTCTACTGCAGGGAGAACGGATCAGGGAACTAAGATCCCACAGGGGGGAAAAAAATCTCATTTTCATAATATGACTGACATCTACTTATTTCGTAAGAATAACTAGTGAGAAAATCAGCTGCAAAATTTCACTGACAAGGAGACTCAATCAGAATGGAATGAACCCATTTTTCTCCCTCATCCTTTAGACTAGAGCTTACTTTTCTCCACTCCAAAATCAACTTTGATTGAGCAAAGGAGAATTCCAAGCAACATCAGGGCAAAGCCAGGGCATTTGTATTTGCAAAAGATGGGAAAGGACTGAAAGATCAGAAACTGTAACTCATGTATCAGCTGGTTATATGCAAGATACCCAAACAAAAATGGTGAGGGACAATCTTGCTGAAGGGTTTTGGAGTAAACTGAAGAGTCAAGAGAAAAGCTAAATACTGGCATCTAGGTAGCAAGAGTTAGGAGGTAAATTTTTAGGGTTCCCCACCAAGGTGAATCAGCTTCACTTGCAGACTTGTGACATTCTGCTTTATATACAAATTCCCGTGACCACTGTTTTCTGATAGAGTTCTCCAGGCTTTTGAGATCCCATGGACAATTCAGTAAAGACCTTTATATATATACACATAGTAGACTGGGGTGTCCTTCTTAAGAGAAAAACTACAAAGGCAGGAGGTACTATGAAAAGAGCCCATGATCCCTCTCCAATCTCTTGTAAGGGCTCTGGAGAGGTAAGGCTGGAGAAGAATCAACCCCATCCTCTTATGAATATCTAAGAAGAGTCACAGTTATTGATACTATCAGACAGATCCATAAATCAGCACCTATAGAGACGTAGCTCTAATTCCTACCTCCTTTCGCCTTGCATCAGCACCAGAGATACAAGACTGAATTTAGACAACCACAATTCAGGAGAGGCTTGTCATTCCTGAAATTCAGACTGAGAGAAGACCAGTGTGTCTGGGAAAACTAGAGAAAGCATGGCAGGAGACAAGACTTTATGGGGTAGCAGGGACCGTATCATACAGGATCTTGGGAATTTTATCCTAAAACATTGGCAAGCCACTGATTGGCTTTGAGCAGAAAAGTTGGGGAGCCAGATTTGTGTTTTGAAAGGTTGCTCTCACTGATATATGGGACATTTCAAGGATGTTATAGGTATTGGTAGAAGTAGTTCTACATGAATTTTCTGCAGGATGAGGAGGCAAGTTATAAAACTGTGAAACAAAGTATTTCATTGAAAAGTTCCAGATGTTAATTTGGTTTTATTTTACGTTTTTTCTAGATTTAGAATAATTAATTTAGTATAATACCAAGGCTTTATAGGCAGATCTGTGGGTCTCAGTAATAATCCTGATAATAGATATATAAATTTTATTATGTTTATCTGTGATAATGCTGCTGCATGACTGCTGCTAAGTCGCTTCAATTGTGTCCGACTGTGCGACCCCATAGACGGCAGCCCACCAGGCTCCTCTGTCCCTNTGTGGGTCTCAGTAATAATCCTGATAATAGATATATAAATTTTATTATGTTTATCTGTGATAATGCTGCTGCATGACTGCTGCTAAGTCGCTTCAATTGTGTCCGACTGTGCGACCCCATAGACGGCAGCCCACCAGGCTCCTCTGTTCCTGGGATTCTCCAGGCAAAAACACTGGAGTGGGCTGCCATTTCCTTCTCCAATATATGATGATTAAGTGATATAACTATATTTATATGCTAAATAATTATATACTTCTATACAAAGGGGAAAGAAAATAGGTTCCTAGTGTTGTGCCTCAAATGGACAAAACTAGGGAAGGATTTGAAACAAATCTTTAAAAGGCAGTATGTTCTCCCAATCACCTTTTCTCATTGTCTTTCTTTATTAGAATATTACATATCAATGTACATATTAATACGTTCTGAAAAGCACTTGGTAAATTTCTACAAAGGAAACATACTTCTACAATTAGCACCCAGATCAAGAAATTTGCCTTTAACTGTTAATAAATGTGAGGAATAAATACTACTGTGACACTGTTCTCAGAGAAAAGATGAGCACATAATGTTAGTAGATGCCCCCCGCCCCCCGCCCATTCTCCTAGACTGCCGACAACGTGTTATGCAAGCACATGCACCTCCACCTTCTTTCCATAATCCGATTACAAAGATGTCCTTACTTCCATGATCAAGCCATTCTGTGGGTGGCAGAGGCTCGTAATTACTTACTAAATAATTTGTCTTCCTTTTTTTCCATAACAAACTGATATTTAGTTGAACATGTTCCAGTCATCTAAAGGGTACATTTCCCAACTTCTTTATATGTAACTATGTTTGAGCCATTCTACGCAAACAGAGATTATGTGGGATTTCTGGGAATGACTGGAAAGGTATTTTCCATTTCTTCCTTCATCCTGCTGCCCGGGACAAAAGTGAATGGAGGGAGCTTCAGTGCCATTTTGAATTAAGAGAACAAAGGTTGCAACATAAGGATAGTATTAATAGAACTACCATATCTCAGATATTCTAGAGATATCCAAAGAATCACCATAGCAAAATTAACTGCCTGCCTTTACCTCTTTTAGCTTAGTTGTATACATGCATGCTAAGTCACTTCAGTCGTGTCTGACTCTGTGCGACTCCACCAAGCTCCTCTGTCCATGGGATTCTCCAGGCAAGAACGCTGGAGTAGGTTGCCTTACCCTCCTCCAGCAGGGGTCTTCCCGACCCAGGGACTGAACGCACCACTATTTCATCTCCTGCATTGGCAGGTGGGTTCTTTACCACTATCGCCACATGGGAAGCCCAGTCAGCAACAAGTCCCTGTGTCAGTCTGCTTGGGCTATCAAAACTAAGTACCACAGTGTGGGTGACTTAAACAACAGGAATCTATTTTCTCACAATTCTGAAAGTTATAAGTCAGAGATCAAGGAGTCAGCACGGTTGGTTTCTGCTGAGGCTTCTCTCCTTGGCTTGTAGATGGCTGTCTTCTCCCCGACTTCATGTCATCTTCCTTCTGTAAGTATCTGTGTCCCAATCTCTTCTTACAGGACAGCAGTCCTAGCGGATGAGGGCCCACCCTAATGGCCTCACTTTATCTTATCTGCTTCTTTAAAGACCCCCATCTCAAATACAGTCACACTTTATGAGGTACAGAGACATTACTTTGCTGACTAAGTTTCGTCTAGTCAAGGCTATGGTTTTTCCTGTGGTCATGTATGGATGTGAGAGTTGGACTATGAAGAAGGCTGAGCACTGAAGAATTGATGCCTTTGAAGTGTGGTGTTGGAGAAGACTCGAGAGTCCCTTGGACTGCAAGGACATCCAACCAGTCCATTCTGAAGGAGATCAGCCCTGGGATTTCTTTGGAAGGAATGATGCTGAAGCTGAAACTCCAGTACTTTGGCCACCTCATGCGAAGAGTTGACTCATTGGAAAAGACTCTGATGCTGGGAGGGATTGGGGGCAGGAGAAGGGGACGACAGAGGATGAGATGGCTGGATGGCATCACTGACTCGATGGACGTGAGTCTGAGTGAACTCCAGGAGTTGGTGTTGGACAGGGAGGCCTGGCATGCTGCGATTCATGGGGTTGCAAAGAGTCAGACATGACTGAGCAACTGAACTGAACTGAACTGTTGTGGGGGGGGGGGAGGTGGGGTAAGCACTTGAACATATGAATTTGGGGAGGATACAATTTAGCCCACAACACTCCCCATTCCTCAATGCTGCCTAGTTGAGGGAATAATAAACATGTATCTTGCTTAAGCCTCTCTTTTTCACACTTTTTCAACTCATCTAATCCTAACGCTAACTGATTCAACATGTGAAGCCTCAGATGGATTTACCTGCTACCCAAGAGGAACCAACTAAAAGCTAGAGCTAACTTTTTTACATAGAGTCAAGTCACATCATGGTTACAGACTTCTCTGACCTCAATTGTCCAAGTGATGGTTATTCTTCTTTCAGTTCTCTGTATTATAGGCCAACCTCACTTGTGTATAAAAATTTTAAACAAAATATTAACAAGCTGAATTTATTAACTCAAAAAGGTATACCCTTGGTTTATCCCAGGAATGAAAAGATGGTTTAACTTTTAACAGTCTATTTATGTGATTAACACATTTGGCTCATTAAATGGGAAAAAGCATGCAATCATTTCAATAAATGAAGAAAAGATGTACCCATAAAAAGATTTTTATGATAGTTTTAAAAAGTCAACCTAGTATATGGGAATTTCCTTAGTAGAAAGAGAATTTCACACACCCACAAATAGTAGATGTAAGCAAAAAGTGAGAATGTATGGACCTCCTAAAACACTCTCATCTATAAAAGCAATGAGAAAACTGGGTGGGTGATCAGTTGATCAGAATCAACTTTTTCCAAATTCTAAAAATTGACCAAAAGCTTACAATAATTTAGGGGTGTTTATTAAACAAAAAACAAACAAACAAAAAATGGCTGAATCCCAGTAAGAACAGTGAGCTTTAAGGTATTTTAACCTGCTCTCTTCCCATTCTACAGTCTCTAGCCTTTCTGTTGCTTTTAAAACCAAAAGTCCACAGTTAAGGTGAAAACCAACAGCCTGGCAGCCACTGAAGGGGTAGAAAGGGCTGGAACTCCTTTAAAGCCTCATTCCCAGAGAACTGCCCTTATTTGATCTGGTGGCTCCTTGGAAGACCCCATCTGCAAAGTTGTCTTTATTAAACCTGGTTGGAAAATCACACAGTGTGAAAATCTTTCCCCTGGGAGTGTTTCTCAAAAACAATTAGAGGCAGTTAATTAACTTTGCAGCTCTATAAGGTGTGGATAACAGTGCTCTTAACATTTTTCGGTAAAATAATCAAGAAGAGAAGAGAGCTGCCATAGAATAACAGATAGGTAGGGGCTACAGGTGGGCTGTGGCTCTGGAGGGCCTATTCCACAGATGTCTTTCCATTCCAGTTCCCAGGCAGCAGGAGCAGACCCTTTCTTTGCTGTGCTATTATCTGGCAGAGGGCAGAAATACAGAGCAAAAGGGTTTTGTTGTGTTTTTTTTTTAAAGCACTAGTTTGTGACATTTCTATGCTTACAATCTTCAAGGATAAACTCTTTAGAGGGCCTCAAGATTATTATTAATGCCGGCATGACTTGGCCTCTGTGGATTTCTCTTATCTAATTTCTAGCCTGACCCCTTCCTTTGTAGCAAGTGCTGCAATCTTCCTGAAATACTTGCAGTTCCCCAAACTCACTCAGTGCCTTTGCTCAAGCTTTTACATTTCCTGGAATCTCCCCTCCCCCTCCTAACAAACTCCTACTCATTTGTCAAGATTCAAACTAACTGTTGCTTCTCTAAAGCCCCCAAACCGCTTCTTAGGGATGAGTCTCTCCCCGCACATCACCTCTTTCCATCCCCTTGTGATGGAGATGATTATTACAGAGAAGACTTGAAAATCATCATCAGGGAAGCCCAGAAAATTTACATTTCCCCACATTTTCTTCAGTCTTGGAAAACCAAGAGAGGGAAGTGGTGTACCCAAGGCTATGTAGCAAGTTACCAGCAGAGCTGAGGCTGAAAGCCAAAAATGCTTTCTCCTTACTTTGGGATTTGCTGATGCCCACTAGGCCCTCCCTTGGGCTTGACCATATTTTATGTTCATAAAAGTCTCCTGGATTCTCCCAAACCTCAGATCACTGAATTCTGCAGGGTCTGCTAAGATGGCAAAATTGAAGATCTTATGGCTCTCAGGGAAAGCCCTGGAATAAACATGTTTGGTATCCATGCTTAGACTTAAGACCTGGAACCACACATAATGGGAACCTCTAGAAGACTGCATGGTATAAGGGAGAGATCATACCCTTGGGAACCAGACAGTCCTAGGTTTGAGTTCCAAATCCACCAGTTTTAGAACTTCAGGAAAGGTAAACTTTCTGGTCTCAGTTTCCCGGTGTTAAAAAAAAGTGGACAATCTTTTTCCTGGGATTAAATAAGACAACCTCAATAAATTATCCAGAACAAGATCTTAGCCTAAATTTCTCCAAATGTAAAGTAAGAAGGAATTGATTACATGATTTCTGTGCCCCCATAACACCTTCTTTCTATTCTCGCTTTTATGAATTTTTCATTCATGTCTGTGGACTCCACACAAAAGCTGTCATGGGTATGGCCTACACAACAGAGATTTGACACTCAGAGGAAGTGAAGAGAGTCTGGGAGGCACCTGTGGAAATGCAAATTTGGTGACTAAATAGGACCTCCCCGGGTCTGATGATTTCCAAGATGCCACTGAGGTATAATTTCAGAGATGATGTGGAGAGGAGAGGCCAGCCCTTCCTCAAAGAATGGTTATAATTAGTGTGTTCATTCTATTCAATGGCAGCTGTTGTTAGATTGGGGAAACATAAATATAGAGCAAACTCAGTTAAGGGATGGGTGCACTGACCCTGGAGACCTGATTTCTGGTCACAGCTTGACAGAAACTAGCCATGTAGCTTCTGGCAAGTCCCTCAAAGGTGTTAACCTCTAAACCTCAGCTTTCTGAGAGTGAGAAAAGGGAATTGGAAAGGTGGCTTCTAAGGGTTTTTTTTTTCCATTTTGTTTGTTGCTGTGTTGTTTTTTTTTTTTTTTCTAGATTATACCTCTCCTCTGACATTCAGCTCTAAATATTCATGTACCCCTGGAAGTCTCCATCTGGATGAACCATAACCACTTCAACTGAACATATCCTAAGCAAACAAAGTAATTCATGCTCTTGATCCAAATTTTGTCCCAAAGTTATTTCCACCTCCTATACATCCTATCTCAGAGAATGGCGTTGTTCTATATGCCTAGAAAATACACCATAAGTCTAAAGGCCACTTTAGAGGCCCTTCTCCTTTACAACCCATATCCTATCAGTTGCCAAACCGTACCAAATCCAGCTTTAAAATAATTCTCCAGTGGACCTCCTTCTCCCCCACCTCATTGCCACTTCTTAGTGGAGACCATTATTTCTTCTGATCATCTCCCAGCCTCTAGTTTTATTTCTCCCACACTATGGCCAAAGTAATCTTTCTAAACAGGAATATGACTTGGTCACTCACCAACTTAAAATTTTTGGTGGCTCCCATCAAGAGGGTGAAAGACTTTCCAAGCATGTATTTAACTATTTGTATGTGAAAAGGAGTTTTGATCAGGTTGGAAAGCCTAGGTTCACTAGACCAACTATCACTAGGAATAAATGAAAGAACAGAAAAATAAGAAGAGGAGGGAAGTAGCAAACATTGAGTGTCCATACTATATCAAATACTGTGCTTTATATACCCAATGTTGTCTCAACATTCAAAATATATATGAGATATCTTACATCAGGTCTTCCCAGCATAGACTGAGATGGAGATGTGTGTGCAGGAAGTTTACCGGGGAGTACTTGTGTAATCCATGCCTGTGGAAAGCAAAGAATGCAGAACTGAGCAGACAGAAAAGTTGAACTCTGGATGACTTATTGCATAAATCCTCAGCTGACTCTGTGAGGAGCTCTGGAGCTGGGATGCTGCTCAAGGGCTGCTCTGAGTTTAGGCAAAGAGTTCATTGACCAACTGACCAGTTGTTAGATGTGGGTGGCCCCCAGGGAAGGAACTTGCTGAAGGCAGTGCCTAGAGGCGGACTCAGCTGAGAGCTGTCAACCACTAATGCTTCCAGCAACTGGGGAATGATTGCTTTGGTCCTGAGGAGATCCGAACAGCATATCACAGCATCCACTGGGTAACTTGTGATGCATTATTTTATAGGTAGAAAATCTGCATCCCATCAATAATGTGACTTATCCTAGAAGTTATACAAGTTGTAAGTGAAGCTTCTGTGGCTCAAATTCGTATTTTTCTGATTCCATCCTCCTCTGACTACCTATACTTTTCTAATTTGGAAAAAATTTTCATTAAAGTCAAACTTGAGCCCTCGGATACCTGAATGGCAGTATAAGCTGTCACACACATGAATCCTTTGAGGAAAACTTAAGAGAAATAGTGAGGGCAGGTATTGAAAGTCTTAGATACAAATATCTTTTGACATCACTTATATGTGGGATCTAAAAAAAAAAATGATACAAATGAACTTATTCACAAAACAGAAACAGACCCACAGACTTTGAAAACAAGTGTATGGTTACCAAAGGGGAAACTTAGGGTGGCAGGATAAATCAGGAATTCAGGACTGCTATATACACATAGCTGCTGCTGCTAAGTTGCTTCAGTCGTGTCCGACTCTGTGCGACCCCATAGACAGCAGCCCACCAGGCTCTGCCATCCCTGGGATTCTCCAGGCAAGAAAACTGGAGTGGGTTGCCATCTCCTTCTCCAATGCAGGAAAGTGAAAAGTGAAAGTGAAGTTGCTGGGTCATGTCCAACTCTTCACAACCCCATGGACTGCAGCCTAGTATACATAAAATAGAAAATCAACAAGGTACTATTGTATAGCACAGGGAACTCTACCCAAACGAACCTATATGGAAAAGAATCTGAAAAATAATAGATAGATGTATATGTATAACAGAATTGCTTCTCTGTACACCTGGAACTAACACAACAGTGTAAATCAACTGCAGTAAGTTCCCTACATACCAAAGAGTTCCATCCCAAGAGCGCATCCATAAGTTCAACTTGCTATTAAGTCCAACAAAGCTAGCCTAGGTATCCAACTAACACAGTCAGCTATATAGAACTGCTCTGTAATAGGTTTATAACACTTTCCACACAAATATTATGTTTAAAAAAAACACAAAAAATAACATTTTTAATCTTACAGTAAAATACCTTGTAAAGTACAGTACACAGTACAACAACTGGGAGACAGGGACATGTTCACATCTTTGAAAGTTTACACCTTGAAGGTTTGTATGTAGAAGGACTTATTGTATACCCCAATATAAAGTAAAATTTAAACTGAAAAGAAAAAGAAAGTCCTATAGATTACTGAGAAAAGACAGAGTAAGAATCAGGACCTGTGGAGCCTCAATGTGAAACTGAGGACAAGGCAAGCAGGGTCATGCTTATGGCAGGACCAGAATGAGTCTGTAGAAAACTGGCAGCCGAAAAATCCAGCAAAGCAGCGATCACAGACCTGGACCAGTGGCCAGAACCATTCTGAGAGCTAGAGAGCTCAGAGCGTTAATAGGAGAGGGACAGAAGGAGGGGAAGAAAGAGGCAGCCTAGGGTCAAAAAGGAGGCAGTTCTGAAGAAGAGGACAGGAAATACTAAAGAAGTCAAGAGTCATAGATACTTACAGATATTTACATAGAATATAAGGTACAGAGCCCAGAAAGAATGCGATGGAATGAGGGCATGGGGGTCATAGCTGTTCTCCCCTGATCTCTCATGACATGGCCTTCATGTCCCTGGACTTTAAAGGGCTTTGATAATGGCTTTGCTAGGAAGCATGTATTCCAGGCCAGTGGGGCAGGAGGTGGGAGAACCTATCATTCAAGTGCTGTGCTTGCTATTTATTTACTGTGTGACCTCAGGCAAGTTATTTAACTCTCTAAGCTTCATTTCCTCATGTGTAAACTGGGGATAATTGTCATGTCTAGGCCTGATGCAGAGCTCACAGGAGAAATAAGCTGTTTCTATTTTAGAATTCTCATAATCTTCCACACCCGTGACCTAACGCAACTGTGTGGACAAACAAAATTTAGAACCCAGGCTCTTAAGGTAGATTCTTATATTTTAGAGAGTTTAGTAAATAACATGGGAAGCAACACGATTACCTGCCTTTCTGCCAGCTTTCTGCCCTCGTGTGGAAGTCTCTCCCAGGAGGAAGAGTGGACAATCTGAGATTTAGGGGGAACATCTGCAGAAACCCTTGCAGGAGGCTCTAGCTAGTGGGAGATTTGAGGACAGCTGGGGCTCAGGTTGCTTGAGCAAGTAGGACTTAATATTCCAGCCACTTGGGACTCAATGAGACCAAGATTCAGCATTTAATGTTCTGCTTCTGTCATCAGAACTGGGAGCTATAAGGCATCCTTCTTAAAGATAAGACAACATAAGTAGAGGCCTCCTCTTTGCAAGAGACACAAGTTTGATCCCTGGATCAGGAAGATTTCCTGAAAGAGGAAATGATAACTCACTCTAGTATTCTTGCCTAAAGATTCCTATGAACAGAAGAGCCTGGTGGGCTGCAGTCCATAAGATCACAAAGAGCTGGACACAACTGAAGTCACTTAATACACTTTTTTTTAGAGGCCTCCTCTCAATTGATTTATTTATGCCCTGGAAAATGTCATATGATGGGAACTGCTCCTTACTGTTTCAATTCTGTTGTCTTGCTAAACAACGCAAAGTTTAGAAACAGCAAAACTAAACAAGGAACTCTCTGTCTCTGGTTATAGTCTATAATTCTTTTACCTCACAGAATACCTTCTAAAACTTAGCAATTTAAACAGTCTCATGATCTTCCTTTGCTCTTTTTTCAAGACAAGATAATTAACATAATATTCTTTTTTTTCAACCTAATATATCTTTTCCATGCATGTGGGACCTCAGTTCCCTGACCAGGGATGGAACCCATGCTGCCTGTAGTGGACCTCTGTGACAACATAGACGGGTGGGATGGGAATGGGTGGGAGGGAGGCTTAAGAGGGACAGGATATATAGACACAGCTGATTCTCACTGTTGTACAGCAGAAACCAGCACAACTTTGCTAAGCAATTATCCACCAATTATTTAAAAAAAAATATATATTACCTTCACACAGAGGAAATAAAGAAGACTGTGTTCATAAACTAAGCAACAGATATAGCAGTACATTTTTATGTATTATGTTAAATTAAAAAAAGCAAAAGTGTGTGCATACCTGTCATTTTAGTTACATATGTGCTTATTGAATGAGCAGCCCACTGCAGCAAGAAAATACTTCACTTAAGCGACTGCACAGTAAGGAGTATTGCCTCCACCATCTGCATACTGTGCACCTGCACCTTGATTGTAATTATGTGGAAGCACCGAACTATCAGAGCTTCCCAAGAGGTGCTAGTGGTAAAGAAAGTGAAAGTGAAGTCACTCAGTCGTGTCTGACTCTTTGTGACCCCATGGACTGTAGCCTACCAGGTTCCTCTGTCCATCGGATTTTCCAGGCAATAGTACTGGAGTGGATTACCTGCAAATGCAGGATACATAAGAGATGCAGGTTCGATCCCTGGGTCTGAAAGATCCCCTGGAAGAGGGCATGGCAACCCAATCCAGTATTCTTGCCTTGAGAATCCCATGGACAGAGGAGCCTAGAGGGCTACAGCCCATAGGGTCACAAAGTGTTGGACACGACTGAAGTGACTTAGCACATGTACACACAGCCCAACTATCAGATGTTTAGTTATGATGATACCCAAAGGCATTTTTAATTGAAATTTCATAACAGAGCAAAAGAATAAGTTGAGGTGACCAAACCCACACTACAGGATGAGAATAAGACCTCCATAGGTATTTTATATAGTTACAGTTGAAGTAAATAATAAATGCAGTTATTATACTGTGTGATTTTGATATTGGCTTCAAATCCTCTCACACATGAGTTTTGCAAAACTGTATCAGGTGTAACTAAGGGTTCAGTTCATATTTTCATTCTGTTTCAAATTTTCAGTTCTGATTCATATTTTATTTTATTGTTCCTGATCTGTTTTATACACTGATATTTTTCTTGATCAAATGTGATAGTCTGTTCTGAGAATTTATGATTGCTTTATCTTTTAAATATTGATTGCAGAAGATTTATCTTTCTGTCTTCAATTGCTAAAAGTTCTTAATGATTCATAATGTGCTTTATCTCTAATTTATGCTGGAAATTTACCGTCGGTCTTATGAAGAAGCCCAGGAATGACGTTCCTTTCCAGAGTGCCTGAAGCATTCTGTCCCAGGTCTCTGAGGATGGTCCCTGGTCTGGACCACAGGTTGTACTCCCTGTGCCTCACCTGCTGCAGCTTTGAGGTTCATCATTTAATCACTTACACCTACTTTCAGGAAATAATGAAAATGACAGATGCCAAATGCAAAATGTCCACCAAATACTGCGCTGGACACCTTGAAGTGAAGTAAAGTCGCTCAGTCATGTCCGACTCTTTGCGACCCCGTGGACTGTAGCCCTCCAGGCTCCTCCATCCATGGGATTTTCCAGGCAAGAATACTAGAGTGGGTTGCCATTTCCTTCTCCAGGGGATCTTCCCGACCCAGGGATCGAACCCATGTCTCCTTCATCGCAGGCAGACGCTTTAACATCTGAACCACCAGGGAAGCCTGGACACCTTACTTGAATTAATGTCTTTTAGGTCTCCCAACAACCTCATGAGAGGGTGGTTCATCTTAACTCTGCTACTGATGAAGAAAGAAAGGCTTAGAGAGATTAAATAACTTGCCAAAGTCACATGATTTATAAATAACAGACAAGGGACTTAACCTCAGGTCTGTCTGACTACAGAACTGAGCTCTTTCTTTTAACTTTCTAAAACTTTTAATTTTGTATTCGGATTTGGTCTACAAATGTTGTGATAGTTTCTGGTGACTAGCAAAGGGACTCAGCCATACATATCCATGTATCCATTATTCCCCAAACTCCCCTCCCATCCAGATTGCCGAATAACATTGAGCAGAGTTCCATGTGCTATACAGTAGGTCCTCACTGGTTATCCATCTTAAATATAATAGTGTGTACATGTCTATCCCAAAGTGGAAGTGTGAAAGTGAAAGTCGCTCAGTCGTGTCAGACTCTTTGCGACCCCATGGATATATAGTCCACGGAATTCTCTAGGCCAGAATATTGGAGTGGTAGCCTTTCCCTTCTCTTGGGGATCTTCCCAACCCAGGGATCAAACCCAGGTCTCCCGCATTGCGGGCAGATTCTTTACCAGCTGAGGCACAACCGAACTCCTTAGCTATTCCTTCCCCCCAAACTTCCCCCAGTCTTTGGCAACCCTAAGTTCATTTTCTAAGTCTGTGAGTCTGTTTCTGTTCTGTGAGTAAGCTCATATGTATCATTTCTTTTTAGATTCTACATGTAAGGGATATCATACAAAATTTCTCCTTCTCTGACTTACTTCACTCAGTATGACAACCATGTTACTGCAAATGCTGAGCCAAAATTCTGAACCAGTCACTCTAGCACCTTATAAACAAAGATTTAGAGGAGATTTGCAAAGTTGAAAAGTTGTGACAAGGCTAGGAAACTATGGAAGATTTTCTTTCTTTAAAAATGTTCTTCAATATTGTGCTATATTTGCAATTTTTAAAAGAGGAGACAGAATCTAATATTTAAAAACTCCACTTCCTAAATATTCTGCTCTTAACTAGTAGTGATATCTGATAAAATAATTCAAGTGGTTGATAATTAAATGTGTTAGTCCTCATACAATTACATGAAAAAAAGAACGTTTGGTGTCATTATATTTTAACCAAGTGGAATGGTTTTCTCAGGGTTAGTGTTGGAGCAAGCAAGTGGATGGAGAAGAGGAAGCTACTAAACTTCCTCTACCATCCTTCATCTGGGTCTATCCACATAATTCATTGTGCTCTCCAGTGACCCCAGCTAGACTCTTCGCTGAAGCTTTCTAGTCTACAGCTCATTGTCGGTGTTTTGTTTTGTTTGCTGCCTTTAAGAGCCCTTCTTTTATTGGGAAATAAATACAAATAGGTGGGTCAGCCAACATATGTAGTTCTAGTTCGGAGAAGGCAATGGCAACCCACTCCAGTAAGTACTCTTGCCTGGAAAATCCCATGGACGAAGGAGCCTGGTAGGCTGCAGTCCATGGGGTCGCTAAGAGTCGGGCATGACTGAGCGACTTCACTTTCATGCATTGGAGAAGGAAATGGCAACCCACTCCAGTGTTCTTGCCTGGAGAATGCCAGGGACGGTGGAGCCTGGTGGGCGCACAGAGTCAGACCCGACTGAAGCGACTTAGCAGCAGGGGCTACATATGTAAGAGGAAAGAGGCTCACTTTCTCAGAACTCAGCTAGTATGCTAATTTCTCCCTTTTCCCTGCACTCGCTTCAAGTCAGTCCACTTCATTGGCATGATGACACAGGAATCCCTGTTCTGGGCTGGCCTATTAGCATCTCAGACAATCATTGAATGATCTACAGAAGGTGCAGTGCTCATTCCCCAGCTCTGCCTCTCAGGGAAGCCACGGTGGTTGAAGACTGGATCTATTCAAAGAGAAAGGAGCATTTTGCTCCTTGCCAACCTTTGCAGGAGAAGTGCTCAGTAATGTACCAAAAAGCCTTCCAGAATGACTGAAGATGAGGCCTTGATGAGCTGTGTATAGAGGGAAGAATAAGGCTGACAGTGATTTTTCGGGGTTTCTAGAGTACTTCACAAATTATTGTCATATTTATCTATCTTGTCTAAGAAGGTAGATCAGGGACTTCCTTGGTGGTCCAGTGGTTAAGAATTCACCTTCCAATGCAGGGGATGTGGGTTCAACTCCTGATCAGGGAGCCAAGATCCCACATGCTGCAGAGCAACTAAGCCTGCATGCCACAACTTCTGAGCTGCGTGCTCTAGAGCCCATGAGCTGCATGCCCTAGAGCCCATGAGCGGCAATGAAGAGCACAGTGTCACAAGGAAGACCCAGAGCAGCAAAATAAAAAAAACAGGCGGGGGTCTGGGGGAGAGAAGGTGGATCAGAGTTATGGGAGGCAGTTTTTGGTGCACAAGAAGAGGTTTGAGGTTGGCGCCTCAACAGCCACTGTTACTGGTTCCTGAGGCTTGTTCCTTCCTAGAAGGTGTGGGCTGATAAGGGCACTTCCCTCTTTCTAGTGGCTTATGCCTGTAGAAAGCAAGCTAGCAAACTACATGGCTGCCATGTAGGGCAATTTGGGGGACATTAAAGAGTACCCCCAACCCTACCAAGAATGCTTCTCAAAGAGCTGCGGAGACTTCAGGGACATGAGAAGTTCAGGGTCAATTTCCGAAAAGGTCTCAGAAAGGGAGAGAGCTCTCCACACATTGGCTCTGAGGTCCGGAATGATGGCAAAAGCATCAGGGAAGTGAGAAGATTTGGGAGAGAAAATCCTCAGATTACATATGCTCATAGATTTCTCTTCTCAACCTCCAGACTCCAGTGCTCTGAACTGGATTAGAGCAGGCACTGATGTGGGAAACTTGGTAAAAACCTTTGAAGTGGGCAATCTGATTAGCACAGATCAGCTAAGGGTCAGAAGACACTGCCAGTAGGCATCATCACAGACTGTTCTGTGCTACGTACCCAGCTCCCTTCCTTGAGCCTGGGCACATCGATCTGCTCAGGAAGGTAACTTCCTGAGTTCTCAGGGGAAAGATGCTGGATAAAACCTGGGTCTAGATCTGAGTGACAGCCACCTCATAGTCTCGTTTTCGCCCCCATCTTCCCTCAACCCTACAACCCCAGGCCATGGCAGGGCTGTTTGTACACTGACTGCTCAGCCTCCATGAGACACCTGTCCCCAGTGAGCTTCCTCATCTCACCCCACAGGGCAGACCCCAGGGTGTTTTTCCCAGTGCTTTCCCCAGGCCAGTTTTAGACTCTGCAATCAAGTCTAGTCTCCTAGGAGACGTTTCAGAGGAGTTTGGGGAAATTTCATACTTTCATTTTGTTTTTGTGGGCTTTTTTTTTTTTTTTTAACTTATCCAGATGAATGAACTCATCATGGGCTCCAAGTAGCCAGGTGGTCTGGACTGCTTCTCAGTGACCCTTCCCTGTGGGGCTGGCTTATATTATAGGGACTTCTGGTATGAGACCAGAGAATGGTCATTGGCTGGGAAGCTGGAATGCTCAGGGGCAGTCCAGAACCAGGAACCTTCAGGCAGGTCACTTTGCCATCTCTCACCTTAAAGTGTCAGAAGAGAGAGTAGCAAGTCTCAGGGGGATTTATACTGTCCTGTTTAAGAGCAGGAGATGACCTCATTGTGCAGCCCACCTGAGATTGTTTGCAGAGGGGTTTTTTTCACAGACACATGGTCTTCCTTGCTCTCAGGGAGGGGTTCCACATAGGCAAAGGGAAGGAAGTGGTGCTTTGTGACAAGTGATGACTGTGTGGGGCAGAAATAGTAGTCATCTGGATGCTCCTGTTGCCTATGCCTGTCTCTGTGCCAAATGGAATGTTCTATGGATAATGGGCTATTGATCAACACAAGCTTGAAGATTGGTTAGGATTCTTGTCCAGTGTAGTGTGAAGGCTTTTGAATATGACTCTGTAAATACAAAGCATTATCACCGGTGTATCTTTTCTGTTGATCTGTCAGAGTCTGTTCTTTATAGCTGACGAAGCAGCTTGGTGTACCAAGTTAATAACTGCAAACCTCAGGTGAGTCACCTTGCCCCTTAGGTTTTAAAACAGTTTCCTGTGACAGCTGTAACCAAGCAGCTATAACAAATTACCACAAACTTGATGGCTTAACTATAGGATTTTGTGGATATTCCTTATCAAATTGGGAAATTCCCCTTCCCCAATTTCTAGCTGGTCGAGAGTTCTTATCATGAAAACCTATTCAATTTTGTCAAATGTTTTTCTTCATCTATTAATTGATCATGTAAGTCTTCTTCTTTAGCCTGTCGATATGATGGATTAACTGACTTTCACATGTTAAACTAGTACTTGCGATAAATCCTATTTTGTTGGAAGTGTATAGTTCTTTTTCCTCCTTGTAGTTCTAACAGTTTTCACCTTATTATTTGAGCTCTGTTGTTAGGTGCATACAAGTTAAGGATTGTTATGTCTTTGTGGAGACTTCCTTGTCATTATGTAATACTCCTCTTTATTCCTTATAGATTTCCTTACTTTGATGGCTTGCCTGTCAGAAATTAATATAGCCACATCTGCTTTCTTTTGATTAGTATTAACTTGTTTTCTTTTTCCATTCACTTACTTTTAATTTTATATGTGTTTACATTTAAAGTGGGTTTCTTGAAGACACATAGTTAAGTCTTGTTTTTGGATGCACTCTGACAATCTCTGCCTCTTAATTGGTTCATTTAGACTGTTAACATTCAAAGTATTTACTGATATTGTTGAGGTAATATCTACCATGTTTGTTACTATTTTCTATTTGTTAACCTCATTCTTTGTTGAGCTTTTTGTCTTCCACTCTTTTTCTGCCTTTTATGGTTTTGATTGAGCTTTTGTAAGATTTCATTTTTTCTTTCTTAGTATGTCAGTTGTACTTCTTTTTTTAATTTCTTTCATTGATTGCCCTAGATTTTGCAATATACATTTACAACTAATCCAAGCACAATTTTAAATAACACTATACCTCTTTATGGGTAGTATGAGTACTTAATAGTAGCAAAATAATCCCAATTCCTCCCTCCTGTGATTTGTGTATCATTGCTGTCATTCATTTCACTTATATATAAGCATTACACAAGGCATATGCATAAGCGTACATAATTTTGTATGTTGTTTATATATTGTTGCTATTATTATTTTGAACAATGTGTTATCTGTTAGATCAATTAAGAATGAAAGAAATAAAAGCTTCTATTTTTACCTTCACTTATTCCTTCTCTGTTGCTCTTCCTCAGTAGATTTGAGTTTCTGACCTTTATTATTTTCCTTCTCTCTGAAGAAATTCTTGTAACATTCCTTACAAGTCAGAACTATGGCAACAAATTCCCTCCATCTTTGTTTGTCTGAAAATATCTTTATTTCTCCTTCACTTTTGAAGAATAATTTCACAGGATACAGAAAATTATAAGTTGGTGGTTATAATTATATAATTATAATTATATTTATATAATTATATACGTATTTATATAATTATGTTTTTTT
>SJYQ01002110.1:391970-440839 GCA_006410935.1 Redunca redunca | reverse complement strand
TGCTTGCAATTAATTATTTTCAAGTTAAAGAAATGTGAAGACATATAGAAGACATATATTGTGACACTAGTGACTTTATGTTAAAAGTTTTTAAATAGTAGAAAATATTTTCTCAATTTTTTATGCATTTCACAATTAAAACTACAGTCATGACATACTTTTAAGTTTAATCTTTTTCTCACTTTTTTACATCTAGACAAGTAACAAAACAATAAATCAAGGGACTTCCCTCATGGTCCAGTGGTTAAGAATGCCCCTTGCAATTCGGGAGATGTGGGCTGGATCTCTGGACAGAATGCTAAGACCCCGAATGCCACAGAACAACTCACCCCGAGCAACACAACTACTGCGAGTCCATACACCACAAGAAAGATCCCACATGACGCAACTAAGACCTGATGCAGACAAATAAATAAATATTCTTAAAACCCAATGAATCAAAACTCTGATATATATCATTTTCCTCTTTTCATGGTATATATACTCTCACCCTGGCTGATTTCAAGCTACCAGCATGATGTCATTGAATGCAAAGCTGGGGAAAGCCGTGTAGCAACACCCATGATCAGATATTTCGTTCTCATGACAGAGATATAATAGATGTAATGTTCTCAAGAGCATAAAGAAATTAAAATGTAAAATAATTAAGAAGTAACGAGTTTTGAGTTTTCGATTCCCTCAGTTTTGGATGTATTTTATTTAATTGTAAATTTATATAATTCCATTTTTTAGTAATATAATGTTTATCAATAACCAGCTCACAAGCTTTCTGAAACTTTAACAACCGGCTCTCATGAGTTGATACGTGCTGCCTCCAGTACAGCACTGGCTAGTGTTGTGGGCAGGATAGTTGGGTGCCAGGTGTTTATGTGCGGAAAGGGGAATGATGAGAACAAAGAGCACTGCCACCAAGTCACCAGCTCTTATTACCTTTATCTTTGTAGGGAGGCCCATTGGAAAGGGACTCTGGCCTGTTATATGGACTTTAAAAATATCTGTTACAGGGGCTTCCCTGGTGGTCCAGTGGTTAAGAATCCACCTTGTAGTGGATTCTTAGGCAGGGGGCATGAGTATGGGAAGACCTCACATGCCATGGGGCAGCTAAGCCGGTGCACCACAATGACAGAGGCCAAACACCTGGAGCACTCGAGCCACAACTCCTGAAGCCTGTGCTGCGCGATGAGAGAAGCCTGAGCACCATGGTTCAGAAGCCCCCGCTCGCCGCAGCTGGAGAAGCCCGAGCCCAGCAATGGAGACCCAGCACAGGACCCCCTCCCCCAAAAGAAAAGACCGGTTACAACTGCATTTCAAAGTTTCCCTGTGAGCCAGTAATAGTGTGTTCCATATTTATTGCTTAGCTTATGGAAAAGCACAACATCTTCCATCAGTTTTAGTCCCTTCTCCTCAACAAAAAGATTAGTTGCAAGTTCTAAAATAAGGCAGCCCCTCCAAACAGCATAGGGCTCACTAAATTCTACCACAATGTACCCAGCAGGGAAATTGGGTTTCTGCCAGCTGACCCACCCTTGCCCACCTCCATCTCTCTGTGATTTTGGCACCAGGACCTGACTGCATGGAGAGATGTTCTCTGAAATTATGGAAGAAATCAGAAGTAAAATGTCCATCAGCTATTAAAAGTCAATCATTCTTGCACAGGGGTCGTGCTAATCTTCTCTGTATTGTTCCAATTTTATTTATAGGGGAACAATGGAGAAACAGACAGAGAGAATAGACTTATGGACAGAAGGAGAAGGGAGGAGAGGGTGAGATGTATGGAAAGAGTAACATGGAAACTTACATTACCATATGTAAAATAGATAGCCAACGGGAATTTGCTCTATGGCTCAGGAAACTCAAACAGGGGCTCTGTATCAACCTAGAGGGGTGGGATGGGGAGGGAGACAGGAGGGAGTTTCAAAAGGGAGCAGATATTTGTATACCTATGGCTGATTCATTTTGAGGTTTGATAGAAAACAGCAAAATTCTATAAAGCAATCATCTTTCAATAAAAAATAAATTAATTTTTTTAAAAAAAGTAAATCATCCAAGTACAACCTGAGCTAACTTATCCAAATTTGGGGTAGCCTGACACAACTACATCTTCTCTTTGCACTATAGTAAGAGTTACCAGACAGAACCACCCAGAGAGCCTTGACATCCCTTTCCCGGAGACAGCTAAGAAAGGGAGAGGGGGAGGACATTTCTGTCAAGGCTGGGGGTTTGACCGAGGTGATTACACAGATCCCTTCCCGGCTCTTGCAGTGTAACCACCTGACTCTGACTTCTTGGGAAGAGCAGAGTGACTTAAGGCTTGAAAGAGATGACCAATCCTCGAGGCACAGGCAGAAAAAGCCCCAGTGAGACAGGAAGCCTGCTGGCTTCTGATGCATAAACTAGACAGTAGAGGCAGCACTTGGCTGGCGCAGAGCTCTCTCTGCTCTGGCTGGTGTCTGAGAGCAGCTGTCGGGCTCTCACCAGACTCCCTTCCCTATCCTCACTGGCTGATGGATCCCAAAGGGCTCCTCTCCTCGAATGTCCTGCTGTTTTTCTCTCTGATCATTGAGCTGAGCTGCAGAAAAGGTAAGTGTTCATCTGTTTGAGGGCTTGGGTCCTAGGATTACCTACGAGGAATCAGCTCTAGCCACCTAGACAGAGAGAGAACTCAGCGGCCAGGGGTTGTTATCTGGCTGCGGGTAGGGGTCAGGGGGTAGGGGGAGGGCTGTGATCTGCTGCCTCTTCCTCAGAGACTGAGTTCCTCCTGCCTCTGTCAAAGAGGAAGGAAGATTGTGAGTTACTGGGCTCCTGGGTCCAAGGCTTAGCCCGCCAGTCCTAGCTTCCAAGGAAACCAGGAGTTCCAGTCAAACACACTGGTCACATTCTAGACCGGCCTCTCTGGGTGAGAGGCTGCAGTCAAAGTGCTGGCTGAGTGGTTGGTTTTGTGTGAGTATCTTTCTGGCAAAGGCACTGGCTAAGGGAATGAGCTGGAGAGAGGGAGCTCTGGGAGAAAATTATTCCTACAACCCTGTCCTTGATGGGGATCTTCACACACACACAAGCAGACAAACCAAAAACATGGACCACCTACAAGAAAGGGCTGTAGCGGGAAGAGAGGGTAAAACTGAAAACCCCAGGCAATGGCTGGGAACAGACAGTGGCCACAGTGTGGTTGTTTTGGTGGCTACTTTCCTGGAAGTAACACTCCAAGGCAGCAAGAGGGGAAGAGGCCAGGATTTTTGGAGCCCAAGGCTGGTTACAGTTAGTGAGAAATGTAAATTAGGAATGCTCAGAGTCAGAGTAGCTTTAGTGTAGAGCCAAAGTGTTTGGAACTGAACTCGGCTCTTATCTTTCTCGTTTGCTGGCATTCTCTTGTTTAGTAGTTTTGTGAACTACTCTGTTTAGAGCTTTGAGAAAAGATGTTTGAAAAAGAAAAAGCCAAGCAAGGAGCAAACTTTGGGTTCACTAAGGAGTGGATGAGCATCTCCTTTCTGCTTAAATGCCTTCAGACTTTGTGGGAGGCAGCCTAAAGTGGAAGCGGCATTAGGGAAAGAGGGAAAATCCTGAGGCTCTGGATGTTTTGTTCTTGGGGTTTTCAAGACCGCAAATCCATTATGGACTTTTCCAGGAGAAGCCCAGAGATGTACTGAGGTTATCTGAGGGGCTGCACTTGAGATTGGTCTTTCGACAGATTCCCAGATGAATAGCTCTTCCTTGGCCCTGCGTTTCCTCAGAATCAGGCAGACTGATGGCTCTTGCTGCCCAAGGTCTCAGAGAGCAGTAATTGAACTCAGGGTTCAGAAAGCTATATGGAACTACTTTAAGCCATAATGAGGAGATGGCTCAGATGGTAAAGAACCTGCCTGCAATGCAGGAGACCCAGCTTCGATCCCTGGGTCAGGAAGATCTCCTGGAGAAGAAAATGGCGACACACTCTAGTATTCTTGTCTGGAGAATTCCATGGACAGTGGAGCCTGGTGGGCTACTGTCCACGGGTTTGCAAAGAGTTAGACATGACTGAGCGACTTCACTTCACTTCAGGAAGAGTCAAACCTTCCTGGGGGCACCCCATTCACGACTCCACCATTTTTGGAATACTTTCTGGTGACTATCAGGAGTGACGGGTTTGAACAGTGAGGTGAACTTTTCTATCCCTGTGCTGACTTGCCGTCTGGTCAGCCTGGCCCTAGCATCTCAGGTTCTGTTGACAGCAGCTGCAGGCAAAGCTTTCGAGGTCACTGGTTAGTAAGAAAGAGCCCAGCCTTTTAAAGGCGTGTCTATCCAATCAGCAGTGTTCATCTTTCTTACGATTGTCTTCTCTGAAATATGTACAAAAATTTTATACTGTTTTTATTTTTAAACATGCACTGTCTTGTGAAACCCCAATGAAACCCAGATGGAAATGCTTTGCAAATGGGACAGGTCAACCATGACAGATTTACCCAACCAAGAAGCCCACTTCTTGTAAAATTAGTACCCACTCCCCTTCCCATCTCTACTCAGCTCACCTTACAATTCCCAGTCAAAACTGTAAAAATCAAAAAGTCCACATGTCCCTTCCCCCAGTGAACTGAAATCTCCATTTCCCTCAGTGATACATTTTTTAATAGGCTTCTCTTTTTCAGACCAGTTTTGGGTTCACAGCAAAATAATTGAAAAGTACAGAGATTTCCCATGGCCCTCACATACACATAGCCTCTCCCATTATCAATATCTCCCACCAGAGTGGTGCATCTGTTACAGCTGACGAATCTACCCCAGTTGGATTTTTTATTCCTCCATTCAGGTCCTCCCCACTTCCTTCACACACATAAGAGGAGAAGTGAGGGGCAAGTTGGGAGGTGGTTCTAGACTTTGCCCAATCTTGCATATTCACTGTCCCATTCTACCCCAATGTTTAGATCTGGGCACTTTTATTTCTCAAAAGTTTTAATACTGTGACATAATGCCACTGACTTCACTATCTCCGATGTTAGACTGGAAATCAGAACTTCAGGGCTATTTGGTTTTATCCATAGATTGACTTTGGACAATCCCATTCAGCAACTATCTATTAGGACTCATGGTATGCCTGGCGCTAGGTGACATGTGGGGTAAAATGAACAACCACAGGCTCTGCCCAGAACTTGGCACAGAATCTGGCACACGAGAGCCCGTCTACAAATGTTTGTTGAATGATTAATAATAGCATGTACAGAATTTTCATGCTATATATCAAACACTGTTGTGCTTTATGTGTATTATTCATTTAATTATACCAACTCTATGAGTTGGTATTGCTACATTATGATTTTATAAAAGAGGAAAAAGAGGCGCAGAGTAGTTAGTAATTTCTCCTTAATCACACAGCTTGACTCCAGAGGTTCAAGGAATGAAACTGGATAAGCTTATGTTTAGGGAGGAGAATCGTAAAATTTGTATTCAGGTCCCATGGTAAAAATTAGACTGTGCTGTCTATAAATTGAACCATATGAGTTGATTTTAATTGAATTGAAATTAAATATAGGAATTCACAAAAGGTGAGAGAAGTTGGATAAATCAGAGAAGGAAGTAGGGGGCATATGGAAGTATCTGATCCAGGATTTGGAAAGTAGATAGAAACATCTTTTATCACATAGTTTATTTTTTTTTTAATTTAATTTTTTGTTAACTAGTTGTTTATGGAGGAGTATCCTATGTAGGTCTATAAAACTTCAACAGTATAAAAGGGTATTGAAGAGAGATTTGTCTCCCTGTTATAGTGGTAAACCAAACAGACACAGACCCTACTCTTAGAAGCTTGTAATTGCATAAGGATAAAAAGCATTGAACGATAGTTAAAAGTGTGATGGGTGATATGAAAGGAGGGGCCCAGAGTCCACTGGAAGCACATGGCGGAGAAGCCGTATATCAGCCAAGGGCCAAACGTAGAGGCCTGAAGGACAGAAGGAGACAGCCAGGCAAATAAAGGGCAGTGGCCGACTTTCAGGCTGGGGAACGGTAAGCACAAATATTCTAAGATAGAAAGACCCAGCAGCATCAAAGAATGGGACTAGAAGGACACCTGGTAGGACTTCAATTTAAAAAGAAGACTTAGACACATTATCTTTTCTTTGTGAGCCCAGGTTTCCCATAAGAACTATGAGGGCTCTGAGTCCTCCCTGAAAGAAATGCTATAGCAAGATGCCCAGTGTCAGGGCTGCCCCCCACCAAAAAAGGTTATCATTAGGTAGAGTCCCATCGTATGAAAGGGTTGGCTAAATGCTACTAATTTCAGGCAAATATCCATGGGCTCATGTGAATCACTCTACTTTCTAAGTAGAATTGCCCTGGAAGGAAAGTGAGTTGGTGTTAACAGCTACAAATGTTTCCTCCAGACTCTTTTAGTAAACAGGGTCTGACTGAATCACAAACCCACTGGAAAACACTCATCAGGCAGTAGGATGTTTCAGGAGCTGGTACTCTACTTGAAGGGTTTTATGAACCACTTTAAAGTCCCCACTTGTTTTTCCACTCTTGCTCAGGTGTCAGTGAGGTCACACACCCCGTACAG
This sequence comes from Redunca redunca, assembly GCA_006410935.1. Classification (NCBI taxonomy): domain Eukaryota; kingdom Metazoa; phylum Chordata; class Mammalia; order Artiodactyla; family Bovidae; genus Redunca; species Redunca redunca. The sequence goes on along the minus strand of SJYQ01002110.1, from coordinate 434,313 downwards.
ACCCGGCCACTCACACACTCAGTTGTTACATCATCATTCTTATGTGGGTTGTGGCATGTGAGGGTCTGTTCTTAATGAAGTTTTGATTCCATTCCCCATGACCAAGTCTGCTTAAACCGCTCATACTGTCATTCTCATCTGCCCTTTCCTTCCCTCTTAACCTCTTCTTTTCTATAAAAAAATTTTAAAAAAATTTTTTTGTCCTTTTTTTTGGCTACTTCTTGCCCCATCCTCTGTCTCCCCTTCTGGCTCCCTTCCATTTCTAAATTCCAAAAACAACCATGGTGTAAAGAGTCTGTTGGATTAGGTGGGTGGAAAGGACACACACGACACAAGGTAGGGTGGAGGCTTATGGTCTATAAATGGGTATCATTTGCATTTTTTTCTTCTCCATATCAAATTTGATCTAAAAAAATACACAGTGTGATGGTGATTCTCCACCTTGATTTGAAGCCCAGACACCTTTGAGAGGTGACCTTCATGGCTATGCTCCCAGAAAAAATGTGCATATGCTTACCTATATGACTTCTATATTCAATTTAGGGGGCCTGTGTACCATGTGATATTTCTACTTGCATGGATGGTTCTAGTTTTCTGCCATCCCTTTATTGGTAGAAGCTTAGGTTCAGGATCCATTTTTTTTTTTTTTTTTGCTTTTTATTAAAAAAATTTTAATATAAATGTATTTATTTTAATTGGAGGCTAATTACTTTACAATATTGTATTGGTTTGCCATACATCAACATGAAGCCACCACTGGTATACATACACGTGTTCCCCATCCTGAACCCTCCTCCCTCCTCCCTTCCCATACCATCCCTCTAGGTCATCCCAGTGTACCAGCCCCAAGCATCCTGTATCAGGCATCGAACCTGGACTGGTGATTCGTTTCATATATGATATTATACATGTTTCAATGCCATTCTCCCAAATCATCCTACCCTCTCCCTCTCCCACAGAGTCCAAAAGACTGTTCTATACATCTGTGTCTCTTTTTGCTGTCTCTCATACAGGATTCTTGGGTGTTATAGGGACCACATTATCTGGACAGCCAGGCATCCATAAGTGCAATTAGAAGGAATTTCAACATGTTCTTTTACATATCTTTGTAAAAATAAAATACCAGCACAAAGAATAGCATTCCTGTCTAATAAATTAAGCAACTGTTTAATTAGGCACTCTGTTTCAAGAGTTGATTTAATAGCAATATGCAGAAGAACAAATGCTAATTGTCTTTCCACCATTCCTTAATAGTTATGTGCCAGGAATTCCCTAGCAATCCAGTGGTTACGACTCAGTGCTTTCACTGCTGGGGGCTGGGGTTTAATCTCTGGTTGGGGAAATAAGATCCCACAAGTCACATAGCATAGGAAAAAAAACGTACAAGAGCCAACCATTCAAATCCGAATTTTCTTTTTCCCAACCTTTAAATCTCTAGTCTGATATCAGCAGGGCCCTTTGCAGGATATCAAAGCATTTTGCTATCAAGAACATCTGAATCTGTTTGCCCAAATTTCCAACAACCCATCTTAACCACAAGTTAATTGTGCCTTCTCTAGGTGTCTGCATTATTTAAGCAGACAGTTTTATTGTACTCTTTTGACTTTCTTATCAACTAGAACAATCTGTGCTCTCTCTGAGTCATGGGCTCCTTCTTTTATGAACATTAGCTTATGATTAAGTTCAGTTAAGAAGTTAAGCCACATATGGGTCAAAGCTAAATAAGAGAGATTTTAGTCAGGTAACATGGCTTTCAGCATTCATAAATTGAATAGATATTTATTTAAAACCTATTACATGCCAACCACTGCTGTAGGTCCTAAGGAAAAAGCAATGAACAACATGAACTTCTTCCTCTTGAGAAGTTGGCATTCTAGTAGTGGGGGAGACAAAAATAAAAATGACCAAATATACAGTATAACATCAGACAGTGATAAGTGCAGCAAGAAAGGATAGGATATAGATAGGATCATCAGAGCAGGTCTTTCAGAAAAGATGATTTTTTTGGAGCAGAAATCTAAAAGAAAATGAGAGTATGGGCTCTTTAGATACATAAGGGAAGAGACTTCCAGAAAGAGAAAGAACAATAAATACAAAAGCTATGAGATGAGAATGCTCTGGATGAGTTAAGGACCAGCTGGAGCTGGTATGGCCATAGTGTAGTGAGCGAAGAGTAGACAGGAGATGGAGTCAGAGAGGTCCAAGGGACTGGATTATTCAGATTCTTTGAAGCCATAACAAGGACTGGATTTTGCTTCTCTGAAGAGAGACAAAATCTGGCATAGTTTTAACAGGTTTCTCTGTCCATTGTATAGATGCAGGAAGATTTGTTGGAAGACAAAAAAAGAGCCAGGCCTGTGATGCTGGTGATAAAAATGAAGAGGGTTGCAAGTTCTCAGATGCTGGATATATTGTGAAGGCAGAGCCAACAGGATTTGCTGATAGATTGAATATGGAATATGAAAGGAAGAAAGGAGTCAAGGGTGATTCCAGTGTTTTGGCCTGGGAATTGTAATGTTGTTTGCAGAAAAGGCTACAGAATCAAGAGTTCATTTGCTAAGTCTAAGATGCCCTTTAGACCTCCAAACACTAATACCAATTGGTGTAGGCAGTTTGGAGTACAGGGAAAGATTTGGATGGGAGATGCATCTCTGAAAGCATTCCAGAAACCTGTCAAACTATGCAACTATTAATAGATAAGTGTGGCTGGGAAAGAGAAGAAGTCTGAGTACTGATCCCTGGAATGCTCCAATTTTAGAGGTCTTTAAGAGCAGAAGGTTCTAGTCAAGGAGACTGAGAAATGGCAGCCAAAGAAATAGGAAGAAAACCAAGAGAGTGTATTGTTCTCTGGGCCAAATGAAGACAGCGTTTCAACAGGGGGATGTGAACGGTCTCAGCACTCTTGAGAAAGCAAGATGAAGATGGAGAACTGACTTAGTATCGTGGGGTATACAGTGACCTTGACAAGAATGCTTCCAGTGAGGGGTAAAGAAGAAGGCTTATCTGGAGTGAGTACAAGGAAAAAATAGGTCAGGAGATGGGAACAGAAGGGATTAAAAACACATTAAAGAACTTTAGGATAAAGGAAAACAGAGAAATGGGAAATTGGCTGGGGATGGACCTGGGATCAGGGTTTTTAAGATAAGGGAAATTACATGTTGGTATGTCAGGTGTTAATAGAAATAACCCACAGTGTACCATAACAATAACAAAATTGATGGTGCAAGGGGTGGCAGAAGTTGCAGGAGCAAAGCCTTGAAGTGGGTGAGTGCTCCACGAAGGAAGAGGCTAGCCTTACCCAAGAGCAGAGACCATCCATCCAAGTATGTGGGTTGACTTGGTAGTGGGAACAATTGGAAGCTCTCTTTTGTTCTTTTTCTTTTTCAGTGAAATGAGAGGCAGGTTCATCAACTGAGGTTGTGGGTTTGAAGAGAGAGGAGGTGTTAAAAAGTCAGCAGTAGGATCACTTACAGTGGTTTGAAAGGTTTGGGTGTTTTTTTTTGTTTTTTTTTTTTGGCTTGGCACTTTTGAAAAAGAGAAGTAAAATAATTTCTCTCCCTCAACATTATTAAATATCTCAACAGCTTCTCATTTGAAATGATGCTTCTGTAACCTTGGTCTCTTGGGCTCACAAGCTCAGAATTAGTTTCAGTTACTCTCCTTCCTTCATACTATTTATGAGTAAGTCCCGTATGTGTGAACGGGTTAAATTCCCTATGTGTGAATGAGTTACATTCCGAGAGGGAGCTCATAAGTCCAATTTGCTCATAAATCCTATTTGTTGTACCTAGTTAGCCTAGGTGCTCAACTAATACAATTGGCTATATAGTACTGGACTGTACTAGGTTGATGATATTTTTCACACAAATACTTTAAAAACAAACACATAAAAAGCATTTTGAGAAGATCATGTATACACTGCTATATTTAAAATGGATAACTAACAAAGTACCTATTGTATAGCACATGGAACTCTGCTTGATGTTATGTGCCAGCCTGGATGGGAGGGGCTTTTGAGGGAGAATGAATACGTGTATACGGGTGGCTGAGTCCCTTCACTGTTCACCTGAAACTATGACAACATTGTTAACTGTCTATACCCCAATACAAAAATTTTGGGTGTTAAAAATTAAAAAAAATTAAAAGAAAACATTTTTAATCTTACAGTATAGTACCTTGAAAAGTACAATAGCACAATACAGTAAACAGTTGGCATATAAGAGCACGTTCACATCTTTGAAAGTTTGCAACTTATATAGGGGACTTACTGTATCCAGTGGTGGTGAGAAGTCTGGCTGAATTAATCTGGTTACTAGTTATATGACTTTAGGCATGTCATTTAACTTCTCTATGCCTTAGGTGCCTTAACTGTAAATCTGAGTTGATAGAATTCCCTCCTAGAAAGACCAAGAATTCTAGTTAGTCTATACAGCTCTATCACAAGACTTCCATTGGGATTTTTTAAATACTGAGAATGCAGTGAGATCCTCATGACAGTCCTTATAAACTACTAAGGATCTGGCAACCCCAGGGATTGGCCAAGAGGAAGAGAGAGATGCTCCAGTCTGTTTTTCCTGATGCACGGACTTAAGTCTCAAAGGCTTCTATGATAAGATACTTCCCTCTCCTTCTTTCCACAGGCGAGGGCTTGACCAGTTCCACAAAGACGATTCTGGGGCAGCTGGGAAGCAGCGTGCTGTTGCCCCTGGCATCTGAGGAGATAAGTAGGAGCATGAATAAGAGCATCCACATCCTTGTCACAATGGCAGAATCACCCAAAGACACTGTCAAGAAGAAAATAGTGTCCCTAGATCTGCGGAAAGGTGGCTCTCCACGTCTGGAGGATGGCTATGAGTTTCATCTGGAAAACCTGAGCCTGAGGATCCTGAAGAGCAGGAAGGAGGATGAAGGCTGGTACTTTATAAGCCTGGAGGAAAATGTTTCAGTCCAGCACTTTAGCCTGCAGCTGAAGCTCTATGGTAATGACCATGGCTTCCTTGGCCCACAAGGAATGCTGTAGTGCCTTGCCTAAGAATTCAAGCTTCTCTCAGAAGCAAAGGGTGTTCAGAATTGAAAGCAATTTGAAAGACATCTTCAGTCTAGGGTTAAACAGGGTTTCAGGGAAAAGTTTTAGAGGTTCACAAACCCTTTTTTTTTTTTTTTTATCCAAACTGCATATTAGTAATAGCTGATTAGCACTAGTTACCTTTACCCACATTTTCTCAAGGAAAGGAGCCCAGCTGCCTGTATGCTAGAGGGCCTGGAGCCCCAAGAGTCTCAAATTACAAATAAGATTTTGTTTGAAAAAAGTGGGTTTTTCTTCTGATTTTTAAAAGTTTGAATACCACTGATCAAGCAAAACCTCTCTTTCATAGGCGAGGACACTGAAATCAAGAGATAAGTGGTTTGCACATGCCTACTCAAATCTGCGTAGGTGGTTCACTACACTAGGGGTCCTGGGAGAAGGAGAGCTGAAACTCAGCCCACACACCACTCACCAAGCCCTGCATCCTGGCAGAGGATTGCATCTACCTGGTGGAAGAAGCATAGTTTTCTCAGTTAAACAAAGGCCCTGGTTATAAAAAAAAAAAAAATTGCCTAGTTGCAGAACTTAAACTAAAACCTAGGTCCATCTGAATCTAAGGCCAGTGGTTTTTGTTTGTTTGTTTGTTTGTTTGTTTGTTTGAGCCTCTTTAACTGCCAGCCCCTCTTGAATGCGCCTAGAGTTTGTCTCTTCAGTCCTAAAGCTCTTTTGAATTCCCAAGGATCCTGGCAGCCATGTGTGGTGTCCTGCTTCTTCATAGTGGTTTTCTTATCTCTGAAGATGGGTCAGGAAGCCCCATACACACAACATTTCTTTAAAATTCTCAGGTACCACAAGATAGCAATTCCCTCCCTGGCCTTCCCTGGGTATCTTTCCTTCCAATGTCGGCAGAATTCCCACAGCCCTTCACCAGGTATCAGGGCATTCTGATCATTCCAGCAGTGTTCCCAGGGCAAGGTTGCCATAAGCACAAAGGTTACACATAGGTTTTCTAGAACGGTTCACTGTCTTTGTCACATCTTATCACATTTTATGATCAAATTCTCACCTTAGAAAATATGTTTTCTGCAACCATGGTATTCTCTCAAGTCAAAGAAAGAGGGTGGATTTTGGAATCAGACAGACATACGTTCAGATCTCAGCTTGGCTGTTAGAAGTTGAGTGGCATTATGTAAGGCACTCTACCTCACTGGGACTCAGTTTCCTCATCTATAAAATGAGAATAATTAGAACTAGGATAATAATTGTTGAGAAAGTTGTTGAAAAGATTAAAGAACATGATGAGTGTGAAATCCTAGTATTCTGCCTGTCCTATAGTAGTTACTAAATAAAAAGGACTTTCCCTTTTACCTTGCCAATTTTACATCATTAGAGTGAAAAAGTTTGGTGACGCCTGTGGCTATCCCAAGTTCAGACATCCTAAAGCACTTGCTCTACACACACACACACACACACACACACACAGAGTACAGATGAAATCCCACCACTGAAAAGTCATTGTTTTAGATTTAGCAGATAATACTTTAGCCAAGGACATTCAAACCCATGGGAGAATTAGCTGAGAGCAAACTCCCCAGATGGAATACAGGAGAGCAACCTAAATTAGAAACAAGAGGAATGTAAGGGGAGCCCTAACAGTCTTGGTGGCAGGGAACTAAAAGACAATGTTTCTCTCCTCTGTTTTATTCCTGGTCCTGGAAAGGAGTATACAGGGGTAGTAAGGGGAGGGAAGGTGTGAAGTAGTAGGTTCCTACTAGAAATATATTACACCGCAGATCCATAGGGAGGGAAAGATGCTGTTAGGTTGCATTTTTTTCTAACAAAAAGTTTAAATCACCATTCCAGAGGATTCATTTCAGTGATGGCTCCCTTCCTCCCCGTCTTGACAGAGCAGGTCTCCACTCCGCAAATTAAGGTGTTGAACTCCACCCAGAAAGATGGGAACTGCAGTCTCATGCTGGCCTGTGTGGTGGAGAAAGGGGACCACGTGACTTACAACTGGAGTGAGGAAGCAGGCACCCCCCTGCTGAGTCCCACCAATAGCTCCCACCTCCTGTATCTCACCCTTGGCCCTCAGCATGCCAACAACGTCTACATCTGCATTGCGAGCAACCCCATCAGCAACAGCTCTCAGACCTTCTTCCCTTGGTCCAGGTGCAGCTCCAGTCCCCCAGGTAAGTGTCTGAGAGGCAGCTGTTATGCCACATTAATGATATGGACTCCATCCCCACCTGGACCAATGCTCTGCTTCCATAGCCATAGCCTTCACCTTAGGAACACCACTATATATTTTCTCTATGGTTTGTAAAAGCCTCCCATGTGCTTTCAGTGAGTGGCTACTCTTCATAATGAGCAAGGTGTCGTTATGCTCCATTCATAGTTGAGAAAACTAGTGAGAAATGATGGAACTAGACCCAGAGCCCTGGGTGAACCCTACCCTCCCCTCCTGCCTTGGCGCCAACCTACAAGACAGGCAGGGTAAGGGAGTGTTGGGGGCAGGTCCTGACTTCCAATTCATGCTCCACTAACAGTGGGACGGTTCTACACCATCCATAAGTATTTATCAGTCACCTGTGCTGTAGGAAATTGGGAACAGATATAACATACAACGTCTGCTGTCCAGATAATACATGAAACATGTGCTCAATAATGAAAAGCAAGATGTAACAAAGGGAAACATTTTATGAAATGGACTGTGACTCCCACAGCAGGTCAGAGGGTCAAGGGAGTCAGATCTCTGACTAAGACCTCTTGGAAAGTGGTAAGTCATATATCACTTTATTGTTGACAAAGCATTTCAACTATATGATCTCTTTTTGTTCCTCACAATGGCCTTATCAGATAAGTGTTGTCTTCATCCTCATTTTATTACAGATTAGGAACTTGAAGCTCATAGCCTGTAAGAACCCTTCTTAAGTTTTTTCAGCTTATAAATGATAGTCAGAACCTAAACCTAGATCTTCTGATTAATCTTTCTCTGGAAAGATAAAGCATCATTATTTTGTTATCAAAAAGGAAGGAAGGGCTGATTCAGTTCAGTTCAGTCGCTCAGTCGTGTCCGACTCTTTGAGACCCCATGAATCGCAGCACGCCAGGCCTCCCTGTCCATCACCATCTCCCAGAGTTCACTCAGACTCACGTCCATCGTGTCCGTGATGCTATCCAGCCATCTCATCCTGGGTCGTCCCCTTCAGCTCCTGCCCCCAATCCCTCCCAGCATCAGAGTCTTTTCCAATGAATCAACTCTTCACATCAGGTGTCCAAAGTACTGGAGTTTCAGCTTCAGCATCATTCCTTCCAGAGAAATCCCAGGATTGATCTCCTTCAGAATGGACTGGTTGGATGTCCTGGCAGTCCAAGGGACTCTCAAGAGTCTTCTCCAACACCACAGTTCAAAAGCATCAATTCTTCGGCGCTCAGCCTTCTTCACAGTCCAACTCACATCCATACATGACCACAGGAAAAACCATAGCCTTGACTAGACGGACCTTAGTCAGCAAAGTAATGTCTCTGCTTTTGAATATACTATCTAGGTTGGTCATAACTTTTCTTCCAAGGAGTAAGCGTCTTTTAATTTCATGACTGCAGTCACCATCTGCAGTGATTTTGGAGCCAAAAAAAAAAAAGTCTGACACTGTTTCAACCGTTTCCTCATCTATTTCCCATGAAGTGAAGGGCTGATTAAGTAAGCGAATCTCACCATTTGAGATTGGAAACAGATGACTGAGCCTTTTCACTAAGATCTTATGTCCGTGCCTCAGGTAGGTTCAGGGGCAGAAGAACCAGTGTGCTGGCCGTGCCAGTCATTACCTGTGCCCCAACATTCTTCCTTCTGCATCCACTGAGGGCAAACAGGAATCATTCTAAGGAGACTCTTGCCCACAGTAGACTTGATGTATATTTGGAAGGCTTTTCCAGATAACCAAGGATTTAGGGACAGGGGAATCCAGCCAGGTCATGCCTCCAGCATAGCATATCCAGTCAGCAACTCCCCTGAAGTATTCCAGATGGACTGCTGGGGAAATCCACCTGCCTTCTGCATCTAAGAGCTCCTTGGTGAGCCTCACCCACTGCATGTTACCTCCCCCAGCCACTCATGGCAGAGTCAGCCACCTGTCCACTCACCTGAGGTGTCTGGCTGCTTGCCTACCTTGCACATGAACCACATTCAGAGGTTCTCCCCCAGTTCAAACCTCTCTCCCTGCCCACAGCTACTCAGAATGTGCTGGTGGGATCAAAAAAGCAGTCTTTCATGAGAGTAGAGTTTACAGAATGTAAACTCTAGGGGATCACAGACCCTTCATCCCTGCCTGACCCTGATCTTGGGTGCCTGCGCCCGCAACTCCACTCAGAGTCCCCACAGACACTGCGCCCACACTGAGGGCATTACCAAAGTGCACCATCACAGAGCTACCACCCTGATTCTAGCTACTGTCCTCTTTTTCCTGGTTTTCTACAATAGCCTTCTTCCTGGTCTCCCTGCTGCCACCCTTGGCCCCCTGCAGTCTGTTCTCTACAAGCAGTCAGAACTAACCTTTGAAAACAATACCACGAGGAGCATCGTCTTCTGTTTAGATTGCTATTGGTTCTCAAGGGTCACAGACCAAGCCCGATATATAGCAGAGATCAAACCCTGAGCCTTTGGAGTGGGAGCACTGTCTCCAAGACCCTAGACCAGAGAACTAACCCTAGGGGGTATCAAATAGTGAGAACTCACAAAAGGAAACCACTTGAATGCAAGACCCGGCATCACCCAACCACCAGTAGCACCCTGTGCAGGATACCTCATCTAAAGAACAAACAAAACAAAAATACAAACCCAATCATCAGCAAACAAGATTACTGCTCACTCAGCTTTGCCCATCAGAGGAAAAACAAACAAAAACTCAGCACAAATCTCACCCAATATGAAGCTTACACAAACCACTGGACCAAGCTTAGGAGAGCAGAAATCAAAAGGAAGAAAGAATTCAACCTTCTTCAAGGAAAGAATTCAACTTTACTTGAAGCCTGGGAAAAGGAAACCTCAAACACAGTAAGTTAAAAGAAAATAATGAAAAGGCAGAGAAATACTACACAAACGAAGGGACAAACTAGAAACACAGAAGTCTAAATAAATGAAGAGGAAATAGACAAACTACCTGAAAAAGAATTCAGAATAATGATAGTAAAGTAGATCAAAAACCTTGAAAACAACATGGAGAAAATGCAAGAATCAATTCACAAAGACCTAGAAGAATTAAAGAATAAACCTACAAAGACAAACAACACAATTACTGAAATTAAAAATACTCTAGAAGAAATCAATAGCAGAATATCTGAAGCAGAAGAATGCATCAGTGTGCTGGAAGATAAAATGATGGAAATAACTTCTGAAGAGCAGAATAAAGTAAAAAGAATGAAAGGAACTGAGGACAGTCTCAGAGACCTCTGGGACATATCACATGCACCAACATTCTAATTATGGGGGTCCCAGAAGAAGAAGAGAAAAAGAAAGGGTATGGGAAAATTTTTGAAGAGATTATAGTTGAAAATTTCCCCAACATGGAAAAGGAAATAGTCAATCAAGTCCAAGAGGCACAAAGAGTCCCATACAGGATAAACCCAAGGAGAAACACACCAAGACACATACTAATGAAAGTAACAAAGACTAAACACAAAGAAAAAATATTAAAAGCAGCAAGGGATAAGCAACAGGTAACATACAAGGGAAACTCCATACACTTAACAGCTGATCTTTCAGCAGAAACTCTGCAGGCCAGCAGGGAATGGCAGGATATATTTAAAGTACTGAAAGCGAAAAATCTACAACCAAGTTTACTGTACCTGGCAAGGATCTTATTCAAAATTAATGGAGAAATAAAATGCTTTTCAGACAAGCAAAAGTTAGAATTCAGTACCACCAAACCAGCTTTACAACAAATGTTAAAGGGACTTAATATAGTCAAGAAACACAAGGGAAGGGAAAAGATCTACAAAATCAACCCCAAACAATTAAGAAAATAGCAATAGGAACATGTATGTCGATAACTACTTTAAATGTCAGTTCAGTGCAGTCGCTCAGTCATGTCCAACTCTTTGTGACCCCATGAATCGCAGCACGCCAGGCCTCCCTGTCCATCACCATCTCCCAGAGTTCACTCAGACTCACGTCCATTGAGTCAGTGACGCCATCCAGCCATCTCATCCTCTGTCGTCCCCTTCTCCTCCTGCCCCCAATCCCTTCCAGCATCAGAGTCTTTTCCAATAAGTCAACTCTTTGCATGAGGTAGCCAAAGTACTGGAGTTTCAGCTTTAGCATCATTCCTTCCAGAGAAATCCCAGGGCTGATCTCCTTCAGAATGGACTGGTTGGATGTCCTTGCAGTCCAAGGGACTCTCAAGAGTCTTCTCCAACACCACAGTTCAAAAGCATCAATTCTTCGGCACTCTTGCCTTCTTCATCCAACTCTCACATCCATACATGACCACTGGAAAAACCATAGCCTTGACTAGATGAACCTTAGTTGGCAAAGTAATGTCTCTGCTTTTGAATATACTATCTAGGTTGGTCATAACTTTCCTTTCAAGGAGTAGGCGTCTTTTAATTTCATGGCTGCAGTCACCATCTGAAGTGATTTTGGAGGCCCAAAAAATAAAGTCTGACACTGTTTCTACTGTTTCCCCATCTATTTCCCATGAAGTGATGGGACCCGATGCCATGATGTTCGTTTTCTGAATGTTAAATCAACTTTTTCACTCTCCTCTTTCACTTTCATCAAGAGGCTTTTGAGTTCCTCTTCACTTTCTGCCATAAGGGTGGTGTCATCTGCATATCTGAGGTTTTGATATTTCTCCCGGCAATCTTGGTTCCAGCTTGTGTTTCTTCCAGTCCAGCGTTTCTCATGATGTACTCTGCATAGAAGTTAAATAAGCAGGGTGACAATATACAGCCTTGACGGACTCCTTTTCCTATTGGGAACCAGTCTGTTGTTCCATGTCCAGTTCTAACTGTTGCTTCCTGACCTGCATACAGATTTCTCAAGAGGCAGGTCAGGTGGTCTGGGATTCCAAGCTCTCTCAAAATGTTCCACAGTTTATTGTGATCCACACAGTCAAAGGCTTTGGCATAGTCAGTAAAGCAGAAATAGATGTTTCTCTGAACTCTCTTGCTTTTTCCATGATCCAGCGGATGTTGGCAATTTGACCTCTGGTTCCTCTGCCTTTTCTAAAACCAGCTTAAACATCAGGAAGCTCACGGTTCACATATTGCTGAAGCCTGGCTTGGAGAATTTTGAGCATTACTTTACTAGCGTGTAAACTCTATATCTAGTGTTACCCTTCTTACTCACAAGGATAAGCCACTTAACCTAAGACTCAGATTCTATATCTAAAATAATACCTGACAAATTTTCCTGGCTATGTGTCAATTATGTGGACTCTCATTTAATCCTCACAGCAACCAAATAGTTCCTTACAGATGAAGAAACAAAGATATGCAAAAGTCACACACTGAGCAAGTGGCAGAGTTGAGTTGTCTGATCCTGAAATCCTCATGGGTACTGTCAGAATAGATAATACACTTTTTAAATGCCTTACAAATCATAATAAATATGCATGTTTTTCCTTTGTGGCTGAAAAAGTGGTAGCCCTCACCTCAGCACAGCCCTCTCTGGTCATAGCAACCCTCTTAGGGCACCAAATGTTTTACCGTGACCCATCTCAGAAAAGAAGGATAATTCTCTTCATGTTCCTCAGTATGTTTTAACAAGACTTTAGTTAATGCATCTCAAAGTCTTGGTCATAAAGCTTCTGCTAGAGGCACTTAGCTCAGGAAATTCTTAAAAAAACATATAAAGGGACTTCCCTGGTGGTCCAGTGGTTAAGACTGCACTTCCACTGCAGAGGGCATGTAGCTCAGAGGATAAAGCATCTGCCTACAATGCGAGAGACCCGGGTTTGATCCCGGGGTCAGGAAGATCCCCTGGAGAAAGAAATGGCAACCCACTCCAGTACTCTTGCCTGGAAAATCCCATGGCTATGTGTCACACACTGAGCAAGTGGCAGAGTTGAGTTGTCTGATCCTGAAATCCTCATGGGTACAGTCAGAATCCCATGGCTATAGTCCATGGGGTCGCAAAAAGTCGGAGACGACTGAGCGACATCACTTTTTTCCTTCTAGGGAATAAGATCACACATGGCACATGACATGGCCAAAAACTAAAATAAAAATTGAATATAAAATGTTTAAAAAGGAAAGAAAAAAGAAACATGTAAAGATGTTTGAGTGGTCCATCCAAACCACTTTGAGGACCGAGTATGCGCTAGTGTGACCAGATTTACTGGATATGGAGCAGGCCTTCATGAGATGGGGAGGGACAAGAAGCAGCAGAAACATGGAACCATGGGAAAACCCTGTCAGGACCTCAACTCAGGCATTAAGGCAACTACTCAGCAGCCATTGCACTTTCTTGGACCTCTGTTTCATTATATGCAAACTGAAAAGGGTGAACTCCTGAAGTTCTTTCCAGAGTAAGTAGTCTATAAGTCCATTTTTATGTACATTGATAAGAAATGCTAATGAAGGATTACCATTTGTATATTCATTTCCTAGGGGTGTTGTAAAAAGGTGCTGTAAACTGAGGGACTTACATAACTGAAATTTATTGTCTCACAGTTCTGGAGGCTAGAAGTTCAAAATCCAAGTGTCAATAGAGTTAAGTTTCTTCTGAGGGCTATGAGGGAAGGAGCTGCTCCATGCTTCTCTCCTTGGCTTGGAGACAGCTGTCTTCTCCTTTTGTCTCTTCACATTGTCTTCCCTCTCTGCATATATCTGTCCTAACTTCCCCTTATTAAAATGACACCAGTCATACTGGATTAAGACCCACCTGTAATTACTTTGCTAGGGTTGCCGTAACAAAAACAGCACAGATGAGGTGGCTTAAATGACAGAAATTTACTTTCTCACAGGAGAAAGGAGGCTAGAAGTCCACGATCAAAGTGTTGGAAGGGTTGATTTTTTCCTGAGGCCTCTCTCCTGAACGGTAGATGGCCGTCTTCTTGCTGTGTCTTCATGTGGTCTCTGCATGCTCATCCCTCGCGACTCTTTGTATGTCCAGATTTCCTCTTATAAGGACACTAGTAAGATTAGATTCAGATCCACCCTAATGACCTCATGTTAACTTGATTACCTCTGTAAAGACCCAGTCTCCAAATAAGGCCACATTTTAAGGACTTCAACATATGAATTTTTGGGGAAACACAGTCAACCCGTAACACAAATAGAGATCCCCTGCCCTGCCTCCAGGGATGGGGAACCACAGCATTTGAGAACCAAATCACACAGCTAGTCTGTGGCATGCCATTTTCAGTACACCAGATTGCCTAAATATGGAAAATAGAATTTTATTATTTCGTTGATTTGGGTTTGCAAAGGAATATCACTAATTTTTGAAATACCATGCTTGGTTCAACAAACAAAACATTACTGAGATTCTGCTATGTTCCAACATTGTGCTAGGTGCTGAGAACACAAAGACAAAAAAAAAAGACACACTCTTTGGTCTTAAGAAAGGGAATAGCTCTATAAGTAACTATTATTCCAGGTTAAGTAGTACAATAGGGGCAAAACAGAAATATGTGCAAGTTAACCCAGAGGAGGGAATGATTGACACTGTTTCAGGGAATCAGAAAGAGCATCACGGAGAATGTGACACAAACTAGGTTTTGAAGAATAAATAGAAATTACCCAAGCAGATAAGAGAAAGACACTCAAGGCAGAGAGAAAAGCAGATATAACTGGGCCTTGTTCTGTATTGTCCTATGGTATTCTGACGGGAACTAATAGATAGTTTTAGATAGAGGAGTAATGTGATTAGTTTTGCATTTCAGAGAGAATTTTCAGTGATGTGGACAGTAGACTGTGGTGGGGAAGAAGCAGAAGAAAAAGAAACTAGCTGTGGGGAGGGCCCATTATTGCAGTTACCCATCAAGAGATGATGAGTCCTGAGCCAGAACACTGGTTAACAAAGATTCCATTCAAGGGAGGGAAATCCCAGCCTTGGGATGATGTGATGGGGTATGAGGATTTACTAGAGGTCTCTTTGTCATCTATAATAAGGACAGTGATCTTGAGACATTTTTCACTTTCCTTAATGAAAAATTCGAATGGTAATAATGTGATGAAAGCAAATGTGACATGATGTCAGCACTGGTTTTCATCAGGACTCAGACTAAACCACACAAGAACATATTTGTTTCTCAAGATCTTTTTTTCCTAACAATTGTCCAGGCTCTCCATCATATATTCATCTTTATTCCAATTGTTATCTCAGTGTTTTACAGCAAGAAATACCTTCATATCTATTGTTATGAAGCCTCTTTACTACAAAGTACTTTCTTAGTGGCTCAGTGGTGGGGAAAAAAAAAACCACCTACCAATACAGGAGATGCGGGTTCAATCTCTGGGTCAAGAAGGTTCCCTGGAGAAGAAAGTGGCAACCCATTCCAGTATTCTTGCCTGGGAAATCCATGGACAGAAGAGCCTGGCAGGCTACAGTATACCGGGTACCAAAGAGCTGGACATGATTTAGTGACTAAACAACAACAACAACAAAAACAAATCCAGGGATGCTACCAAGCCTTCTCCTAGGTCATGTTAATGTGGGTCAGCACTGGACAGTGAGTGACTTGCTGCCATCTTTCATGACTGTGTTCTGAAATAGTTCTGTCTGTGCAGTAATGAGTAATACTAAACCTTAAACAGTTGAACTCAGAGGGAATGCCCCTGGGAGCTCATTTTGAAAAGAGGACCCCTTTCAGTAGATTAGCAAAAGGTTGGCTCAGCAAGTCTAGGTTAGCTCTGTGGAAGGAAAATGTGACGCCTGCCAGTGAGCTCCGGGGCCTCCCCCTTTCTAACAAGGCCATCTCATCAAAAGGGAGCTCCCATTGCTACTGCGTCATCTAGCTGTTCTGTGTACAGGCAAGTCCCTCTCCCTGGTACTCCCAACCCAGGAAGCATGGCAACAATCTTGGAAGGATGAAACCTGTCCCCTTTTCGCAGACCAGAGCCCATCACGTGGCCACACCTGCTACACAGGAAGCTGAGAAATGGAGTCCTTAGCTGGGCAGTCATGTGACTGGACAAGACTTGCTTTGTTGGGGAAGGATGAAAATGGCCCCAGGGCTTACACCCAGTCATCCCTGCAACACGTTTCTGGGTGAGATAGCAAGTGTAAGGGATTTTTCTGGAAGCTGAGAACTCTGTGTAATAATTTTTACTTGGGTGGTACCATATCTTAAAATAGTGTATGGTTTGGGACCACCCTTCCCCCACTCCCAATTCTGAGAGGAAATTGCCAGCAACAAAAAGGTGTCTCTTGAAGATGACTGACTTCTTCACGTTGATGTGCTCCAGGCAGACGGCCTTGCTGACAGAACCACATGAAAGGCCGGAAAGAGATATGGCGCTCTCAGACCGTTATATTAGCATCTCAGTATCTCCTGGGGTGAGCTGCATGTGTTTCTCAGATTCTTTTTATTTTCTTCTTTATCTCCCTTTAAACAACTAGAGTTTGAGGACTTGAGAGAGACTTTTGTGTTTCTGTGGCAGCAGACTTTCAGAGATAAATAAAAAAGGCCCTTCAGCCTTTTCCTTAGAGGCATGGCTACCTGCCGAGTTATCAGGTTTAAACCGCACCCAATCAAATAGAAGACCAAAGGATGGAAACTCATGCAAAGAACTCTTCATAAATGGCACTGGAGTTCTCAACCAGCCTGCTCAGCTGTCTCTAAGAGGTTCCACGGAGGGGGAAAGTCCTAAGTCTCCTCTTTAAGAATGTTCAGGGACTTCCCTGGCAGTGGTTAAGACTTTTCCTTCCAGTACAGGGGGTGTGGGTTTGATCCCTGGTTGGAGAGCTAAGATCTCATGTGCCTTTGGCCAAAAAACCAAAACATAAAACAGAAACAATGTTGTAACAAATTCAACAAAGATTTTTTTTTAATGATTTTTTTATTTTTTAAAAGAAGAAGACTATTCAGATAAGGATTCTTTTTGGACGAAGGGTGGGACCTGTGGACCCCAGAACATTGTTGGTTTGATCTCTGAGCATCGTCATCCTGAGGGGCCTCACTATATGACTGAGCAAAAAGAAGGAGAGCAAAAAGCCAGAGTCTCTGCCACAGGAAGTGGTGGTTTGAAAATGGGAACACAGATGGTGCTGAGAGCACAGATGCACACCTTCTTTCTGGTTCCATTTGGCTATAATAAAGCACTGCCAAGTAGGTCATTGATTGTTCCCTTCTCCTCCTGCGTTGGGCCATTCAGAAGGTGACCCTGCATTCCTTCTGAGACCTTCTTATACTTTTGTATATGTGCATGCATGCTCAGTCATGGCCGACTCTTTGCAACCCCACAGACTGTGGCCCTCCAGGCTCCTCTGTCCATGGAATTTCCCAGCAAGAATACTAGAGTGGGTTGTCATTTCCTCCCTCAGGGGATCTTCCTGACCCAGGGATCAAACCTGTATCTCCTGTGTCTCCTGCATTGGAAGGTGGATTCTTTTCCCCTGAATTATCAGAACTTAGAGTTCTGATAATTCTTAGCCAAACGGTATATGACAGTCTTCTCCAAGCTTCAGTCTATGGCTCCTAATTTAACTTAAATCACTTGTCCATCACGTGCATATTGAGTGCCCCCTGCACTATACTGTGTCATGTGGAAAGGGGAATGCATGTGAAGCATAAGGTACAGGATCTACCTTCAAGGAGTTTACCATCTAGATAGGATTCCTACACCTTACTGGGTTAGAAAACATGATCATATTAAAGAAACCACTATTAGAATTCCTCTTTGGGAGGGAACAGAGCTTCTTTAGGATAAAGAGCTTCATAAATGCTTTATGAAGAGTGTAAGCTACTCTTTATGGAGAACAGAAGATAAGACCTCCCTCCCCCAAACAATCCAGCTGTAGGTTCAATACTTCTGTGTTATAATGGGGGAAGGTGTTGCTTGTGCAGATATAGGAAGAGAAAGATAGGGTCTGAGCCTCTCACATGTTAGAAACCTTCCCTTTTCATGATGGAATCTGCTCCTTGTGAACTTCCAAATCTACAGTAGAGGATTTGAACCCATGACATTCTCTTTGTTTGTTTGCTTTTGCTACACCACACAGCATGCTACACCGCACAGCAGGCAGGATCCTAATTCCCAGACCAGCTACCGAGCTCATGCCCCCTGCAGTGGAAGCATAGAGACTTAATCACTGGATCACGAGGGAAGTCCCCCAACAAAATTCTTAGTATAGGTTTTTTGGTTTTGTTTTATTTGTGTGTGTGTGTGTGTGTGGAAACGGGTGAAGAGACTGAACCTTGCACTCAGGATGGCTCAGACTAGAGGGCTGCAGGAGAGAAAACTCAGGGGGCTATAGGAAGTTATTGACAGAAATTAAAGAGATCATGGGCAGCCTGACCCCCACAAGCTGTAGAAGTAGCTTTTTGTCCATATTTATTTAAATTCCCAAAGGCAGTCCATAACATTTAGTTTCCATGTGCATATCATAATTGAATAAGAGCACCAAAAAGGTGAGCACCAAGTGTAGAAGCTACACCTGGGAAGCATGTGGTGAATAAACATCAATTCCACTTGCCTTGGGATTCCCAGGTGGTGCTAATGTTAAGGAACCCCTCTGCCAATGCAGGAGATGCAGGTTTGATCCCTGGATCAGGAAGATCCCTTGGAATGAGGCCATGGCAACCTACTCCAGTATTCTTACCAGGAGAATATCCATGGGATGGAGAATCTCATGGACAGAGGAGCCTGGTGGGCTACAGTTCTTAGGGCCGCAAAGAATGGGACACAACTCTTTGTTGTGATAAATCAGAAGTGATTTATCAGGCACTCAATACATGCTAGATTCTAAGCATTGCTCTAAGCACTTTCCATGTTATTTCATTGGTTCATCAGAGCAACTCTGCGAACTGAATATTTTTATGTTTGTTTTGCCATTGAGGAAACAGGGACCTCAGGGGGTATGCGGCCTCTGGAGGTCACAGAGCTATCAAGTGGTAGACCCAGAGTTTGGGTCCATCTGTCTGGCTCCAGGTGCCCTCCCTGAAGACAGTCTCCACAGCAAAGATAATTTTAAGATGTAGGACATAAATCAAGGGGCCTTAGAGTCCAGGGGAGAGAGAAGAATGGAGCTGGAGTGGAAGGAAAAGTTGCACAGAGCAATTAAGCTTGGCCTGGGGCCAGGGCTAGGCAGGCGATGGGACTGGTGAGGGTGCCGTGGGAGGAAGCACACCTGCAGATGTGGGATGAAGGGTGGCGAAGGGTGAGTTGGGGCTCAGAGAGCTTTTGACTCCGAATGTCTGCCAGGCGTCCTACCCTGCTGCAGCTCTCACTATAGGAGGCCTCACCTCCATAGGCTAAAACAAACGGTGAAGTCTTCAGGTCTCTTCTCACCTGTTTTGGCCATTGCCTTCTATGACTCTAGTTATGCTTGCCTGAGTCTCAGTTTTCTCAACATAAAACTAGTGAGTTGAGTCAGTAAGCTCGGTAATTCCTTTAAAGTTAAAAAAGTCTGTGGTCCTATAACTTACATCCTCCAATAGATTCATATTAATCTGTATCCAAAGATTAAGGGGGAAATTGGGGCTTATGAAACATCTTTCAGGACTGTGACCAGTTTGCCTTTCAGATGTGTCTGACCTGGCAGAAGTTGGTCATGTATGTCGTAGGACAAGAGGAGCAGATAGCTTTCATCCTCCTGAGACCCTGAAAAGAAAGAGAGAGCTGTTGCTATTATGTCCTCTGGGCCAGTAATATGCCCCAGTTATTTTTAGTTTATGTGAGTAGGTAGGTGGCTGGGCTGTCACAACAGAAGAAACTCTCATTTGGCAGGTGTTACTTATGCACTTATGTCATCTTCTATTTTCTAGTTTTACTTTAATTAATTTACTTAACTATCTTGCTATTTTCTAGTTTTAAGTACACCACCTTATTGGTTTTATTTTTTTTATAAAAGAAATTTGAAAGAAATGCTATTTTTTAAATTCACTTTTGTGGTTGCAGTGCTTGTTCTTAAATTAACTGTTGTTTTAGAAGGTCTCAAAATACATGAGGGAAGAAAAAAGAGGAAATAGTCTTAAAATACTACGTGCTACTATAACCGTCTGCTGGGTCCATCCCATGGGTTGAAGAAACCTGGTGGTACTTAGGCTGCGGGCCCTGCTTCTTTATCTTAGGTTAGAAGGGTTTCTCCATGAGTTTTCTGGTGTTGGCAACATAAGCACAAAATAATCAATCTGTCGCTATTCCTCAGATACACACACACACACACACACGTGAAGTGGGCTCTCAGCAACCGTCAGCCATTCAGGCTAGAGCTGTTCACAGGGCAACTCCAGCTTCCGCAGGGACTTTGTACTCATTTCAGGCTTTATGTAAATTTAAAAGCCTTCTTACAACTCTGCTTGCATGCTTACTTTTTGATTGAGGGTCATGTGACTGCTAAAACTGTTATCTGGCAGGGTTAAAATATGTTTAGTTCTGGGAAGAAACTCTATAATCAAGAAGCTTACAAAACCCCAGTTCAGTGGGATTCCCTGGGATGACTTGATGTGTTAAAGACCTAAAAAAAAAAACACCTAAAAAGAAAAAAAATCTTTTCAAAATCCTGGAGGCAACTTCTGCTCATCTATCAGGTCCAGCTGGATCTTGGCAGGATGCATTTTATCAGTTTGTTGCAACTTCAGGCTATATAGCTCTGGCCAACTCTGTAAATGTCTGAATTGTGTCTGTAAGTACCCTGCCCTTCTGTCCCCTACTTATTCCTTTCTTTCAGTTATTTCCCAGCAAATCCATCACAGATTTAACAACAAACAGCCTGATTCCACGATCATCTTAACAAGTTACCCTTACACAGTAATCTAACAGTACCTCCTGATGTCTTTCTGTTTACCATGTGAATGCTATTACTTCACTTGGAACCCTAGTGCTTTGGGTTGTCTGCCACTGTTCATTACCCTGATGTAACTTAACCCCAAGTCCATACATCTCCCTGACTCTCCAAGAAATCTGTCTTCAATATTCAGCCATGTTTCTACTCTTAGACCAACCTGTAGTTCTCAAGGATCTCTGTGCCCGCTTCCTTATCCACAAAAAGGGAGTAATGAGTATCTACCTCATAGGACTGCTCTGAGGATTAAATGCATTAATAGACAAGATGCACTAAAAAGTGCTTGGTCTGTTGTAAATGCTCAGTAAGTATCTATTATTATCTTATTGAGATAAATGTCTTATTTACTAAGATGCTGCTCCTGGTTCAGAAGGATTTGGTAAAGGAGGGAGAGCAGAGAAAGCAATGAAAACTGGCTCTCTGATTTTTAACTTAGTGACTGGTACTCTAGTGCTAATATTAAACACGGGAATGATTCAGAGGAAAGCTACATGCTTTTCTTTCAGTTCAGGTCTAGTGGGTTCAATACAATTATTTGCATGGAGGGACAATAATAGCACTATTGTGCTTATTTTAAAAGTAAAGTAGACCCTCCTTCCTCCTGGTGTCTCATGAGAACTGTGTGGGAGCGTGGGGACAGCATGTGGAGTCATCGTGTTTTTACCGAAATGGATATAGGACACATTAGAAATTTACAGAGAAACCTAGCAGAGAGATTGACTTAGGAAAAAACAAAGATAAGTTTAGCTTTAGCCACGTGGTAAAATGTCTAAAGTGAAGTGAAAAATAAAACATCTGAGTAGAAGAGTCTTTACAAAAACTAGGTGTATGGAAGTCAAGTATAGCGACAGAAATCAGGATAAGGAAACAGATCTGGAACTCTTCAGTGGGCTAAATTTGATCTCTAAAGCCATGAGAATTAATGTCTCCCTTGAGAAAGAACATAGGCAGAAAACATGAGGCTAGGTCTCCCCACTTCTGCGTGGGATGTTTTTAAACTCACAGCACTTTTGAGTTTGCCCTTTAACTTCTTTTTTTTCAGAATCCAGACAATGGGGACTATATGCTGGCCTCTTCTTAGGGGGCATCGTTGGCATTATCATGATTCTCCAAGTGGTGATACTACTGTTGAGAAGAAGAGGTAGGTGTTTGACAACAAAAAGATTCTTATCAGGCTCCCTGTGGTAAGCAGGGGACCTCTCCCCACAATCACTTGCTCTCACCATTTGGCTTTCTGCAGGGAGCGAGCGCCTTTGCAAAAACACTAAATAAACATATCCTGAGACCTTGCTTAATTCAGTCTCATTCAACATGTCTTGCTTGATCCCCCACCCCCCACCCCCCGCATGCTAGTCTATAGAGATGAAAGGAAAGATGAACCACAGGTATCTAACACAGAAGACATTACACAGATAATTTAAATTCAGTATGACTAGCACTGCAGCTGAAGTGTGTATAGGATGCTGAAGGGGGTCAGATAAGTGGCTGAAACTAGAAGCAGAATTCAGAGGAGTCTTGGATCTTGTTTAAAGTGAAGCTATATCTACTGACTGATAAAAAGAACCTTATAGTAAGATGCTTTTACTCAAGGGTTGAAACCTTTCTATAATTTCTTTTTATGCTTAAGATATGTCTCTGAGACTTAGCAATGGGGTAACCAAGGTACAGAGAGGCTAAGTGACTCCTGCAAGGTCACCCAACTGGTTGGTGAGGGAATCAGAGCTGCAACCATGTGTTCCAACTCCCAGGGTATGTTCCTCTGGGAAGGCCCACAGGTCATCAGAAGACAGCAGAGTGAACACAGTTTACTACGATTTAGCAGATATTCTGACTCACCTTGGTCAAGCGTGCAATCCATGAGGTCACTTAAAGCCAAACTAAATAGTTATGGAAAGTCACCCAGGGTGGACTGAAACAATTAAGGTCCAATGACTCCCTTGAAGTTTCAATGCCTAGCGTTAGTATCTCCTGGCCTCTCCTCCATGTTGTCCTCTGATTCAATATCTCAAGCCCATGTGCTGTCCTTGGCCACACTACCCACCACCACGCCCACGCTAGCAGCAGAAGCTCCTGCTCCACAATCAGGACAGGTCCCCTGGCTGGTCTGCCCACGTGGAAGATGGAACTTGATCTTCACACCACCGATCTGATGGCCAATCTCATTCTCAAGCAGATTAATGTTCTCCGCATACAACCTTCTTGGAAAAGCCCTACCTCAGCACTCTGATGTTGGTTTTGCTTATATAAAATAATCTAGGTCATAGCAGGCCACCTACCTTGTCTCATTTCCTCCATCTAAGTGGTAGCTGGGGAGGAACTGGGAGGGGGTGGGGCGATTCAGACAGACATCACGATGAAAGCTTATGGGGATGAGGCAGAGTAACCACTGTTGGCTAAGACGATGAAGAAGCACTGAAATACTAGCAATGAGAAAGCTGAGATTAACGTACCTGCATTAACCCTGCTGGCGAAGGCCCTGGGATCCTAACCCACACTATCCTTAGCTACATGTTGCTATCACGTGGTTGCCTCTGAAGGGACTAGTACTCCCCACCCCGCAGTAATTCTCTATCACTTTTCCCAACGCAACCTTGTTTCTAATCACTGTGTATTCTTTGTAAGCCAGGAACACTCAAAAATCTTGCCTTAAATCTGTGGTTAAAACCTATACTCAATTACTGTAACTCCATAAGACTTGGTTCAAGAGATTTTATTGGCAACTTCTACCGGTGTCATTTCCAGAATGCAGTCCATGCGAAGGATTTCAAATGGACTCTCTGGAAATTCCGGGCTCAGGAGATACATTGGGTAAGAACAGAGATTTTAGCCTTCAAGTGCAGATTTTGCCACTTATGAGTTCTGTGATCAAACAGATAATCTAACTTCTCCTCTGCAAAATGGGGATAATAATACATACTTCACGGCGTTTTTGTGTGGATTCAAGATTTAATACCAGAAAGCACTGATAAATGATGGATAATAGATGGATAGATGGATTCATATATAACATATACACACACACAGTGTTTAACGCAGGCATTACTATTTAAATCCTGTTGCCAGCAGAGGGCAGCACTGGAAGGCTCTGGGACGGGCACAGAGAGTGGATTTAAAGTATCAATACTTGAGGTTAGGGCAGCATGAGATAACTTGATGCTGCGGGTAGGAGTTGAAAAAGAATAGCAGACAGTCCACTCCTTTATTTTACAGTGAAGATAGGAGAAGAGATCCATTGAGATGACATGTGTTATCTAATGCCACACACCTAGTGAGGACTAGAAGGTAGATGCCCCAGTTCGAAGGCCAAGAACTTTTTCATTAGATCCTAAGGTCTCAGTAACTAGAGTTGAGCTGACTCATGAAAAGTTGTCCCTGCGCTGAGGAAAAAATGCATGAGACTGAATTATCTTGATCCAGCAGTCTTTTTGAGAAGCAACATTCAGCCTTTTGCATCTCTCTGACCATTTAAGACTGTCCCCTCTATTGTAATTTTCAGCTTGAGCTGACCTGAAAGGCTGAAAGTCCTTAAGGACTGGAATTTATTCTGTACCATCTCTGTTCCCCTACAACACTGAGGACAGTGCTGAGTGAGGGTTATAACTGTGCAGACACTCCGCATTTGAATTGAAAGGATGTATTTCACAGAACTAACTTGCAACCCCTCTGTTATCTCCTCTGATCACCCCAACCTCTATTCTCCACTCCCATATCCAAACACAAGCACACTCCTCAGCCAATGATCCACTCAGACTAAAAAAGGGAAGTTGCAACCACCAGGAAGGTAAGCACTCCATGCCCACACCCACACAGGAAAACCATATTTTGGTTTCTTTGAATTCTCTGAGCTTCTCCTGGGGCTGCCCATCATTTCCTCCCCAAGGGTCACACCCTCAAGCAGCACGTTCCACCACCTTTATCATGAACATACACACAAGGCCTTTTCCTTCCAAATAAAAATATGCCTCTTCTAAGTGCTATTTCCTCAGAGACATGTCTAGTTTTTTAAGAGAATAAATTAACTGGTGTTAAAATAAGTGTACCCTAAAGACTGTGATTTCCTCTGCATTAAGCCCCATTGCTTTTGCTTGGACTTTGGAATAGTCCCCAAAACAGGCATCCTTGGTTCTATTTTTTCCCTCCATCATTCTCACTGCTACATGATGCATGCAAGGAATACCATGAAACATCAGAAAGAATGAGATTGATCTATTGCTTTAGCAAGGAAAATGTCCTCAATATATGGTAAGGGAGGAGGTCGTATTACAGAGAAGTGTGTATGGAATGACCATATTTGCATTTAAAAAATCTATACAAGTGTCCAGAACCACACTGTCTAATTTGTGGGCACCAGCCACATGTGGCTATTTAAATTTAAATTAATTAGAATTAAGTACAATTGTTTTAAAAATTTTATTGAAGTATAGTTGATTTATGACGTGTTAATTTCTGCTGCACAGCACAGTGATTCTGTAATGCATTTATGTATATTCTTTTTCATAGTATTGAAAGCAATTTAAAATTGAATTGAGTTGAACTGAAGGTTCAATTCCTCAGTTGCATTAGCCTCAGTTCAAGTGTTCCGTAGTCACGTGAGATTTGCAGCTACTTAGATTGCTGACAGGGAACATTTCCATCATCAAACATGAAGTTCTATTGTTCAGAGTTCATCTGGAAGGAGATACATCAAACTGTTGAAAACTATTGCTTCTGAGAATGAAATCATACTGATTACTGGGTGAAGGAGGAAGGAGGAAGTACTTTTTGCTCTCTACTATTTAAATTTTTGTAGCAATGAATTATTTCTATAGATTTAAAAATTTAAGTGTTCTGCAGCATATTAATTTTCAGAGACCCTGGACTTTGAGGGGGAAAAAAAAGATGGTAGGCATTAGAATGACATGGCAGCTTTATTCCAAATAGTCCCTGGCAGATCATCCCTCTTATACCCCTCCCACTACACATCTACCAGGTTCCCCAGAAACAAGGAGGTGAGAAAGCTGTGAATGAACCTCTATGAACTGAAGAATACAAAAGAGGTATAAATAACTTTCCATACCCTTAAAAAACTTGAAATTTTAATAGGAGATTAGATATGCACATCAAACAATAGAGATTAAAATAATTAAATGGCATATCAATTACACCTAACAATTACATATAACACTATGTGCCAGGCACTGTCCTATACACTTTACAGATGATATCTCATGTAATCATCACAACAGCCCTGAGAGGCAGGTATTTCAATTTCATTTTACAGATAGGGACATTAGGCCCAGAGAGATCAAGTGGCTAACCTAATGTCATAGGACAAATGTGCATGGGATTTGGGACTCAATGCTTTTTTCTGTGGCATTCCTGGGGTATGTGGGTATGCACCGAGGTGCAAAGACCAGAGAAGTGCAAGCAGAGAGTTCATGCTGGAAACCAGAGAGATAACAATTATGGTTTCTTTTCCCAGGTAAAACAGACAATTACCAGCCAACAATGGAGGCAAAAAGCCTTACTATCTATGCCCAAGTCCAGAAATCAGGTGTAAGTTGCATACTTTCTTTGTCTGGGGTGGGCCTGTCATGCTTCCCATGGACTCCCTGGCCAGTCAGGTCACTTTGCATGCCTGACATTCGTTGTTCTACATGAGTTATGAAGCAGAAGAAATTTGGAAAGCAGAAGGCAAGAACAAGAGCCCTCTAAAAGGGCATTAAACTTCAGTGTCAGATGGGATGATTTATTATTTGAAATGATGGGAAACACTGGGTACTTTTCTAGCCATCTGTTTCTTCATAGGAAAAAAATGAAGACACTAGAAACATGTAATATATGGCTCCTTCCCCCTCCTTCCTCCTTCCCCCTGCATTTTAGCAGTTTACAGTTCCATGTTATCAAACTCTTTCCTTCTCTAAGGAAAGCGATGCAGCTTGAGGAGAGAGGGAATGGTTGAGAAAGGCTATTGTGTGACGTGTTGGTCCAATCCAAGTTTAAGAGTTTGCAAACATCAAAGAGATAAAGAAGGAGGATCTTGAGGATTCTGCCCAGGGAGTGGTTGGTGAGATGGAAGAGGGTATGTCGGCAGATGAAAGCAGAACTGTGATGGAGTGACGGTTGGATTGAAATGCAAGAGCTGGATTTTAAAAAAGAGTCAAGATAAAGTTGAGGAGCAGATATGTTAAAAGTAAGAGGGTGGCTAAAGGATAATGGTTAGATATGAAGATATTATATCTCTGGGAGTTGGTGATGGACAGGGAAGCCTCACGTGATGCAGTGCATCGGGTCGCAAAAAGAAGGACACGACTGAGTGACTGAACTGAACTGATGAAGATATAGTTTTTCAGAACTGAAAGCAGTTCTAAGTGATGTATAGGCCAGAACCTGACCTTTAGGCTACAGGGGAAGGCAAATTCTTGAGTAAAAGATGTGAAGGTAAATATAGTTTTGATTAACACCTTAGGAAATTGCATCAGATGACAGTAAATGCATTTCTGTAAACCAGAGATTACCTCTTAGACAAAAATCTTCTTTCTGCTGTCCCCTAGAGGCCTAGAGGATTTGTTTCACAGGCCATGACTACTACTGAGAACCAAACTCTGTTTAAATATATGAGGCCCAAGAGCAACCTCTTTTGCATTTATACTTTTAGGTAATCAGGTTCAAGTTTACCATGGTGCCTTCCCTATCTATTCTATCCCATTTTGTTAGCATCTCTCTTTTTACTCCCTGGTGCCTCAGATGGTAAAGAATCTGCCTGCAATGCACAAGACCTGGGTTCAATCCCTGGGTTCACAAGATCTCCTGGAGGGGGAAATGGCAACCCACTCCAGTATTCTTTCCTGGAGAATTTCATGGACGGAGGAGCCTGGCGGGCTACAGTCCGTGGGGTCGCAAAGAGTCAGACACAACTGAATGATTAACAGCATGACATTCATACTAAACAGTGCACAATCTGTAAATGTCACCCCAATGAATCATCCCATCTTCATATCTCATAAAGTCTTCTCATCTTGTTTTCCTTCAAGAGTTTTGACTATCCTTGTCCCTTTGTACTTTCATATGTATTTTAGAATCAGCTTCTCAAGCATCACAAAAAGGGAAAAAATCCTATTAGGATTGCACTGAATTTGCACATCTATTATATTGAAGGGGAAATTATATCTCTCAATATTGAGTCTTTTAGGACCACAAAACGAACCCCTAGGTCAAGGAACAGAACATCATCTGGACCCCTAGAAGACCCCCTTGTATGTCTCCTAATCACTCTTATCTGTCTCCTCCTCAAAGATTCCTTATCCTGACTTCCTAAAAATAAAGTTTACTCCTTTTTTTGACTTTATAAAAATGGAATCCTACAGTATTTTTCCTCCTATATCTAGTTTCTTTTGCTTAATATTAACTTTATAAGATGCATCCATGTCTTTGAGCTTAGATACAAAGCATTCATATTCATTGCTTTATGGAATATTGATATGTGCAGATACTAGAGTTTATTTTTCCAATTAACTATTGATGGACAATTACTTTATTTCTAGTCTGAGAGATTATGCAAACTACAGCTATTCATATTAATATGTGTGCTTCTTGGTAGATATGTGCACATATTTTTGTTGGGGATATGTCTAGAGGTAGAACTGCTAAGTCATACAGTATACATGTCTTCAAACTGACTAGACAAGGCCAAGCTGTATTTCAAAATATGTATATCAATTTACTTTTTTGCACCTGTATACCAGAGTTTCAGCTGTTACACATTCTAATCAAAACTTGATGGTGGTGTTGTTCAGTTGCTAAGCTGTGTCTGACACTTTGCAATACCATGGCCTATAGCATGCCAGGCTTCCTTGTCCTTTGCTATATCCTGGTGTTTGTTGAAATTCATGTCCATTTAGTCAGCGATGCTATCTAACCATCTTATCCTCTGCTACCCCCTTCTCCTTTTGCCTTCAATTTTTCCCAGCATCAGGGTCTTTTCCAATGAGGTGGCTCTTTGCATAAGTTGGCCAAAGTATTGGAGCTTCAGCATCAGTCCTTTCAATGAATATTCAGGATTGATCTCCTTTAGGATTGACTGGTTTGATTCTTTGCAGCCCAAGGAACTCTCAAGAGTCTTCTCTAGCACCACAATTTAAAAGTATGAATTCTTTAGTGCTCAGCCTTCTTTACGGTCCAACTCTCACATCCATACATGGAAAAACCATAGCTTTGACTATACGGACCTTTGTTGGCAAAGTGATATCTCTACTTTTTAATACGTTGTCTAGGTTTGTCATAGCTTTCCTTGCAAGGAGCAAGTGTCTTTTAATTTCATGGCTGCAATCACCATCTGCAGTGATTTGGGAGCCTAAGAAAATAAAATCTGTCACTGTTTCCACTTTTCCCCACTATTTGCCATGAAGTGATGGACCTGGATGCCATGATCTTAGCTTTTTGAATGTTGAGTTTTAAGCCAGGTTTTTTCACTCTTCTCTTTCACCTTCATCAAGAGGGTCTTCAGTTCCTCTTCTCTTTCTGCCATTAGAGTGTTATCATCTGCATATCTGAGGTTGTTCATATTTCTCCTGGCAATCTTGATTCCAGCTTGTGATTCACCTAGCTCAGCATTTCTCATGATGTACTCTGCATATAAGTTAAATAAGTAGGGTGACAATATATAGCTTTGATGTACTCCTTTCCCAATTTGGAGCCAGCCCATTGTTCCATGTCCAGTTCTAACTGTTGCTTCTTGATCTGCATACAGGTTTCTCAGCAGACAGGTAAGGTAGTCTGGTATTTCCATCTCTTTAAGAATTTTCCATAGTTTGTTGTGAGTCACATTGTCAAAGGCTCTAGCATCGTCAGTGAAGCAGAAGTAGATGCTTTTCTGGAATCCCCTTGCTTTCTCTAATGTCTGGTGAATGTTGGCAATTTGATCTCTAGTTCCTCTGCCTTTCTAAACCCAGCTTGTACATCTGGACATTCTCTAGCAAGTTTCACCTTGCTAGCATGTGAAATGAGTGCAATTGTGTGGTAATTTGAACATTCTTTGGCATTGCCTTTCTTTGGGATTGGAATAAAAACTGACCTTTTCCAGTTCTGTGACGACTGCTGAGTTTTCCAAATTTGCTGACATATTGACCGCAGCAGTTTAACAGCATCATCTTTTAGGATTTGAAAGAGCTCACCTGGAATTCCATCACCTCCACTAACTCTGTTCATAGTAGTGTTTCCTAAGGCCCACTTGATTTCACACTCCACGATGCCTGGCTCTGGGTGAGTGACCACACCATCATGATTATCCAGGTCATTAAGACTTCTTTTGTATAATTTTGTGTATTCTTGCCACCTCTTCTTAATCTTTTTTGTTTCTGTTAAGTCCTTGGCATTTCTGCCCGCTCTTGTGCCCGTCCTTGCATGAAATGTTCCCTTGATATCTCCAATTTTCTTAAAGAGATTTCTAGTCTTTCCCATTCTATTGTTTTCCTCTATTTCTTTGCATTGTTCACTTAAGAAGTCTTTCTTATTTATTAGTCTTTTAAATTTTAGTCATTCTGTTGGATACCTTTTTATAGTTTTATTTTGCATTCCACTAATTATTAAGCAAGTTGAACAATTTTTCATATTGTTTATTTCCATATTAATATCCTCTTTCTTAAAGTGGCTGTTAAATCTCTTACTTATTTTTCCTTTGAGTCTCAGTCTATTTGAGGTGGGATTTTCTTAAGATACTTAAATATTTGGCTTTTTGGCAGTTATATGTTAGCAGATACCTTCACCCATCTTATGGTTTGCCTCTGAAATTTTTCAAGATACATTTTGATAAAGGAACATTCTCAGTTTTTGCATAGAACAATTTAGTAATCTCTTCCTTTGTAGATAAAACTTTTTGTATTCTGGTTAAGAAATTTTCAAGATATTCCAGTTAAGAATATTAGAAGATATTCTTCTATAGTCTTCTAAAAACAGTGTGGTTTATCTTATAAACTTATGTCTGTTATGTACCTGAAAATGATTTTTTGAGTGTGGTATGAGATGGGTTGTTTTATATTTTTCCATATGGATTCCTATTGACTATATTTAAAAGACTGTTCTTGACCCACTGCAGTGCCACATCATTATAAATCAAGGGTCCATATATGTGTGGATCTATTCTGAAGTTCTCTATTCTGCTCCGTTTTTCTATTTCTTTACACTTGCACCAGTACCATACTGTACTTACAAACCTGTGCTTTCAGATTTATTATAAATCTGTAGCTCACATGGTAAAGAATCTACCTGCAATGCAGGAGACCCAGGTTCCATCCCTGGGTCAGGAAGATCCCCTGGAGAAGGGAATGGCAACCTACTCCGGTATTCTTGCCTGGAGAATCCTATGGACAGAGGAGCCTGGCGAGCTACAGTTCATTGGGTTGCAGAGTCAGACATGACTGAGTGACTAACTCTTTCTTTTCACTTGTTCTTCTTCAAGTTCTTGGCCATTTCTAGTCCTTTGCATTTTCATCTGTATATTTTAGATTCAATTTTCAAGACCCTCCTTAAAATTTTGCTGGAATTTTAAGTAGAACTGCATTGATCAATTTGAGAAGACCATGTATGTTTTAATATTGAACTTTAAATTCACAAAATGTTATGTCCTTTCCTTTATTTAGCTCTTCTTTAATTTCACCCAGTTACTGCATGAATTATCTCCTACAACATTACTTCCAAAGTGCTGGCTAGCTCCTTTTTACTAAAACAATCTTTTACTAAAAGCATTACCTGGGACCTAATTACAAATGCAGAAAGTTCCCACCTCAGATCTTCTGAAATAGAACCAAACTTCTAACAAGATCCCTAGGAAATTCTTATGCACATTAAAGTGTGAGAATTCCTGCTCTACCCCAACCACTTCAACTAGTGGGGGGATTCACTGCCTCTCAAGACAATTCATTCCACATTTGAGCGCCTCTTACTTCCCTGATGGCTCAGATGGTAAAGAATCTGCCTGCAATGCAAGAGACCTGGGTTCAATCCCTGGGTCAGGAAGCTCCTCTGGAGAAGGGAATGGCAACCCACTCCAGTACTCTTGCCTGGAGAATATTATGGACAGAGGAGCTTGGAGGGCTACAGTCCACGGGGTTGCAGAGAGTCTGACACAACTGAGCGACTAATGCTTTCTTTCTTTTCTTTTACTATTAGAAAAATCTTCATTATACTGAATCAAAATCTTACCCTAAAGCTTCCCACCTTGGTTTTAAAGCTAAAGTACTCTATAGAACAAATGTAATTCCTCTTCTACATGGCAATTAATCAGGTATATGAAAAGAAAGATCATGTCACACCTTGAATCTTCTTTCCTCTAGTAAACTTTTCTAATTTCTTATCTCTTCCATCAGATGACAAGATTCCAAGTTCTCTCCCATTAAAACCCATGGGCTTCATAGTTAAGTCTTTATGTTCAGGAAAGGGAGCGTATAATATTACCCTACACCAGTGCCCCTATGTATGTTGAAAGGATGACTTTCTAGGCATCAGATATGTCATCTCCATCTTAGAGAGATGTGGTCTCAGTTGACACCTACACTGATTTTGTCCTGGTATTGTGCATTTTAATTCATTCTAAGTAACATTAACAAACAGCGACTGAAGGTTCTAGTGTGCCCAGTGCTGCTTTGCAGGGAATGCAAAAAAAAAAAAAAAAGGCTATTTGTCAAGGAACTGATGGTTTGTTTGGAGAAGCAACATATAAATATATCAGAGTGTATTGTATACAGTGCACAGTTAGGTACCATAATGTGAGAATTAGACTTTAAGTACCTAAGGAATTTAAGTAAAGGAGAGGTCATCATAAGTTGGGGCAACCAAAGAAGAATAACATGATGGAAAGTACATGTGCTTTAAGTTAAAAGCCTGGCTTTGATACTTCTTGTATGTGCCATTAAGAAAGCACTAAATCTTTCTAGACTTTAGCATTTTCATCTATGAAATGTGAGTAACAATGGTATTTAACATATAGAGTGGTTGTGAGACAAATGGGAAGATATATGTGAAGAACTTTGTAAACTTAAAACACTTGCATATGTATGGTTATTATTAAGTTCGATATTTAGGTAGGAAAGAGATTGATGAGAAGCCATGATAGTGAGGAATAGCAGGACCTCTGCATGTTGTGAGTGATATGTGTTTGTGTGTGGGTGTTAGTCACTCAATCGTGTCCAACTCTTTGCAACCACATGGGCTATAACCTGATAGTGAGGAATAGCAGGACCTCTGCATGTTGTGAGTGATATGTGTTTGTGTGTGGGTGTTAGTCACTCAATCATGTCCAACTCTTTGCAACCACATGGGCTATAACCTGCCAGGCTCCTCTGTCCATGGGATTTCCCAGGCAAGAATACTGGAGTGTGTTGCCATTCCCTTCTCCAGGGGATCTTCCCAACCCAGGGATCAAACTTGGGTCTCCTACATTGCAGGCAGATTCTTTAGTCTGAGTATCAGAGAAGTCCTATGGAGGTGATACGAGTGAGACTAAAATACTATATATATCTCATTCTCATCAGCTTTCCATGTAAGAGCCACACCACTTTCAGTTCACTATGAGGAAGACTTTTAACACAGCTGGGAAGTGGTAATGGTAAATCAGGCTGCCTCACAAGTCTGTAAGCTCCAAGATGCCACTCAAGGAGTCTTAAGCAAAGCCCAGGGAATTGAGTTCCAGGGAATGTGGGGGAGAATTTTCACCTGAAAAGGACCAAATGACTCCAAAGAACTTTGCAGCTCCTAACTTCTTGATTCTGCACTTTTCCATGAGGAGAATTAGATGGGAAATAACTCGCTGCTCAACTAATGGCTTGTTCACTTTGTTTCCCTTGTAGTCCATTCAGAAGAAACCTGACCCCCTTGCAGCACAGGACCCCTGCACCACCATTTATGTCGCTGCCACAGAGCCTGTTCCAGAGCCCATCCAGGTGAGGTGTTGCTCTGTGCCTCCTCTCTGTAGAGAGGAACTAGGTGGAGGCCAGGAAAGGGTGGAACCTGTGTGGAGCTGAAATGGAGAATGCAGGTCCTAGCAAGCAGGCAGCAAGGAGCATCTGCAGCCTCGATTAGAGGGCTTCTGGGAAAACCCTCATGGCTTCTCACATGCCGTCCCTGCTCGCTTTCTCTTCGCCAGTGTTTCTCTGAGAGCTGTCTAAGGACCACATCAGAATCAGCTGGCATATTTCTTTAAAATAAAGATTCTGGAAACTTCTCTCTAAGATCTGTTCAATCAGAATGTCTATTACAGGTCACCAGGCATCTGCACATTAAAAAACAACATCTTCCAAGTGGTCCTGATGCATGCTTAAGTTCAGGAAATGCATCCTGAGTCCAGGACTTCTCAAGTCCAGCTGCATATAGCCAGGGGAGCTTTTGAAAATGCCCATGCCTAGTTTCATTCAGCCCGATTTATCAGAATATTTAGGAGTAGAGCTCTGCAAATGTGTAAAGAATATGACACCTAGCCCACCTGTTTTATCCCATTGCAATAAGTTGACTTGACAAAAATCTTCCTTTTACTAAATGAACAGAAGTAAATTCTGGGCTGAAGTCTTGGTTCCAGTTGGGCTTTATTAAGTAAAGCATTTTAGGAGATAATGGAGGACCACAAGACCACAGAAATACCTACTTTTACCTATTTTCCTCAAGCCTACTGTACACACACCCAGCAATGCCTGGAAGGATGCCTTATCTTCATTTTGAGGTTTAGTTACAGAACACTCCTCTCCAAAGGGAAGTAAAAACATAAATCTGACTTTAAAAGCTTTAAAAAATCATGTAGGTTTTTAATGATGCTTTCTTGGGGAAGAAACACAGCACTTGGTATATATTTACATTTTGCAGCAAAACCACCTGAATTCCCCCACTCCTGTCTCTTTGTGTCTCTGACTCTTGAATCTCCTCTCCTTACGAGAATTCTCTGCTCAGTCTCCATCTCCTCCCCATCCCTCTCCCACCCAAACCTCTTCTTCCTTCTCCCTTTAGGTCTCACTGATCTTCCCCTTTTTTAACTTGCTAATTTAGAACTCTCTTGGCTGCTCTAAGTTGAGTGCCAGCCCCCAGATGACTGGGTCAGTTGTCCTAGTCTCCCTGATGGCTTGCATATGCTTGAAGGAAACTGTAGCCCATCTGTGAACAGGCAGACAGTCTGGGAACCTGAGTGCTGCCTCTAGCTCTATGGTTTCCCAGAGGTCTTGTGGTTAGTACTTTGCCTTCCAATGCAGGGGATGTGGATTTGATCCCTCATTGAGGAGCTATGATCCCATATGCCTCATGGCCCCCAAACCAAAACATAGAACAGACGCAATATCGTAACAAACTCAACAGAGACTTTAAAAATGATTCATATCAAAACAATCTTGACAAACCCATCTGTGACAGACGCTGAGCAAGGTGCAATGCTACCTGATTCTTGAGAACCTTTCCTTTTCCTAAGCACCACACTGTCCGTTTATAGCCTGTAAACCTAGTGCTGGTCACTCCTCTAACAGCCTTGTTCTGTTTTTCCCCCAGGAATCAGGTTCCTTCACAGTCTATGCCAGTGTGACGCTTCCAGAGAGCTGACATCACAGACTCAGTGAAAGGACTTTCTGAAGGAATATTGAAGAGCTAAAATAAACACTGAACTTGGTCCCAGATCCCAAGTATTTCATGACATCGGCACATCTGCATTCTTCTCGGCTTGGTTCCCTGGTGACGTTGCTTCCACATCTACCTGTGAAATGGATACGGAAGTGAGTCTTCCCAAGCACTTAGGTCTGCTCTGCGCATGGCCCAGGCTCAGAGCAGAGAGCTAGTTGATACAACTTTACATCTCCGGGGTATAGCCGATGAAATGGATAATGCTGGTCCAGTGAGTCTGGACCTTCAGGTGTCTTGCGTTTTGCCGCAACTTGAAGATAAAAGCTAAAGGCAGAAAGCCAGCACAGAATGTCTAGGACGTATCTCACACAGCTGACCACCAGCCTCAGAGTCTGGAACCGCTTACACCTTGGCTGCCTGGACTCAGTCTGGGAGCTGCTCCCGATCACCAAGACTTGATCAAGGCTCTGTGCCTCAGTTTCTCTTTCTGAATAGACAGTGAAGGGTGAATTCCTCATTGTATGTAAAACACTCTGACATTATTCTATCAAAGAAGCTAATAAAGTATTTTATTTGTAAAACCTGGAAGCTAAAGAGTCAATAAACTGAAAACATGATTTTGAGGTCTCTGAGCTTTGAATAACAGAATGAAAAAAGTCTAAGATTCTTAAGAGTACTGTTCTATGGAAATGGCAGTTAGATTTAAAGAAAATCAGCCAGTGTTCAGTGATGCTATTACAAAGGAACTTGACTTTCAGTTCCCAAAATGATTTTTAAATCCTAGTTCTCTATTTGTTCCATCGACCAATGAACCTGGAGCCTCAACTAAGACTGCTAACTGATTGTGAGGCCATTTTACATCCATGGCCTCATGTCTTCAGGGTCTCTATCAAACATGTCTTAATCTTTGCATACCTCTCCTCACCACTAAACCTATCCTGAAGTAGAAAATTAACATATTTTGGCCCAACAGTTTCAGCTAATTGAATACTTAATAGTTTAAATTATAGACTGCAGACAGGAAGAGCCTCTTCCAGTGAAGTCTTATTTCCCATCTATTCTCTGCTTTCAGACAAGCCTTCTTGAATTTCAGCACTTCTTCTTTCTGATAGGGTCTTGTATGACCTCAGTGAACACTTTAAGAAACTGCCAACAGTCTTACAACCATATAACAAGCGTCACTAACTTTCCAGCTCAAAACTCTGAGGTCCTCATAGCCTTATACTTTACCCTGTCTAGTCAATCAGTTCACATTTTAGTTCTGTTGTTCAGTGCATCTCATTTCTTAGAACCAATTCCAGTCGTATTCCAATTTGTGATGAACAGAAACGGACACTGAATTGTTTATAAAGAAAAGGAATCTCCTGAAAAGATGCTGTTTAGTCCCAATAACTACTGGGAGGTTCTGTAAAATGCTGGTTTGAAAACTAGCAAGAAAAGGGGAGACTTTGGCTGTGGCTAGGAGTACCGCCCAAATAAAACCAGCCTAGGGACGACAACGCTGGCTGCCAGTTGTATTCCTGTTTTCCCAGCACTAGACTCAGGCTCCACCACTCCCTCCCTGCCTCAGCTAGACTTGGACTCCAAACTGCTGTTGTACCGTCTGTACCAAAGTGACTTCTCCAGGGCCCATTCTTCATCTTTTCTTCTCTAGTTTCTAAATCAGAAGCTAAGATCAAGTGATCAATCCCAGGTCATACGTCCATTTTCTACTTCCAAGTGAGGTTGGGAATTGAACTTCTGGCATTTTCCACTTTCATAGTGGTGGTTGGGTCTTCCACAAACACAATGACTGGGATTCAATGCTGGGCAGGTGCATGCACACATGCACATACACACAGACACACACACTTCCCACTATACCACTTTTGTATAGTCAAGGCTATGGTTTTTCCGGTGGTCGTGTATGGATGTGAGAGTTGAACTGTGAAGAAGGCTGAGCGCCGAAGAATTGATGCGTTTGACCTGCAGTGTTGGAGAAGACTCTTGAGAGTCCCTTGGACAGCAAGGAGATCCAAACAGTCCATTCTGAAGGGGATCAGCCCTGGGATTTCTTTGTAAGGAATGATGCTGAAGCTGAAGCTCCAGTACTTTGGCCACCTCATGCGAAGAGTTGACTCATTGGAAAAGACTCTGATGCTGGGAGGGATTGGGGGCAGGAGGAGAAGGGGACGACAGAGGATGGGATGGCTGGATGGCATCCACTGACTCAATGGACGTGAGCCTGAGTGAACTCCGGGAGTTGGTGATGGACAGGGAGGCCTGGCGTGCTGCGATTCATGGGGTCGCAAAGAGTCAGACACGACTGAGCGACTGAACTGAACTGAAGCTCATTAGCTGCCTATACTAAAAAAAAAACAAACAGGATTTGCAAACCCCAGGGTGATGAGCAATCACTTGTTTACTATAACTCAGACTTTTTAGCAGCTCAGTTCCCAGCAGTTGGGTTTTTCCTGTGGCTGAATTCTACCTGATAGAAGGGAAGAAACAAATGGGGGAAAGAAGAGGCTATCCCTTCAAAATTCCCTTACCAAGGCTTGTGAAGTCACCGGGAGAATGGCTGTATCTTGGAATCTTTTTGGCTATCCTTGAAATAGCATTCAGTGTATGTCCTACATCACCAGGTCCCAGATTCCAGTTGAAAATCAGAGAACCCCTCAGATCACTCTTTTACTGCTCCCCAGTTTCCCCCTAAGACATTGTGGGTGAGCTGGAGCTTTCTTTTTCCTCAGTCTTAAAAAAAAAATTAAAAAATTAAACTGATATATTAGAATCTGGTTTCCCCGTGTTTCTCTAATGTTTCCATTTGACTGAGCATATCTGAATTCTGGAGAACTCAGGAGGAACAGACCCATTCTCAGTTTTAAGGGGCTGGGGTTCTGAAATAAACTGGGTGTAACCTTAAGCTTCCTTAGGACACTTACTCTAGTCACACAACCAGGATCTGATTGATAAAGCGTCCATATGCTGACTGTGAAACCACTGACTACAGCAAGTTACTTCTCTTCCTCAAGATTTTGTTTCTGCCTCCTGGAAAGAGTAAAATACAGACAGTCCACCCAAGAAATTGTACTTTTGTCTTTGTTACCCAGAGAATATGATATAGCCGTGTGGCAAAACGGGTTTCATGACCTTGTGTCTCTATAGATACAGTCGTGAGAGCTGAGGTTGGCTGATTTGATTTGATGAACTGCGAGGTTGCCTTTTCCTAGGGGAAAAAGTCAGGAGTCACACGCCACACTGAGAAGAAACAATTTTTAAAGGATTAATTTTTGTCACTGCCAAAGTTATTGCCTTCCCTGAATGTCTTCACTTCCCCCTGTGGAACAAATCTAGATTGGGTTTCTCAACTGCAGCAAGACTATTGATATATTGGTCCAGATAACTGCTTGACATGGCAGACCGTTCTGTACATCGTATGATGTTTAGCAGCATCCCTGGCCTCTGCCCATTAGATGCCAGTAGCACATCCCCTGTCCCTGGTCATTACAAAGATACTTCCTGACATTACCAGATATTTTTGCAGGGCAAAATCTTCCTACTGACTGAGAACCCCAAAATTGAGAACCACTGATCTAGAAACATACTGGCCACCTAGTTGTCTTTGCATAGACTGAATATACATGAATATACCAAGAAGTGGATCTATCAAAAATCATATTTTCTATATACATTAAAGATTAACTACAAGGGGAAAAGAACAGTAGGAAAGGCAAACAAAGGATAGCCAACGGGAATTTGCTGTGTGGCTCCGGAAACTCAGACAGGGGCTCTGTATCAACCTAGAGGGGTAATGGGGTGGGAGATGGGAGGGAGGTTCATAAGGGAGGGGATATATGTATACCTATGGCTGAATCGTGTTGAGGTTTGACAGAAAACAGCAAAACTCTGTAAAGTAATTATTCTTCAATAAGAAAATAAATAAATTTTTTTAAAAAATCGTATTTTGAAAGTGGCCACCTAGTCACTTAAGAATGGCCCACATCTGCCAATATTAAGAAGGTTACCTACATTCGAGCTCCTTGCCCAAACCCTGCCTCAAATCTGAATGATTTCTGGGTGAAAATCTATAGAAGCAGCAACTTAAAGGCTATGATTATAGCCAGAAAGGATTCTGTGAAGAGTTCCACACAGCAGTCGCTAGAGGGAGACATAGCAATTCAGTCCACCCTACGCCAGCCTCCCCAACACCACTTTGCCAGTATTTGAAGGATGTAATCAGGGACTGGCTGAAATGGTGGCTGAATTCCCACCAGTTCACAGCATTTACATGCTGAAAGGAAAGTCGACCCTTTCCCCTTAGAGATAATGAGGTCCAATGTGGGTTTGTAACAGACTTTGATTAAAGTCAAAGTTGACTGCAAAAGTTTATCTCACAGAACTCCTAATTCTCCTCAGTGCCCTACTCAGTCAACAGATAGTTTCTGGGCTTCCCTGGTGGCTCAGTGGCAAAGAATCTACCTGCCGGCCAATGCTGGAGACATGGGTTCGATCCCTGTGGAAGATCCCACAACTTCTGAGCCTGTGTTCTAGAGCCTGGGAGCCACGACTACTAAGCC
Organism: Redunca redunca; assembly: GCA_006410935.1. Classification (NCBI taxonomy): domain Eukaryota; kingdom Metazoa; phylum Chordata; class Mammalia; order Artiodactyla; family Bovidae; genus Redunca; species Redunca redunca. The sequence goes on along the minus strand of SJYQ01002110.1, from coordinate 394,211 downwards.
AAGCGCTGCAGCTGAAGCCTGCACGTTCTGAAGCCTGTGCCCTGCAACAGGAGAAGCCACCACAACGAGAAACCCATGTACTGCAACTCGAGGGTTGCCCCTGCTCACCACAGCTAGAGAAAAAGCCTGTGCACAACGGAGGCCCAGCACAGCCAAAAGTAAATTAATAAACACACACACAATAGCTATTAAGTTTCTACTAAGTGTTAGGGATTGTCATCCAGTGTGTATGTGCTCATGCACTCCGACTCTGCAACGCTAAGGACTGTAGCCCCCCAGGTTCCTCTGACCACAAGATTTTCCAGGCAAGAATACTAGAGGGAACTGTCACTTCCTTCTCCAGAGGACCTTCCTGACCCAGGGATCAAATCCACATCTCCTGCACTGCAGGTGGATTCTTTACCTCTGAGCCACTGGGGAAGCCTCTGTGGTACATATATACAATGGAATATTACTCAGCCATAAAAAATGAAATAATGCCATTTGTCGCAATGTGGACTTAGAGGTTTTCATACTAAGTAAGTCAGAGAGAGAAAGACAAATGTCATAGGATATCACTCATAAGTGGAATTGAATATTTTAAAAAGATACAAATGAATTTATTTACATGGACTTACAAACATTGAAAACAAACAAAATGGTTACCAAAAGGAAAACATTGTGAGGAGGAGGGGTAAATTGGAAGCTTGGTATGACTACTATCTGTAAGATTGGTAATCAACAAGGACCTACATATAGCACAGGGAACTCTACTCAACATTCTGTGATAATCTATCTGAGAAAAGAATCTAAAAACGAATAAATATATGTATATCTGAATTACTTTGCTGTACACCTGAAACCAACAATGCACACCAACGATACTCCAATAAAATTAAAATAAATCAATAAAATACTGCCATAGGTAGACAAGCACCTGATCTACTGGGACTACTTGAAAGTCAAAGGAAGTGCTATTAATAATTATACTGTGGCAATGGCTAGGCAAATTAGAATCTGTAGTTACCCTAATGACAGAGGGTAAGGGATGTACAGTGAGTACAGAGATGCCCAATCTCAGACTTCAGGAGTGAGGAGAGTAAGCTTATTTTAGTTTAAAACTCCTAGAAGAGAACATAGGCAAAACACTCTCCGACATACATCACAGCAGCATCCTCTATGATCCACCTCCCAGAATATTTGAAATAAAAGCAAAAATAAACAAATGGGACCTAATTAAACTTAAAAGCTTCTGCACAACAAAGGAAACTATAAGCAAAGTGAAAAGACAGCCTTCAGAATGGGAGAAAATAATAGCAAATGAAGCAACTGACAAACAACTAATCTCAAAAATATACAAGCAACTCCTACAGCTCAATTCCAGAAAAATAAATGACCCAATCAAAAAATGGGCCAAAGAACCAAATCGACATTTCTCCAAAGAAGACATACAGATGGCTAACAAACACATGAAAAGATGCTCAGCATCACTCCTTCTCAGAGAAATGCAAATCTAAACCACAAAGAGGTACCATCTCACGCTGGTCAGAATGGCTGTGATCCAAAAGTCTACAAAGAATAAATGGTGGAGAGGGTGTGGAGAAAAGGGAACCCTCTTACACTGTTGGTGGGAATGCAAACTAGTACAGCCACTATGGAGAACAGTGTGGAGAAACCTTAAAAAACTGTAAATAGAACTGCCATATAACCCAGGAATCCCACTGCTGGTCATACACACTGTGAGTCAGTTCAGTTGCTCAGTCGTGTCCTACTCTTTGCGAACCCATGAATCACAGCAGGCCAGGCCTCCCTGTCCATCACCAACTCCCGGAGTTAACTCAGACTAACGTCCATCGAGTCCGTGCTGCCATCCTGCCATCTCATCCTCTGTCGTCCCCTTCTTCTCCTGCCCCCAATCCCTCCCAGCATCAGAGTCTTTTCCAATGAGTCAACTCTTCGCATGAGGTGGCCAAAGTACTGGAGCTTCAGCTTTAGCATAATTCCCTCCAAAGAAATCCCAGGGCTGATCTCCTTCAGAATGGACTGGTTGGATCTCCTGGCAGTCCAAGGGACTCTCAAGAGTCTTCTCCAACACCACAGTTCAAAAGCATCAATTCTTCGGCGCTCAGCCTTCTTCACAGTCCAACTCTCACATCCATACATGACCACAGGAAGAACCATAGCCTTGACTAGACAGACCTTAGTTGGCAAAGTAATGTCTCTGCTTTTGAATATACTATCTAGGTTGGTCATAACTTTTCT
>SJYQ01002110.1:360087-390683 GCA_006410935.1 Redunca redunca | reverse complement strand
GGTATATTTCTCCATCTATTAGTGTCCTCTTTGATTTCTTTCATCAGTGTTTTATAGTTTTCTATATATAGGTCTTTAGTTTCTTTAGGTAGATATATTCCTAAGTATTTTATTCTTTTCATTGCGATGGTGAATGGAATTGTTTCCTTGATTTCTCTTTCTATTTTCTCATTGTTAGTGTATAGGAATGCAAGGGATTTCTGTGTGTTGATTTTATATCCTTCAACTTTACTATACTCATTGATTAGCTCTAGTAATTTTCTGGTAGAGTCTTTAGGGTTTTCTATGTAGAGGATCATGTCATCTGCAAACAGTGAGAGATTGACTTCTTCCTTTCCAATATGTATTCCTTTTATTTCTTTTTCTGCTCTGATTGCTGTGGCCAAGACTTCCAAAACTATGTTGAATAGTAGCGGTGAGAGTGGGCACTCTTGTCTTGTTCTTGACTTTAGGGGAAATGCTTTCCATTTTTCACCATTGAGGATAATGTTTGCTGTGGGTTTTTCATATATAGCTTTTATTATGTTGAGGCATGTTCCTTCTATTCCTGCTTTCTGGAGGGTTGTTTTAAATCATAAATGGATGTTGAATTTTATCAAAGGCTTTCTCTGCATCTACTGAGATAATCAAATGGTTTTTATCTTTCAATTTTTAGTGTGGTGAATTACATTGATTGATTTGCAGATATTGAAGAATCCTTGCATCCCTGGGATAAAGCCCACTTGGTCATGGTGTATGATCTTTTTAATATGTTGTTGGATTCTGTTTGCTAGAATTTTGTTAAGGATTTTTGCATCTATGTTCATCAGTGATATTGGCCTGTAGTTTTCCTTTTTTGTGACATGTTTGTCTGATTTTTTATTAGGGTGATGGTGGCCTCTTGGAATGAGCTTGGAAGTTTACTTTCCTATGCAATTTTCTGGAAGAGTTTGAGTAGAATAGGTGTTAGCTCTTCTCTAAATTTTTGGTAGAATTCAGCTGTGAAGCCTTCTGGTCCTGGGCTTTTGTTTGCGGGAAGATTTCTGATTACAGTTTTGATTTCCATGCTTGTGATGGATCTGTTAAGATTTTCTATTTCTTCCTGGTTCAGTTTTGGAAAGTTGTACTTTTCTAAGAATTTGTCCATTTCTTCCACGTTGTCCATTTTATTGGCATACAGTTGCTGATAGTAGTCTCATGATCTTTTGTATTTCTGTGTTATCTGTTGTGATTTCTCCATTTTCATTTCTAATTTTGTTGATTTGATTCTTCTCCCTTTGTTTCTTGACGAGTCTGGCTAATGGTTTGTCAATTTTATTTATCTTCTCAAAGAACCAGCTTTTGGCTTTATTGATTTTTGCTATGGTTTCTTTTGTATCTTTTGCATTTATTTCTGCCCTGATTTTTAAGATTTCTTTCCTTCTACTAACCCTCGGGTTCTTCATTTCTTCCTTTTCTAGTTGCTTTAAGTGTAGAGTTAGGTTATTTATTTGACTTTTTTCTTGCTTCTTGAGGTAAGACTCTATTGCTATGAACCCTCCCCTTAGCACTGCTTTTACAGTGTCCCATGGGTTTGGGGTCATTGTGTTTTCATTTTCATTCATTTCTATGCATATTTTGATTTCTTTTTTTGATTTCTTCTATGATTTGTTGGTTATTCAGAAGCATGTTGTTTAGCTTCCATATGTTGGAATTTTTAATATTTCTTTTCCTGTAATTGAGATCTAATCTTACTGCATTGTGGTCAGAAAAGATGCTTGGAATGATTTCAGTTTTTTTGAATTTACCAAGGCTAGATTTATGGCCCAGGATGTGATCTATCCTGGAGAAGGTTCCGTGTGCACGTCAGAGAAAGGTGAAATTCATTGTTTGGGAGTGAATTGTCCTATAAATATCAATTAGGTCTAGCTGGTCCATTGTGTCATTTAAAGTTTGTGTTTCCTTGTTAATTTTCTGTTTAATTGATCTATCCATAGCTGTGAGTGGGGTATTAAAGTCTCCCACTATTATTGTGTTACTGTTAATTTCCCCTTTCATACTTGTTAGCATTTGCCTTACATATTGCAGTGCTCTTATGTTGGGTGATATATATTTATAATTGTTATATCTCCTTCTTGTATTGATCCTTTGATCATTATGTAGTGGCCTTCTTTGTCTCTTTTCACAGCCTTTGTTTTAAAGTCTATTTTATCTGATATGAGTATTGCTACTCCTGCTTTCTTTTGATCTCTGTTTGCGTGAAATATCTTCTTCCAGCCCTTCACTTTCAGTCTGTATGTGTCCCTTGTTTCAAGGTGGGTCTCCTGTAGACAGCATATATAAGGGTCTTGTTTTTGTATCTATTCAGCCAGTCTTTATCTTTTGGTTGGGGCATTCAACCCATTTACATTTAAGGTAATTATTGATAAATATGGTCCTGTTGCCACTTACTTTTTTGTTTTGGGTTCGAGTTTATACACCCTTTTTGCATTTCCTGTCTAGAGAAGATCCTTTAGCATTTGTTGAAGAGCTGGTTTAGTGGTGCTGAATTCTCTCAGCTTTTGCTTATCTGAAAGCTTTTGATTTCTCCTTCATATTTGAGTGAGATCCTTGCTGGGTACAGTAATCTGGGCTGTAGGTTATTTTCTTTCATCACTTTAAGTATGTCCTGCCTTTCTCTTCTGGCCTGAAGAGTTTCTATTGCAAGATCAGCTGCTATCCTAATGGGAATCCCCTTGTGTGTTATTTGTTGTTTTTCCCTTGCTGCTTTTAATATTTGTTCTTTGTGTTTGATCTTTGTTAATTTGATTAATATGTGTCTTGGGGTGTTTCACCTTGGGTTTATCCTGTTTGGGACTCTCTGGTTTTCTTGGGCTTGTGTAACTATTTCCTTCCCCATTTTAGGGAAGTTTTCAACTATTATCTCCTCGAGTATTTTCTCATGGCCTTTCTTTTTGTCTTCTTCTTCTGGGACTCCCATGATTCAAATGTTGGGGTGTTTCACATTGTCCCAGAGGTCCCTGAGGTTGTCCTCATTTCTTTTAATTCTTTTTTCTTTTTTCCTCTCTGTTTTATTTATTTCCACCATTCTATCTTCTACCTCACTTATCCTATATTCTGCCTCTGTTATTCTACTGTTGGTTCCTTCCAGAGTGTTTTTGATCTCATTGTTCACTATTGATTGACTCCTTTTTATTTCTTCTAGGTCCTTGTTAAACATTTCTTGCATCTTCTCAATCCTTGTCTCCAGGCTATTTGTCTGTAACTGCATTTTGCTTTCAAGATTTTGGATCATTTTTATCATCATTATTCTGATAGAATCAGGTAGACTCCCTATCTTCTCCTCTTTGGTTTGGTGGGCATTTATCATGTTCCTTTACCTGCTGAGTATTTCTCTGCCTTTTCATCTTGTTTAGATTTCTGTGTTTGGGGTGGCGTTTCTGTATTCTGGCAGTTTGTGGTTCCTCTTTATTGTGGAGGTTCCTCCCTGTGGGTGAGGTTGGACGAGTGGTTTGTCAAGGTTTCCTGGTTAGGGAAGCTTGCATCGGTGTTCTGCTGGGTGGAGCTGGATTTCTTCTCTCTGGAGTGCAATAAAGTGTCCAGTAGTGAGTTTTGAGATGTCTGTGGGTTTGCTGTGACTTTGGGCAGCCTGTATATTGAAGCTCAGGGCTATGTTCCTCCGTTGCTGGAGAATTTGCGTGGTATGTTTTGCTCTGGAACTTATTGGCTCTTGGGTGGTGCTTGGTTTCAGTGTAGGTATGGAAGCTTTTGGATGAGCTCTTGATTAATGTTCCCTGGAGTCAGGAGTTCTCTGGTGTTCTCAGGTTTGGGGCTTAAGCCTCCTGCCTCTGGTTTTCAGTCTTATTCTTAGAGTAGCCTCAAGACTTCTTTATTCATATAGCCCTGATAATAAAACTTCTAGGTTAACAGTGAAAAGACTCTCCACAGTGAGGGACACCCAGAGAGGTTCACAGAGTTACATGGAGAAAGGAAGAGGGAGGTGGGCAATAGAGGTGACCAGGAGGAGAAGAGGGGGAATCAAAAGGGGAGAGAGCAATCTAGCCAGTAAACAATTCCCTATGTGCGCTCCATAGACTGGAACCCTCAGAGAAGTTCATGGAGTTACATAGAGAAGAGAAGAGGGATGAAGGAGATAGAGGTGAGGAGGAGGAGCAAAGGGGGAATCAAAAGGAGAGAGATAGATCTAGTCAGTGCTCTGTTCCCTAAGTGTTCTCCACAGCCCGGAACACCTGCAGAGATTCACAGAGTTGGGTTGAGAAGAGAAGGGGGAGGGAGGAGATAGAGGTGACCTGGGGGAGAAAAAGGAGAGTTAAAGGGGAAGAGAGTAATCAAGCCAGTAATCACACTCCTAAGTAAAAATGGGTACTGAAGATGGGATTCTTAAATGTACAAAATTGATAACAAATACTATAAAACAAAGGTTAAAAATCTAAAGTAGAGGTTAGACTCTCAAAAATACAACACTTTAAAAAATCACAAAAGTATAAGAAATATATATGAAGTTTGCTTTAAAAATAGGGTCTTATTTTTTTGCAAGGTAATAGTAGGTTATACGAAGAAGGCAATGGCACCCCACTCCAGTACTCTTGCCTGGAAAATCCCATGGATGGAGGAGCCTGGTAGGCTGCAGTCCATGGGGTCGGTAAGAGTCAGGCACGACTGACTGACTTCACTTTCACTTTTCACTTTCATGCAGGGAGAAGGAAATGGCAACCCACTCCAGTGTTCTTGCCTGGAGACTCCCAGGGATGGGGGAGCCTGGTGGGCTGCACAGAGTCGGACACGACTGAAGCAACTTAGCAGTAGGTTATAAAAATGAAAATTAAAGGAGTAGTAGAGGACTTAAAAAAAGAAAAAAGTTTTAATTAAATAAAATGATAATAGTAAAACTATATCTAGGAATTTCTCTGGTGCTGTTCCAGGCAGTGTGGGGTCAGTTCAGTTTCAGATAGTTCCTTGTTCCAGCTTATACTTCTCAAGATCTATAGGCCCCTTCCAATGTAGTTGGTGTTAACTACAGGGATTTTAATCTGTTGCACCTGTCACTTCCAAAGCGGTTCCCTCTGTTTATTCGGCTTCTTCTGTTTGCAGGTGTCTTCAGTGTCTAATTTCCACCCTGACACAAGGGGGCAAAGGTGGTCTCTTGTTTAGGCTCACTTGTTCAGTTGTGCTGTGGGGAAGGAGGAACACTGTAAACAAATATCACTGGTGTGTGTGGGGAGTGCTCGCAGTGTCTCAGCCACACTGGGTTTGCCCCTACTCACAGCGTGTGTGCTTTCCCAGTCTGCACTGCTCAGGCTTCAGGTTGCTCTGCAGGGAATGGGCCCTGGATTGTGTTCACTTCTCAGGTCTAAGCCAGTCAGGTTCAGGTTCTCAGGTACTCAACAATGGCGCAGACTCAGTTGGGCCTGCGTTTTGTGCCATTCCGTGGTTAGAGCAGCTCAGGCGACCAGGTGCATGGCGAACACACTCTCCTCAGGTGCAGTGCGTCTTATCACCTCCCTGGTCCCAGCCGTTCGGGTTTCCAGGAGTGCCCATCTCCAGTGTGCCATGTCTCTTCTGGGGAGCTGATCTCTGGCTGTGGCCCTCCCAGCAGATGTCAACCGTCCAGAATTCCAGGAAGTCTTTGGTTAGAAACTGGAAGCCTGTTTGCAGTTTGGAAGGGGATGCCCTCTCTGGGGCCGAGTTTGCCCCTTCCTGCTCTGGCTGGTGCCCACCTGACCCCCGTGTCCCATGGGGGATGGGCCGGTCCGCCTCCAGCTAGCTCTCTTCTGGTATTCACTTAGTCCTTTGTTCTGTGAGTGGCCTGGCAGTGCCTGAGGTTAGGTTTTTTCACAGGATAGTTCTTTCTCTCTTCCCTCCCCCCTCCACCCCTTTGGCTATCCTACAGTTTAGGTTGCTATCCCACGTTAGCGCCCTCAGATTGCCCTCAGGGCATTCAGGCCCAGTCCATACCCTAAGCAATGCCGCCCACTCTTCTCCATTTAGCCCCCACTGGCTGGTGGCAGATGTGAGCATCTGGGCTACTTCTTTGCTGGGAGTTGCCTTTAGGCCTGTAATCTGTGGGTTTTATTTATTTATTTTTCCTCCCTGTTATGTTGCCCTCTGAGATTCGAAAACTTACCCCAGACCTGCCCGTGAGAGGGTTTCCTGGTGTTTGGAAACTTCTCCTCTGTTAAGACTCCCTTCCTGGGACAAATCTCCATCCCTCTCTTTTGTCTCTCTTTTTATCTTTTACATTTTGTCCTACCCCCTTTCAAAGACGATGGGCTGGCTGCTTTTCTGGGTGCCTAATGTCCCCTGCCAGTATTCAGAAGTTGTTTTGTGGACTTTGCTCACCGTTCAACTGTTCTTTCAATGAAATTGTGGGGGAGAAAGTGGTCTCCCATCCTATTCCTCTGCCATCTTAGGACCACCCCCATTACAGAGCATTGAGTAGTTTCCTGTGCTATTCAGTAGGTTCTTATTAGTTATGCATTTTATATAGAGTAGTGTGGTTATGTCATCACAATCTTCCAATTTATCATTCCCTTCTCCCAATCTCCTGGTAACTATAAGTTTACTATCTACAACTATACCACTTCTGTTTTATAGATAAGTTCATCTGTACTCTTTTTTTTTTTTTACAATCCACATATAAGTGATACTATCTGATATTTGTCTTTCTGTGTCTGACTTACTTCACTCAGTTTAACAATCTCTAGGTCTATCCACATTGCTGTGAATGGTATTATTTTGTTCTTTTTACGGCTGAGAAGGAAAGTTATGACCAACTTAGATAGCATATTAAAAAGCACAGACATTACTTTGCCAACAAAGGTCCATCTAGTCAAGGCTATGGTTTTTCCAGTAGTCATGTATGAATGTGAGAGTTGGACTGTGAAGTAGACTAAGCGCTGAAGAATTGATGCTTTTGAACTGTGGTATTGGAGAAGACTCTTGAGAGTCCCTTGGACTGCAAGGAGAGCCAACCAGTCCATTCTAAAGGAGACAAGCCCTGGGTGTTCTTTGGAAGGAATGATGCTAAAGCTGAAACTCCAGTACTTTGGCCACCTCATGTGAAGAGTTGACTCATTGGAAAAGACTCTGATGCTGGGAGGGATTGGGGGTAGGAGGAAAAGGGGATGGCAGAGGATGAGATGGCTGGATGGCATCATGGACTCGATGGACATGAGTCTGAGTGAACTCCGGGAGCTGGTGATGGACAGGGAGGCCTGGCATGCTGCAATTCATGAGGTCATAAAGAGTCAGTCACGACTGAGCGACTGAGCTGAACTGAACTGAACTGAATATTTCATTGTATATATGTACCATATCTTCTTTATCTATTCCTCTGTTGATTGAGTTCAGTGGAACAGGTTAGAAAGCACAGAGCTAAACCCAAGCATCTATGGTCACCTAACCTATGACAAAAGAGGTAAGAATATATAATGGAGGAAAGACAGTCTCTTTAATAAGAGGTGCTGGGAAAACTGGACAGGTACAAGTAAAAGAATGAAATTAGAACACTTCCTAAATTCAAAATGGATTAAGGGCCTAAATGTAAGGCTAGATGCTAGAAAACTCTTAAAGGAAAACATAGAACACTCTTTTTAAAAAAAATTTATTTATTTATTTATATTTTTAGTTGCACTGAGTGTTACTGTGCAGGCTTTTTTCTAGTTGCAGAGAGTGGGGGCCACACTCTAGTTGCAGTTTGCGGGCTTCTCACTGCAGTGGTTTCTCTTGTTTCAGAGCCCGGACTTTAGGCTGCACAAGCATCAGTAGTTGTGGCACATAGATTCAGTAGTTTCAGCTCTCAGGCTCTAAATCACAGGCTCAGTAGCTGTGGTGCATGGACTTAGTTGCTCCACGGCATGTGGGATCTTCCCAGATCAGGGAACGAACCCATGTCTCCTGCACTGTCAGGTGGATTCTTACCACTGAGCCACCAGGGAAGCCCTGGCAGAACACTCTCTGATATAAACCACAGGAAGACCTTTTTTGACCCACCTCCTATAGTAATAAAAAAATTAAACAAATGGGACACAAACTGAAAAGCTTTTGTACAGCAAAAGAAACCACAGACAATATGGGAAGACAACACTCAGAATGGGAGAAAACATTTGCAAAAGAAGTCATTGATGAGGGATTAATATCCAAAATACACAAATAGCTCATGCAGCTCAATATCTAAAAAACAAACAACCTGATTAAAAAAGAATTGGAAGACCTAAAGAGACATTTTTCCAGAGAAAACACGCAGATGGCCAAAAAGTACATGAAAAGATGCTCAACATCATTAATTTTTAGAGAAATGAAAATCCCAAAGCTACAATGAAATATCACCTCACACCAGTCAGAATGGCCATCACCAAAAAATCTACAAACAACAATACTGGAGAGGGTGTGGAAAAGAGGAACCCTCTTACACTGTTGGTGGAAATGTAAACTTGTGCAGTCATTATGGAGAACAGTATGCTGTTAAAAAGCTAAAAAGAGAGCTACCATATGATCCTATAACATATATCCAGAGAAAACCATAATTCAAAAAGATACATGCACCCCAGTGTTCACTGCAGCACTATCTACAATAGTCAGGACATGGAAGCAACCTAAGTGTCCATCAACAGAAAAATGGATTAGGAAGGTGTGAGATTGTATATATATAGCTGGAATATTACTCAGCCATAAAAATGAACAAACTCTTCACTTTATTATTTGTGCTTTTTCTATTTTGGTTAAAAAATCTCCTCACTCTCAGAGCTATAAAGATATTCTTCTATTTCATCATCTAATAGGTTTAATACATGAAATTAATTTTTTAATGGATTCAAATTCTTTATTGAATTTCATCTTTTCATCTATTATGTACTTCTTTCCCTCTATTTTCTTCAAAATATTAATCATAGTTATTTTTAGGTCTTTAACCTATATATGTAGATCTGTTTCTAATGTCTACTTTCTGTCTTCATTATCAATTATAGCTTTGTCTGCCTAGAATTTTTTCAGTGTCATGTTTTCTTGTTGTTTAGTCACTAAATGGGGTCTGACTCTTTGTAGCCCAGCAGGCTTTTCTGTCCATGGAATTTCCTAGGCAAGAATACTGGGCTGGGTTGCCATTTCCTTCTCCAGATGAACTTCCTGACCCAGGGATCAAACTTGCACCTTCTGCATTGGCAGGCTGAGCCACCAGTTTGTGTAAAAGAACCAAAGAGGTTTCAGATTATGTTATCTTTCAGCAGAAAGGGTTCCCTTTACTTCCTGTTAGCCAGGTAGGGTAAAAGGCTGATCACCTCAGTGTAATCAGGGAGTTAGTTTGTTTGGGTTGGGTTTCAATTTAAACAAGACAATTTATCTCTACTTTACCCTATTCTTGGGTGTGGCCCCTACAGGTCTCTGATCGAGGGACTGTCACGTATCACTCTGCACCCCATGGACTGCAACATACCAGAAAGGACAGGAGTCACAAAGAGTCGGATACAACTGAGCGACTGAGCAACAAGCATCGATCTCCTCAGATCTGAGAGACAATCAGAAGATCTAGTTTTCAGCCTCCATCCCATGCAGTTTCAAAATCTAGAAAGTGAATTAGGGAAAAAGACCATCACAGTAGGTCTCTTTCATAGAACTGCAGGACCAAAAGAGTTCAACTCTTCTTTAAGAAGATGTCAGTCTAACTCACCATCATCCAAGGCACTCCTGGAAACAAGCAAATGTCTGTTGAGAAAATCAGCCATGTATTAGAGACTGCCTCAGTTTTCCAATTTTCCCTCTAGATTTGCACAGTAAAATAATAATAATAATAATAACAATACTTTCTGTCCCTAGCTTGCTCAACTTGGACCAAATTAAATATTTAGCTTGTGAATGGAGTAGGTCAATCTCCCCTACCTCCAGGTAGAAAAATGGCTGGTGATGATCAGCTCATCTCAGAAAACTTCTACCTCTCGGGAATTTTATGTCATGGAGTCCCATTGCTTTCACAGTTCGCTGATACCTCTAAGAATAAGATTTTGTAATTAATCTGGCCTTTTAAAATTTGTTTTAAGCATTGACCTGGTGCAAACTGCTACATCCCACTTGGCGGTGAAAGACATGTTTTGTAACATCTTCACTTCTGCAGAGAATTTCTGAGTCAAATTCTTATTTTCAATTGGATATATTTTTACTCTATACCAGACTTGAGTGGAATTAATAAGGCCTATAATTTTGTAGCATTTAACTTTAGCAAAATATACAAAGAATTATAACCGGATACAATGTATTTGACATTGTATCATTCTGTACTCCATGGCCAAATTTGCTTGTTACTCCAGGTATTTCTTGACTTCCTACTTTTGCATTCCAGTCCCCTATAATGAAAGGACATCTTTTTGGGTTGTTAGTTCTAGAAGGTCTTGTAGGTCTTCATAGAACCATTCAACTTCAGCTTCTTCAGCATTACTGGTCAGGGCATAGACTTGGAAAACAAATGGGTCTTTCAGAAGGGACAGAATGGTAGCTGTGAGTGAAAAGTCAATCTTCATTCTTGTTCTCTGGACTCTACCCTTTTTCCCCCTCTCCATCCTGCATCATCAATTTCTGCCTCATCACTGAGGTAATGTAGGCACACAAATATGCTTTATAAAAAAATCCCCACAGTATCATATCCTAACCTCATATCCTCTACCATATACCATTTCATTTTCTTTCCTCCTATTAAAAACAATTGGGCTATGAAAATATTCCACTTAATTTCCATGATTATGTCTTTTTTGTAAGTCACATAACTATAATAACATACAGAATAATTATTCCTGGTACATAGTCACAGAATTTCATCAGTTTTTCATTTGTATCAGTTTCTAATTCCAGGTTGCTGGAATTTTTTAGAAGAATATACTTTCTAAACTAGCATTGATCTTATAGTTTTAAATTAGTTCTCTTCCCTTCAAACAATCTTTGAAAAAAAATAGAAGAGAAAAAGAATAAGAGAGATGAGGAGAGAAGAAGAAAAAATGAGTTTTATCTAAGAATCGAATCTGTCCCTATGCACTGAAAGTATGGATTAGATGCTAATAATGGACTCTGAGCAAATACCTTAAGGAGGAAGTGCACACGAGTGTGTGTGTGTGTTTGTGTAGGGGGCTTGCTGTTTTTCACATGAATTTTTCTCAAGCAATTAGAGAGAGCACTTGTGAACTTTAGGTGTTTCACACACTCTCTCTCTGATTAACAGTTAAACATAAACATCTTTGTTTTTTATGACCCTAAAATAGATTTCCATATGTTGATATAAAAAGTTATTGATTCTTTTCATTTCAGCCTGAAAGCTGAGAATATCAAAATTATTGCAGAATTTATCCCCTCCTCCTCTGATATTTATCATTTTAGGTTACCCACAGGCTGCTGATGGTTTTTAAAGCCAACTTGAAAAACAAAATCTATTAGATAAACAACCTCTAAGTTCATGGCATAACACACTAGGTAGCTGGGAGAATTTCATAACAATGAAACAGAGAGTTTAAAATCTTTGGGTACATTCAAGATTCAACTACCTCCAATTAAAATAAATAAATTTATATAAAAAAAAAGATTCAACTACAAAATGAGACATTTCCACGATTACATCTGCTTTGCAGAGGTCCAGGTGAAGTCCTTGTGGAATGAAACGCTTGTAAGTAGAGGCAGGGGAAGCAGAGGCAATCTGAATGTTGAACTGAAGTCAGCTTCCTGGAACAAGATCCTTGGTGACTAGTTTGGCCTTATAGACACACCTTGATGCCATCATCCAAACAACAGTGTTTCAAATATCTGACCATAGTTATTACGTTGTTCCATTTGTTGTCTTAATCCCAGCCCTTCTCACCAGATTTCCTCTTTTCCGAGTTAATCACCCCCAATTTCTTCAACTGTTTCTCATTAGGAAGTATTTAACATAATCTTAGAAACAAATTCTACAATCAATAAATGATAATTATATCTTTCTTAGTGTTACCAGTGCCTGATATTTCACCATCAGTTGCCCTCTGGTGGACAGTTTCCCATGTTGTTCAAATGCTATTTATTATTCATTTCTTAATGATGATAATATTAAGAACTAACATTTATGGTATGATATGTTGACAGTGTATCAAGCACTTTGCTTATAAACAATTTATTTACAGACAAATCATAAAAACAATGTGTTTACAAGCATTCTAATTGAATGTGCAGAACACACATGGGGTACTATTATGGTTGTCCTCATTTTACAAATCAGAAAACCAAGGCCTAGAATCGTTAAAAAAAAAAAAAAAAAAAAGACTGTTGAGGTAACATAGCCAAGGGGTTGCAACTGTAGTCTTCTGCATCTTCTCCCATGCTTTGAACTATCTGTACAGCATTGTCATCTTATAACTTTCCCCTGTTTCTCACTTAAATTGTGGTAGCCTCCATTCTCTTTCCACTTAGCAGTGTTTTTGCTAAGGTCAAAACTATGGCCATACAGGTAGATGGATTTGGAGCTTTTTTATGCTACTTGGTTATTTGGCTTATTTCTTTCTCAGAATCTAACTTTTGCTTGTGGTGCCGCATGCTCAGTCATGTCTGACTCTTTGTGACCCCGTGGACTGTGGCCCACCAGCCTCCTCTGTCCATGAAATTTTCCAAGCAAGAATACTGGAATGGGCTGCCATTTCCTTCTCCAGGTGATCTTCCTAATCCAGGAATTAAACCCAGTATCTCTTATGTGTCTTGCATGGGCAGGTGGGTTCTTTACCACCAACACTACCTGGGAAGCTTACATTAGTATAAAAATTGCATATACTCTTTCATTTCTCTTTTAATTATCTGCAGAATTAAAAATGTTTCAATATTCCTTTCTTTTGTAAATCCTTCTTTGTTTGAATTTCATGACATTTCCTCTCCTGTTTTCCTCTGACTACTGTAACAACTTTTTCTCAGTTTCCTTCTCTTCCAATCACAGTTGTTTCCCTCAGGATTTTATCAGTATGTTTTATTTTTTACACTTTCACTAGCATAGAGAATTTCCAAACATGGAATTAAAGATAAATCAAGAATTAAGTGTGACTGGAGGCTAAGAAAAGACTCTTGGAAAGCAATGTATATTAGCAAAATTTAAAACTCAAGCAAAAAGCTGAAGATCAGTATGAATATGGTTGAAACCCATGTTTGGAAGTTGTCTCATAAGATATCTATAAATAATTATATCAGAAAGAGGCTGATGCCTGTTGATGTATGGCAGAAACCAACACAATATTGTAAAGCAATTATCCTTCAATTAAAAACAAATAAATCTTAAAAAGAATCATGTTGGAATGTAAAATAGAAAGACAAAAAGAGAAAACCGGGATATAGTAATTAATTAATATGGAAGATACCTACAGATATTTTAATAGGAATTTCAGGAAGAAAAATTAGAGAGGCCAGAAAAGAAGTAATAATCAAGGAAACAGAAGAGAATTTCTCTTTACTGAAAAAAATGCAATCAATGCCATACAAGAATATGTAACACACTTTAACACACCCTGGTGCAATCTTGTTTACATTCAAGTGTAACCAAGTAGGACCATACAGGGCCTTCTCAGAACAGTCCCCATCTCCACATCCTCTTCCTGCCTTTGTCTGTAGAAAAACTTTAATCAAATATCAAATTTAATCAAAGAATTAATAAAACATAGAAAAAAAGGAAAATAATCAAGCAAGACAAAATATTAATACTTTAGCAATTTAGTTCCAAAAAGTCAAGAACCTTTAGTTCTTCCCCAAGCACTACAGATAATATTCTGCTGCTAAGTCGCTTCAGTCGTGTCTGACCCTGTGACCCCATAGACAGCAGCCCACCAGGCTCCCCGGTCCCTGGGATTCTATTCTGAGCCAAGTCCTTTGAGTTGTTTTGCAGATGCTGAAACCCCCACTAGGTGGAAGAAGTTAACTGTATGCTGCCCACAAGCATGTAGACCTCAGACCATTTGGAACCAGAAGGTTGATGATATTGACTCCCAGTTACCTCACCACCAACCAATCAAAAGAATATCTATGAGCTGATCACATACCCTACAATCCTCTGCCTCACCCAGTCTTAAAAAACCTTTCCCTGAAAGCCTTCTGGAAGTTTAGACCTTTTAAGCACTAGCTACTTAGACTCCTTGTTTGGTATCCTGCAATAAATGTTGCACTTCCCTTCACCACAACCCAGAGTCAGTAAATTGGCTTTACTACACACAAGCAAGTGGACCCAAGTTTGGTTTGTTAACAATGTTGGCAACCCAGATGGAGCAGAAGTCCTAAGGGGGCATCTTGTCCATGGCACATCAATTCCTGGATGATGGCAGTTCTTGCATGCTGTCCAGAAGCTGCCTGGGCACCTTTGTCTTGGGGATGGCCCCAAGTGCTTGCCATTGACCAGGCATTGCTGGCTCACAGTGCTTTCAATTCTGAGATGAAGGAAGCAAGGCTCTGGTTTTTGTTTGTCTCTACAAATGAACATTAGTAGACATTTGGGAGTTGACAGACTCAATGTAGGAGGGTAAGTCACTTTTGTGTGTACAACCAAAACCTCCCTTCCTCTCTACCCTGGGCTTTCCACCTCAAATAAGCCTGCTTGTTTTGTATTGATGTGGGATACTCTGTTGGAAAGAAGAATAGCTACTGGACTTCTATCCTATTTGTGAAATGATTCCTTGCTTATTTAGATGCTAATGTTTGGCTTTGGAGCCACCATTTATGCTTTGTTTTTCGTTCCAGGGGAGCATGCCCTCCGGGTCACATTTTGGAAAAATAATCTTATTATAGGTATGAACCTATGACTAAGAACTATTATTTAAAACTGTGTGGTCACAATATTGTTTAGACTCTGGAAAAAATCGATTAAGATGAAACTCTTTTGAAATTCCAAAACTGGTTCTTTTTGCATACGTGGTTAGAAAAAGCTAGTTTGATAAAATCAGAAGTCTGACCCTGAGACAACAAAAATATTCTTAGGAAAAAGCTTGAAGTTTTAACTCTAATCATGCCTTTGAAATACAGACACAGCCCACTTTGCCTGAGAACTTTGGCCTTAGAACTGCACACCAAAGGTAAAATGTGTAAAGAGACTCTTTAAGCTCAAATAAGTAAATTTAACCTGTTCTGAATGTTATTTTTGGTTTTGTATTTGCCAGTTAAATTGCCATGATATCCATGGTCATGATTCCCCTATCCTTCTATTTACATTTTGTTTGTTCTTTAAAAGAGGGATTCTTGCTTGAAAAACTTGAGAAAATTGTTGGACTTCGCCCTTTTGTTTTTGTTCTGAAGGAATTAGATTTTGGTCTTTGTGTGTATGTCTGCATATGTCTATGTGTAAGTGTGCCAGCCATGGGAAACTCAGATTTGTTTCCCAATGCAACCCCTTGAGGTACATTTTCCAGAAATGGAGAATTTCATCTGTAAGCCAATGAAATATGAAAAGATGATTTTCCTTTGTAATATATCCTGCCATAATACTCCCAGGATTCACAGGGAAAACTGGCCTTAAATAGATCTCTGAACTAAATTTATCTATTTTTGCCTTTGATTAAGAGAAAAACTTAAGATATTTGGATTTATCAGACACATGTCTTGTACCACATTAAAAATTATTCTATAAAATGTATGTTTTTAGAGTTAATGATATATATTTGTTTGTTAATCCTGAAATACTGGTATGACATACAGTTCACAATTACTTGCTTCTTGATTTTAANTACCACATTAAAAATTATTCTATAAAATGTATGTTTTTAGAGTTAATGATATATATTTGTTTGTTAATCCTGAAATACTGGTATGACATACAGTTCACAATTACTTGCTTCTTGATTTTAAATTTATATTAAGGCTTTTACAGGTTACAATGATAATATATGTAGTTAAAGCTACTAAAATGATTCAAAAAAAGTATTTTGGTGTCTAAAGAAATGAGTATATATGCTGTCAATGATAGAAGATATGAAGACTGGATATATATTTGCTGGAGACTGGGTGGAAAAAAATTGAGCAATTTAAATGGATTTAGAAAGCTATGAAAATTTTGTAGAAAAAGAATCTTGAGAAAAGAGTTTTGTACATGGCCAGAATTTATTGAGATTAGACTGAAATTAATTAGTTCAATGAATATTGTTATTAACAGTAAGCTAATACAGGTTGGAATTTGGTTCTGTCTACTATGAAAACAAACCTGTTAGAATGCTGCTTTTGATAACACACTGAATTTCTTTCTCTAGCTAACTTTAAGATGCTTCAGGCAACTCAGAAAAATATTAAACTGTGATTATTTGGTAGATTAAATTACAGGGGAAACATCATCAAGTAAAAGGTAACATTAAGCCTTCTCTATGCTATGTCTATAAAAATGTATTTTATAGGTGTTCCAGAAATTATATGAAATTCCTGGAGATCATATATGTCCTGACATAAAATGTTATCTGCCATCAAAATTGAGGCCCACACTAAATGGACTGAACACAAGTCTTAAGAAAATGCCCTAATTGGCTTTCATGCAAAGGCAACAACAGAATCTGTTAAGATTGTGGCACAGGTAGATAAAGTCCATTATACTTATTAAAAAAATTAGCCCCTCATGTCAGACTTTTGCCATCCTGATATCCTTGAATCATAGCAACAGTTTGTCCTAAATGAGAGGAATTAGGATGGATAAACAATAGCTGTGAATTAAACAGTCAGGGCTATGGCACATTCAGCCTTTCTCATGATGTACTCTGCATATAAGTTAAATAAGCAGGGTGACAATATACAGCCTTGATGTACTCCTTTCCCTATTTGGAACCAGTCTGTTGTTACATGTACAGTTCTAACTGTTGCTTCTTGACTTGCAAACAGATTTCTCAGGAGGCAGGTCATGTGGTCTGGGATTCCCATCTCTTTCAGAATTTTCCACAGTTTACTGTGATCCACAGAGTCAAAGGCTTTGGCATAGTCAATGGAGCAGAAATAGATGTTTTTCTGGAACTCTCTTGCTTTTTCCTTGATCCAGCTGATGTTGGCAATTTGATCTGTGGTTCCTCTGCCTTTTCTAAATTCAGCTTGAACATCTGGAAGTTCACGGTGCACGTATTGCTGAAGCCTGGCTTGGAGAATTTTGAGCATCACTTTACTAGCATGTGAGGTGAGTGCAATTGTGCAGTTGGTTGAGCATTCTTTGGCATTGCCTTTCTTTGGGATTGGAATGCAAATGGACCTTTTCCAGTCCTGTGGTCACTGCTGAGTTTTCCAAATTTGTTGGCACATTGAGTGCAGCACTTGCACAGCACCATCTTTCAGGATTTGAAATAGCTCTACTGGAATTCCATCACCTCCACTAGCTTTGTTTGTAGTGATGCTTTCTAAGGCCCACTTGACTTCACATTCCAAGATGTCTGGCTCTAGGTGAGTGATCACACCATCGTGATTATCTGGGTCGTGAAGATCTTTTTTGTACAGTTTTTCTGTGTATTCTTGCCACCTCTTCTTAATATCTTCTGCTTCTGTTAGGTCCAGACCATTTCTGTCCTTTATCGAGCCCATCTTTGCATGATATGTTCCCTTGATATCTCTAATTTTCTTGAAGAGATCTCTAGTCTTTCCCATTCTGTTGTTTTCCTCTATTTTTTTGCACTGATGGCTGAGGAAGGCTTTCTTATCTCTCCTTGCTATTCTTTGGAACTCTGCATTCAGATGGGAATATCTTTCCTGTTCTCCTTTGCTTTTGGCTTCTCTTCTTTTCACAGCTATTTGCAAGGCCTCCCCAGACATCCAGTTTGCATTTTTGCATTTCTTTTCCATGGGGACGGTCTTGATCCCCGTTTCCTGTACAATGTCCCGAACCTCCGTCCATAGTTCATCAGGCACTCTGTCTATCAGATCTAGTCCCTTAAATCTATTTCTCGCTTCCACTCTATAATCATAAGGGATTTGATTTAGGTCATACCTGAATTGTCGAGTGTTTTTCCCTACTTTCTTCAATTTAAGTCTAAATCTGGCAATAAGGAGTTCACGTGCTGCGATTCATGGGGTTGCAAAGAGTCGGACATGACTGAGGGACTGAACTGAACTGAACTGAAAACAACAAATGACCTGATTTAAAAGTGGGCAGAAGTCATAAATAGACATTTTCCCAAAGATATACAGATGGCCAACCAACACATTAAAAGATGCTTAATTCACTAATCATCAAAGAAATGCAAATCAAGACCACAATGAGATATCATCTCACACCTCTCAAAATTGCTATTATCAAAAAGTCTACAAATGACAAATATTAGTGATGATGTGGAAAAAAAGGGAACCCTGGTACCCTTTTGATGGGAATGTAAATGAATACAGTCACTATGGAAAACAGTATGGATTTTCCTCAAAAACCAAAACTACTATATGACCCCACAATTCCACTCCTGGGTATATATCTGAAAAAAAAAAAAAAAGCTAGTTTGAAAAGATGTCTGCACCTCAATGTTATTAACAGCATGATTTACAATAGCTGAGATATGGAAGCAACCTAAGTGTTCATCAGCAAATAAACGGATTTCAAAAGATGTAGTGTAACCGAGGAAACCAGAATTGAAAGAGACACATGTACCTCCAATGTTCATTGCAGCACTGTTTACAATAGCTAGGACATGGAAGCAACCTAGATGTCCATCAGCAGATGAACGGATAAGAAAGCTGTGGTATATACACACAATGGACTATTACTCAGCTATTAAAAAGAATGCATTTGAATCAGTTCTAGTGAGGTGGATGAAACCAGAGCCTATTATACAGATGAAGTAAGTCAGAAAGAAAAACACCAATACAGTATATTAATGCATACATATGGAATTTAGAAAGATGGTAACAATGACCCTATATGTGAGACAACAAAAGAGACACATATATAAAGAACAGACTTTGGACTCTGTGGGAGAAGGTGAGGGTGGGATGATTTGAGAGAATAGCATTGAAACATGTATATTATCATATGTGAAATAGATCGCCAGTCCAGGTTTGATGCATGAGACAGGGTGCTCAGGGCTGGTGCACTGGGATGACCCTGAGGGATGGGATGCAGAGGGAAGTGGGAGGGGGGGGTCAGGATGGGGAACACATGTACACCCATGGCTGATTTATGTCAATGTATGGCAAAAACCATTACAATATTGTATAGTAATTAGCCTCCAAACAAAATAATTAATTTTTAAAAAAGATGTAGTGTGTATATATACACACACATGCACACATATGTGTGCGCGTGTGTGTAATGAAATACTACTCAGACATAAAAAAATATAGTTTCACTCTTTGTAACAATATGGATGGACATGAAGGATATTATACTAAGTAAAATAAGACAGAGAAAGGTAGATATTGGAGGTTAAGTATTTGTGGAATCCAAAAATAAAACAAATGGATATAACAAAACAGATCTGCAGGCATAGAGAACAGACTGGTGGTTACCAGAGGGGAGAGAGAAGTGGGGAGAAACAGGATGCGGCATGGATTGAGAAGTACAAGTGTATAAAAACAGACAGGCTACAGGGATGTATTGTACAGCACAGGGAAATATAATCATTATGTTTTGGTGACTTTCAGTGGAATATAATCTATAAAAGTGTTGAGTTGCTATGGTGTACACCTGAAACTAGTATGGTGTTATAAATTAACTACACTTCAATTTAAAATATAGAGCAAAATAAATATTTCCCAAAAGAGGGGGAAGCTATGGAACTTCAAGGTATACTAGCGACCAAAGAAAACAATAGGAGTAAATTCCCAAACTGGTGAGAATACAAATTTTAACATGAGTATTACTAGGAGATAATTAATAAAGGAGGAAATGATTTTAAAAACTAAAATAAAGAAATAAAACTCCAGCTTATTTCAACAAAATGAAGAGATTGAAAGAAACAAATGCTAATATTTCATCTTGCTCAGAGTTGGGAATATCAACATGAATTAATTCTCATTAATTAATAGAAAAATGGAGATTTTATAATTGATAGAAAATAATAACTGATATAAAAATATAGATTTTATATTTATTAAATGTTTTTGTGAAACCATTAATAGAATAGATTATTTTTAAGATTTAGCCCAGTCTGTTAAGGCATTATAACATATTGATGAAAGAAAGAGCTTAGCAGTAAGAAAACTGACTTCTAGGTAACCAGTTTGTGAATATTAGGCTACATAGCTCAACCAGATAGAAATTAGAAGAAGTCACTGCAGTGAACAGGACAAGAGACACCATCAAGAGATTGTTTAACTGGCCAGGTTAACTGGAATGAAAAGAAATATAACCATCTTTCTGGCAATTTCCACTTGTATTTCAAGCAGTGTTTGATTTAAGAATGTAAATGCTATGTCATTAGGTGACTAAAATTTTATGATAACTATGTCTTTTAGGTAGATTGCATACATTTTTCTCATCATGCTTTTTCTGGTTCAAACCACACACTACAATGTGCTTACTGTGCAAAGCTCATATTAAAAACGAAATTTAGAAATTATGTTGGAGGCTTGGTGACACCCAGTGTCTTGACAATTTAATATAAATTTGAGGACTTAGAACTAAATGATGTACCATTTTCCAAGAAGAGGTGAAACCAATTACTTAAAATGTCTACTAGTAATATTGAGAGTATGACAGGTGAGGATATTCAGTCAAATCTGCATACTTAAAAACTGAAAACCGTACGTTGAGTTTCAGTTACTATAGTTGCTTTCTACTCAAGGAGATAGATGTTGGAGACTCCAAAAGTTCTTTGCTTAAATGTCTAGAAACAAATTTTCACACATGTATACACAGCAAAGGGGTGTCCCAGGTGGCTCAGTGGTAAAGAATTTGCCTGTAATGCAGAAGATGTAGATTTGGTCCCTGAGTTGGAAAGATCTCCTGGAGAAGGAAATGTAAATCCATTCCAGTATTCTTACATGGGAAATCCGATGGACAGAGAAGCCTGATGGGCTACAGTCCATAATGACACAAAGTTGGACACAACTGAAGTGATTTAGCATACACACACACACATCTCTGATGAACACGGATGCAAAATTCCTCAACAAAATACTAGCAAACCAATTGAACAATACATTAAAAAGATTATATGCCATGACCAGGTAGGATTTACCTCTGCAATGCAAGGATAACTTAACATCTGCAAATCAATCAGTGTGATGCATCACGTTAATAGAGTAAAAATAATATGACTATTTCAGTAGATGCAAAAATTTTTGAAAAAAATTATCATTAATTAATCATTAAAATTCTCTTAAAATGGGTATAAAGGAAACACCTTAACATTATATAGACTATATATGACAAGCCCACAGCTAGTGTCATACTCAACAGCGAAAACATGAGTTCCTCTAAAATCAGGAGCAAGCCACTGCCACCACTTGTATTTAGCATAGTTGTGGAAGTCAGAGTACTAGCCAGAGTAATTAGACAAGAAAAAGAACTAAAACGCATTCCAACTGAAAAGGAAGAAGTAAAATTCTCTCTGCAGATGATATAATATTACATACAGAAAATCACAAACCCTTCACCAAAAAAAAAAAAAAACCTGCTAGAAATAATAAATTTAGTAAAAATGCAGGGTATAAAACCAATATACAAATCACTTGTTTTTATATACATTAATAATGAGCCATAAGAAATTAAGAAAATAATCTTATTTACAATTGACTCAAAAAGAATAAAATATTAATATCTAGGGATAAATTTAATGAAGGAGGTGAAAGTTTTGTACACAAAAACCATAATACATTGATGAAATAACTGCATTCATGCATATCTTAGAGAAAGCAGTGAAATCTCCCTTCTTGAGGTCAGTTATTAAGGATTCAGGAACTAACGTTGAATGTTTCAGTTCAGTTCAGTTCATTTCAGTCGCTCAGTCCTGTCCGACTCTTTGCGACCCATGAATCGCAGCACGCCAGGCCTCCCTGTCCATCACCAACTCCCGGAGTTCACTCAGGTTCACGTCCATCGAGTCAGTGAAGCCATCCAGCCATCTCATCCTCGGTCGTCCCCTTCTCCTCCTGCCCCCAATCCCTCCCAGCATCAGGGTCTTTTCCAATGAGTGAACTCTTTGCATGAGGTGGCCAAAGTATTGGAGTTTCAGTTCTGTATAACATCAAAAAGTATGCTGTAAATGTCTTCAAATTTCCTGGAAGTAAAACAGATGAGGAATGCTGCTATTTCTTTCTTTCTTTTGAAGTTTTTAAAGCTTTTCTTTTATATACAAAGAGCTAGTACTGTTTCCGCATAAGGCTGATGTGCTGCATAATGTTGATGTGTTCCTTCCATTTAAGGAAGTTCGGTTAGTCCAAATTAATGAAGCCGATGTCCTTCGTGTATGGCTGGAAACACTGGCAGCACATATTGCGGCGATATTTCCGGATCAGACCTTGCTGGTTTGAGCAGACCCAGCAAGAGAGAACTCTGGCCGAAATTTCTCAGATGGCTCCTGTAGAGCTGTTGGTGACCCATATTGCTTTCTCAGATGCAACGAGCTAAAAGGTGTTATTTCTTATCAATGCATATAACCTATACAACTGGTAGGACACATCTGAACTAAATTTAAAAGTTCCATCACATGTCCAGTACTCATATTTAACCAAATCATCCAAGCCAGGTTCTGTGCCAAATACCAATATTCTACATCATGTTCTCCACTATCAAATAGAAAAACTTTCCACCATTTTCAAGAACATATTCATCAGGAATCGTGATTTGACGGAGCTAAGGAAAGCTTGATATTTCTTTTGTCTCCAACTTATAATATTGCATGATACATTTAATAAAGATGGCGTTAGAGAACAAGCAGTTGTATCTAAAGTAGCTAAAGAATTGAGAAATAATTCTCTCAAAGAGTGTTGTAAATTACTAAACACCTCTTTTATATTTGCTGCTGCTGATGATGCAAAATCACTGCAGTCGTGTCCGACTCTGTGTGACCCCATATATGGCAGCTCACCAGGCTCCCCCGTCCCTGCGATTCTCCAAGCAAGAACACTGGAGTGGGCTGCTATTTCCTTCTCCAATGTATGAAAGTGAAAAGTGAAAAGTGAAAGTGAAGTCGCTCAGTCGTGTCCGACTCTTCGTGGCCCCATGACTGCCGCCCACCAGACTCCTCTGTCCATGAGATTTTCCAGGCAAGGGTACTGGAGTGGGGTGCCATCATATTAGCTATAACTTGGTAAACTTTTAGTTTTAAGGGTGGTTGGAGATGACTGACAGAGAAGGCAATGGCACCCCACTCCAGTATTTTTGCCTGGAAAATCCCATGGGCGGAGGAGCCTGGTAGGCTGCAGTCCATGGGGTGGCTAAGAGTCAGACACAACTGAGCGACTTCACTTTCACTTTTCACTTTCATGCATTGGAGAAGGAAATGGCAACCCACTCCAGTGTTCTTGCCTGGAGAATCCCAGGGACGGAGGAGCCTGGTGGGCTGCCATCTATGGGGTCGCACAGAGCTCGACACGACTGAAGTGACTTAGCAGCAGCAGCAGGGGATGACTGAGCTCATGGAAGGATTTTCAATTTTAGTTTTTGACACTGCTTTTCTCAGGACTGTATCGTAACCATCATATTGATTATGAAGAACTAGACTATAGTAGGATCTATGTGTTTATAACTTTTACTTGTTTGATATAATCAGTATTTTATCATATGTATTCAGAAAAACTTATATATTAAATGTTAAAATGTGATCCAGTGTTCAAAAAGGAAAAAAAAAAAAAAAAACAGACAAACCCTGCTGGGCTTTTGGGTGGGATTATGTTGAATCTACAGATCAATCTGGGGAGAAGTGGCACTTTTAAAGAATGCATTTATTTTTAATTAAAGCAAATTGCTTTACAGTATTATATTGGTTTCTGCCAAACATCATCATGAATCATATGTCCCCTCCCTCTTGAACCTACACCCCACCTCCCTGCTCATCCCACTCCTCTACATTGTTACAGAGCACTGGTTTGAGTTCCCTGAGTCATACAGCAGATTTCAATTAGCTCTCTATTTTACATATGGTCACACTGTTTCCATGTTACTTTTTTCATACATCCCACCTTCTCCTTGCTCTCCCCCATCTTCCCATCACTGTGTCTACAAGTCTGTCCTCTATATCTGTCCATGGATACTGTGAAAATCATTTTCTCAGTACTATCTTTCTAGATTCCATATGTATGTGTTAGTATACACTATTTGTTTTTCTCTTTCTGACTTACTTCACTCTGTAAAATAGGCTCTAGGTTCATCCACCTCATTAGAACTAACTGAAATATGTTCCTTTTTATGGCTGAGTATTATTCTATTTGTGTATATGTACCACAGCTTCTTTATCCATTCATCTGTCAAAGGACATCTAAGTTGCTTCCACATTCTAACTATTTTAGAGTGCTACAATGAATATTTGGGTAAATGTGTCTTTTTCAATTTTGGTTTCCTAAGGATCACTACAAACAAAGCTAGTGGAGGTGAAGGAATTCCAGTTGAGCTATTTCAAATTCTGAAAGATGATGCTGTGAAAGTGCTGCACTCAATATGCCACAAATTTGGAAAACTCAACAGGAGCCACAGGACCAGAAAAGGTCAGTTTTCATTCCAATTCCAAAGAAAGGAAATGCCAAAGAATGCTCAAACTACTGCACAATTGCACTCATCCCACACGCTAGTAAAGTAATGCTCAAAATTCTCCAAGCCAGGCTTCAGCAATATGTGAACCGTGAACTTCCTGAAGTTCAAGCTGAATTTAGAAAAGGCAGAGAAACCAGAGATCAAATTGCCAACATCCACTGAATCATGGAAAAAGCAAGAGAGTTCCAGAAAAACATCTTTTTCTGCTTCATTGACTATGCCAAAGCCTTTGACTGTGTGGATCACAATAAACTGTGGAAAATTCTTCAAGACATAGGAATACCAGACCACCTGAATTGCCTCTTGAGAAACTTCTATGCAGGTCAGGAAGCAACAGTTATAACTGGACATGGAACAACAGACTGGTTCCAAATAGGAAAAGGAGTCCATCAAGGCTCTATATTGCCACCCTGTTTATTTAACTTATATGCAGAGTTCATCATGAGAAACCCTGGACTGGAAGAAACATAAGCTGGAATCAAGATTGCCGGGAGAAATACCAATAACATCAGATATGCAGATGACACCACCCTTATGACAGAAAGTGAAGAGGAACTAAAAAGCCTCTTGATGAAAATGAAAGAGGAGAGCAAAAAAGTTGGCTTAAAGCTCAACATTCAGAAAACGAAGATCATGGCATCTGGTCCCATCCCTTCATGGGAAATAGATGGGGAAAGAGTGGAAACAGTGTCAGATTTCATTTTGGGGGGCTCCAAAATCACTGCAGATGGTGATTGCAACCATGAAATTAAAAGACGCTTACTCCTTGGAAGAAAAGTTATGACCAACCTAGATAGCATATTGAAAAGCAGAGACATTACTTTGCCAACAAAGGTCTGCCTAGTCAAGCCTGTGGTTTTTCCAGTAGTCATGTATGGACGTGAGAGTTGGACTGTGAAGAAGGCTGAGCACCAAAGAATTGATGCTTTTGAACTGTGGTGTTGGAGAAGACTCTTGAGAGTCCCTTGGACTGCAGGGAGATCCAGCCAGTCCATTCAAAAGGAGACCAGCCCTGGGTGTTCTTTGGAAGGAAAGATGCTAAAGCTGAAACTCCAGTACTTTGGCCACCTCATGCAAAGAGTTGACTCATTGGAAAAGACTCTGATGCTGGGAGGGATTGGGGGCAGGAGAAGAAGGGGACGACAGAGGATGGAATAGTTGGATGGCTCACCGACTCAATGGATGTGAGTTTGAGTGAACTCCGGGAGTTGGTGACGGACAGGGAGGCCTGGCGTGCTGCAGTTCACGGGGTTGCAAAGAGTCAGACATGCCTGAGCAACTGAAATGAACTGAACTGAACTAAATGATATTGTTGGGAAGTGTTCTCATTTCATTCTTTTACATGTAGCCGTCCAGTTTTCCCAGCACCATTTATTGAAGAGGCTGTCTTTGCCCCATTGAATATTCTTGCCTTCTTTGTCAAAACTAAGGTACCCATAGGTGTATGGGTTTATTTCTGGGCTTTCTATCTTGTTCCATTGGCCAATATTTCTGTTTTTGTGCCAGTATCATACTGTCTTGATGACTGTAGCTTTGTAGTATAATCTGAAGTCAGGAAGGTTAATTCCTTCAGCTCCATCCTTTTTTCTCAAGACTGCTTTGGATGTTTGGCGTCTTTTGTGTTTCCGTATGAACTGTGAAATTTTTTGTTCTGGTTCTGTAAAAAATGCCCTTGGTAATTTGATAGCAATCACATTGAAACTGTAGATTGTGTTTGGTTCAGTTCAGTTCAGTCACTCAGTCATGTCCGACTCTTTGCAACACTATGAACTTCAGCACGCCAGGCCTTCCTGTCCTTCACCAACTCCCAGAGTTTACTCAAACTCATGCCCATTGAGTCGGTGATGCTGTCCAACCATCTCATCCTCTGTTCCCTTCTCCTGCTGCCTTCAGTCTTTCCCAGCATCAGGGTCTTTTCAAATGAGTCAGCTCTTCACATCAGGTGGCCAAAGTATTGGAGTTTCAGCTTCAACATCAGTCCTTCCAATGAATATTCAGGACTTATTTCCTTTAGGATGGACTAGTTGGATCTCCTTGCTGTCAAAGGGACTCTCAACAGTCTTCTCCAACACCACAGTTCAAAGGCATTTTCACAATATTGATTCTTCCTACCCAAGAACATGGAATACCTCTCCATCTGTTTATGTCACCTTTGATTTCTTTCATCAGTGTCTTATAATTTTCTGTGTACAGTTCTTTTGTCTCCTTAGGTAAGTTTTTTTTTCCTAGATATTTAATTTTTTTGTTGCAATGGTGAATGGGATTGATTCCTTAATTTCTCTTTCTGATTTTTCATTGTTAGTATATAGAAATGCAAGTGATTTTTGTGTATTGATTTTGTATCATGAAACTTTGCTAAATTCACTGATTAGCTCTAGTAATTTTCTGATACTGTCTTTAGGGTTTTATGTACAGTATCATGTCATCTGCAAACAGTGAGAGCTTTACTTCTTTTCTGATCTTGATTCCTTTTATGTCTTTTTCTTCTCTGATTGCTGTAGCGAGGACTTCCAGAACTGTGTTGAATAATAGTGGTGAAAGTGGACACACTTGTCTTGTTCCTGATCTTGGGGGGAATGCTTCAGTTTCTCACCATTGAGAATAATGTTTTTTACAGGCTTATCATATATGGCCTTTACTATGTTGAGGTAGGTTCCTTTTATGCCCATTTTTTGAAGAGTTTTAATCATAAATTGGTGCTGAATTTTGTCAAAGGCTTTTTCTGCATCTATTGAGATGATCATATGGTTTTTATCTTTCAGTTTGTTAATATGGTGTATCTCCTTGATTGATTCATATACGTTGAAGAATCCTTGCATTCCTGGAACAAACTCAACTTAATCATGGTGTATGAGCTTTTTGATGTGTTGCTGAATTCTGTTTGCTAAAATTTTGTTGAGGGTTTTTGCATCTATGTTAATCAGTAATATTAGCCTGTAGTTTTCTTTTGTGTGTATTGTCTTTGTCTCGTTTTGGTATCAGGGTGATGGTGGCCTCATAGAATGAGTTTGGAAGGGTTCCTTCCACTGCAATTTTTTAAAAGAATTTTAGAAGGATAAGCATTAGCTCTTCTCTAAATGTTTGATAGAATTATCCTGTGAAGCCATCTGGCCCTGGGCTTTTGTTTTTTGGGGGAGATTTTTTTATCACAGCTTCAATTTCAGTGCTTGTAATTGGGTTGTTCATAATTTCTATTTCTTCTTGGTTCAGTCTTAGAAGATTGAACTTTTCTAAAAATCTGTCCATTTCTTCTAGGTTATCCATTTTATTGCCATATAGTTGTTCGTAATAGTCTCTTACAATCATTTGTATTTCTGCTTTGTCTGTTGTAACCTCTCCTTTTTCATTTCTAATTTTGTTGATTTGATTCTTCTCTCTTTTTTTCTTAATGAGTCTGGCTAAAGGTTTGTCATTTTTGTTTATCTTCTCAAAGAACCAGCTTTGAGTTTTGTTAATCTTTACTATTGTGTCTTTCATTTCTTTTTCATTTCTTTTTGTTCAGATCTTTATGATTTCTTTCCTTCTCCTAATTTTTTGTTCTTCTTTTTCTAGTTGTTTAAGGTATAAAGTTAGGCTGTCTATTCCATGGTTTTTCTTGTTTATTGAGGTAGGATTGTATTGCTATAAACTTCCCTCTCAGAACTGCTTTTGCCGCATCACATAGGTTTTGCATTTTCATTGTCATTTGTTTCTAGGAATTTTTTTATTTCCTTTTTTATTTCTTCACTAAACTGTTGGTTATTTTGAAACATATTATTTAATCTCCATGTGTTTGTGTTTCTTATAGTTTTTTTCTCATAATTAATATCTATTCTCATAGCATTGTGGTTGGAGAAGATACTTGATATGATTTCAATTTTCTTAAATTTACTGAGGTTTGATTTGTGACCCAAGATGTGGTCTGTCCTGGAGAATGTTCCATGTGCACTTGAGAAGAAGGTGTATTCTTCTGCATTTGGATGGAATGTCTTGAAAATATCAATGAGATCCATCTCATCTAATGTATCATTTCAAACTTGTGTTTCCTTATTAATTTTCTGTTTCAATGATCTGTCCATTGGTGTGAGTAGAGTATTAAAGCCCCCTACTGTTATTGTGTAACTGTCAATTTCTTCTTTTATGTCTGTTAGTGTTTGTCTTATGTATTGAGGTGCCCCTATGTTGGGTGCATAGATATTTACAATTGTTATGTCCTACTAACATTCCCATTTTCTGCCCTTGTTCCTTCATCCTACCTAGTTTTCTGTGGGTCTATATATTCTTTTCCACTGGTCAGGTTCTACAATCTGCTCTCAGCTAGTGTTCTGCGTGCACTTCTGTGTCTGAAGGTGTATTCCTCATGCATCCATGGAGAGAGATGTATTCCATGTCCACCTACTCCTCTGCCATCTTGTTCCCCCCTCATTCTTTTTGATTTTCATTTCTCTAATAATGAGTGATGTCAAGCATCTTTTCATGTGTTTATTAGTCATCTTTATGTTTTCTTTGGAGAAATATCTGTTTAGGTCTTTTTCCCACTTTTTTATTGGGTTGTTTGTTTTTCTGGTATTTTAGTTACATGAGCTGCTTGTATATTCTGGAAATCAATCCTTTGTCAGTTGTTTCATTTGTTATTATTTTCTCCCCTTCTGAGGGTTATCTTTTTGCCTTGTTTATAGTTTTCTTTGCTGTGTAAAAGCTTTTAAGTTTAATTAGGTCCCACCTGTTTATTTTTGTTTTTATTTCCATTACTCTAGAAGGTGGGTCATAGAGGATCTTGCTGTGATTTATGTCATAGAGTGTTCTCCCTAGGTTTTCCTCTAAGAGTTTCATAGATTCTGGCCTTACATTTAGGTCTTTAATCCATTTGGAGTTTATCTTTGTGTGCTGTTAGGAAGTGTTCTAGTTTCATTCTTTTACATGTAACTTTCCAGTTTTCCCAGAACCACTTATTGAAGAGGCTGTTTTTGCCCCATCATGTATTCCTCCCTCCTTTGTCAAAAATAAGGCACCCAGAGGTGTGTGGGTTTATCTCTGGACTATCTATAGTGTTCCATTGGTCTATATTTCTGTTTTTGTGCCAATACCATACTTTCTTGATGACTGTAGCTTTGTAGTATAGTCTGAAGTCAGGAAGGTTGATTTCTCCAGTTCCATTCTTCTTTCTCAACATTGTTTTGGTTCTTTGGGGTCTTTTGTGTTACCATATGAATTGTGACGATTTTTGGTTCTAGTTCTGTGAAAAATGTCATTGGTAATTTGATAGGGATTTTATTGAATCTGTAGATTGCATTTGATGGTATAGTCATTTTCACAATATTGATTCTTTCAACTCAGGAACATGGAATATCTCTCCATCTGTTTGTGTTGTCTTCAATTCCTTTCATCAGGGTCTTATAGTTTTCTGTATATAGCTCTTTTTCTCCTTCAGTTCAGTTCAGTTCACTTCAGTCGCTCAGTCCTGTCCGACTCTTTGCAACCCCATGAATCACAGCACGCCAGGCGTCCCTGTCCATCACCAGCTCCCAGAGTTCACTCAGACTCGCGTCCATCGAATCCGTGATGCCATCCAGCCATCTCATCCTCGGTCGTCCCCTTCTCCTCCTGCCCCCAATCCCTCCCAGCATCAGAGTCTTTTCCAATGAGTCAACTCTTCGCATGAGGTGGCCAAAGTACTGGAGTTTCAGCTTTAGTATCATTCCCTCCAAAGAAATCCCAGGGCTGAGCTCCTTCAGAATGGACTGTTTGGATCTCCTTGCAGTCCAAGGGACTCTCAAGAGTCTTCTCCAACACCACAGTTCAAAAGCATCAATTCTTTGGCGCTCAGCCTTCTGGACAGTCCGACTCTCACATCCATACATGACTACTGGAAAAACCGTAGCCTTGACTAGATGGACCTTGGTCGGCAAAGTAATGTCTCTGCTATTGAATATGCTATCTAGGTTGGTCATAACTTTTCTTCCAAGGAGTAAGCATCTTTTAATTTCATGGCTGTAGTCACCATCTGCAGTGATTTTGGAGCCCAAAAAAATAAAGT
>SJYQ01002110.1:220133-353045 GCA_006410935.1 Redunca redunca | reverse complement strand
CCAGATAATCATGATGATGTGATCCCTAATCTAGAGCCAGACATCTTGGAATGTGAAGTCAAGTGGGCCTTAGAAAGCATCACTACAAACAAAGCTATTGGAGGTGATGGAATTCCAGTTGAGCTGTTTCAAATCCTGAAAGATGATGCTCTGAAAGTGCTGTACTCAATATGCCAGCAAATTTGGAAAACTCAGCAGTGGCCACAGGACTGGAAAAGGTCAGTTTTCATTCCAATCCCAAAGAAAGGCAATGCCAAAGAATGCTCAAACTACTGCACAATTGCACTCATCTCACATGCTAGTAAAGTAATGCTCAAAATTCTCCAAGCCAGGCTTCAGCAATACATGAACCATGAACTCCCTGATGTTCCAGCTGGTTTTAGATAAGGCAGAGGAACTAGAGATCAAATTGCCAACATCCGCTGGATCATGGAAAGAGCAAGAGAGTTCCAGAAAAACATCTATTTCTGCTTTATTGACTATGCCAAAGCCTTTGACTCTGTGGATCACAAGAAACTGTGGAAAATTCTGAAAGACATGGGAATACCAGACCACCTGACCTACCTCTTGAGAAATCTGTATGCAGGTCAGGAAGCAACAGTTCGAACTGGACATGGAACAACAGACTGGTTCCAAATAGGAAAAGGAGTCCATCAAGGCTGTACATTGTCACCCTGCTTATTGAACTTCTATGCAGAGTACATCATGAGAAACGCTGGGCTGGAAGAAACACAAGCTGGAATCAAGATTGCTGGGAGAAATATCAATAACCTCAGATATGCAGATGACACCACCCTTATGGCAGAAAGTGAAGAGGAACTAAAAAGCTTCTTGAT
Organism: Redunca redunca; assembly: GCA_006410935.1. NCBI lineage: Eukaryota > Metazoa > Chordata > Mammalia > Artiodactyla > Bovidae > Redunca > Redunca redunca. The sequence continues at coordinate 352,209 of SJYQ01002110.1, read as the reverse complement.
GAAAGTGAAAGAGGAGAGCAAAAAAGTTGGCTTAAAGCACAACATTCAGAAAACGAAGATCATGGCATCTAGTCCCATCACTTCATGGGAAATAGATGGGGAAAGAGTGGAAACAGTGTCAGACTTCATTTTGGGGGGCTCCAAAATCACTGCAGATGGTGATTTCAGCCATGAAATTAAAAGACGCTTACTCCTTGGAAGAAAAGTTATGACCAACCTAGACAGTATATATTCAAAAGCAGAGACATTACTTTGCCAACTAAGGTCCATCTAGTCAAGGCTATGGTGTTTCCTGTGGTCACGTATGGAAGTGAGAGTTGGTCTGTGAAGAAGGCTGAGCACCGAAGAATTGATGCTTTTGAACTGTGGTGTTGGAGAAGACTCTTGAGAGTCCCTTGGACTGCAAGGAGATCCAACCAGCCCATTTTGAAGGAGTCAACCCTGGGATTTCTTTGGAAGGAATGATGCTAAAGCTGAAAGTCCTGTACTTTGGCCACCTCATGCGAAGAGTTGACTTTTTGGAAAAGACTCTGATGCTGGGAGGGACTGGGGGCAGGAGGAGAAGGGGACGACTGAGGATGAGATGGCTGGATGGCATCTCGGACTCGATGGACGTGAGTCTGAGTGAACTCTGGGAGATGGTGATGGACAGGGAGGCCTGGCGTGCTGCAGTTCATGGGGTCGCAAAGAGTCAGACACGACTGAGCGACTGAACTGGACTGAACTGAAAGTAAACAAAAAAATACTAACCAGTTAAAAACAAAACTAACTAATGCACAAACTGGGAAACAAAACCAAAGCAAGGTCCCAATTGTGGAACAAAGCAATGAAAACAAAACAAACAAACTTTGTGAGAAAAAGAAATAAAAGGAAAAAAAAAAAAGAAATGCAAAGTTAAATAAAGATTTGTATGTATTTAAAAAAATGACTACAATGGGAAAAGAACAATAGGAAAAGCAAACAAAAGAATGTGTCGAAAAAAATAATAAATTTTAAAAATTAAAATAAGGAAAACCCCACAGAACCACAAAAGACCAATACATAGAGACAAACGTATATAAAAGAAATATAAATTGTGATTTTAAAAAAATTATGAAAAATTTAAATAGTTTTAATAGTACTAGTTAAATCAACAACAGTGTCAACAGAGAGGAAAAACAACTGTAAACAAAATAGAAAAAATACAGAAGCAACTACAGAACAAGTCAAAATATAAGAATAATAAATGTTTTTCTTGAATTTCTGCTGTCAGCATGCTTTCCCTTGCTGTGAATCACAGTCCACTTTACCTGCATAGGGTACCCTTCAATACTGGGTTGGTCTCTGTAGACTCTAATCTGGTCCTCATCCTGTGTGTTCTTGCCTCCAATGTCCACAGTTGTCAGAACTAGTGCATTTTCTTTTGTGGGAACACTCACTGTCCTTTTATATATTCTAGGCAGACAGAGAGTCTGCTTAGTTGATCATGTGGATTTAATCTGAAGCTTGTACAGCTGGTGGGAAGGTTTTAGGTCCTCTTCCTTAGCCACACAGTCTCTAGGTTTCAACTGTGGTTTTATCTCCACCTCTCCATACAAGATATCCACAGGGGTTTGCTGCTGAGGCTGCCCTGGAAGACTTGAGTCTGACCCAATGAGGACCAAGTGTGAAGGTGGCACAGCTGTTTGGATTGCAGGGAACCTGGCAGCACCAGGTACTCAGGGGAGCTGGCAGCTAGGGCAGCAGGAAATATGGTGTTCTTAGGGATTTTTCTAGCCTCTGACAATTCTCTCCCAATGGGGTTTGAGCATGGAGGTGGCACCGTTGCTTGGATCACAGGGACCCTGAGAATATCAGCTACTCAAGGGTGCTTGCAGCTACTGTCACAGAAGATATGGCACTATTAGGGCTTGTTTTAGCACCTGGCAACTGTGCCCCAGTGAAAACTGAGTGTGAATGTGGCACAGCTGTTTGGATTGTGGGGACTCAAGTGTGCTGGGACACCAACTGCTTCAGTCACAGGAAATATGGCCCTATAAGAGTCTTTCTAGCCTCTGGAAACAAGGCCTCTTTGGCTGGCCCTTCTCTTGCTTCGCATGTCAGGAGCTTAAAAGGCCAGTCTCTCTGGGATCTTTCTCTTTTGTTCAACTGTCAGTGCTGGTGTGTGGGGAGAGAGAGCAACGGTGATGGCTGCACACCCTATGTGTGACTCTACAGTATCACCTTGCCTCCATGGTTGCCTGGTTTTCTTCCACAGGCATTTCCCATGCTGATCTCCTCCCTCATGTCCCCTCGGGCTGCATCCCTGCTGTAAAAAGCATGGGACTGCACTCCAATCCCTATGCTTCAGCTCCCAGCTATTGTGCTTTCTAGGGGACTCACATCCCTGTCTGGGGTATGTATGGCTGCAGTAAGGATTGTCTGTGCGATTCTCATTCCACTTAGACTGTCACAGATCAGCTGCTTCACTCTCAGCCTCAAATGTTTCTCCTCTGTCCCAAACAATTGCCTTGATGTGGAGATTAGACCCCTGTTTCAGTTCCCCCATCCACCAAGGCAAGGTCCAATCCTGCTTACTCTTCTCTTTTTCCCCCTACTTCCTTTCATCCTACTAAATTTTGCATGGTTCTATGTATTCTTTTCCAGTGGTCAGGTACTCCTGCCTTCTCTCAGTTGGTGTTCTGCAAGATCTTCTGTGTCTGAAGGTGAATTCATGATGTATCCATGGAGAGAGATGTACTCCACATCCGCCTACTCCTCTGCCATCTTGAGAACTAACATCTTAATAATATTGACTATTCCAACACATCAATAGGCATTCCTTCCCATTTATTTCTAGTCTCCAGTGCCTTTGTCAGATTTATCCTTACACTTTCATCAGATTTATCTGTAAATATTTCATGTTTTTGATCCCCTCTTTACTTCAGTTTGAAGAGTTTTTATTATCTTGACATTCACTGACCCTTTCTTCGACAGTGCCTATTCTGATATTTATTAAGTCCATCAAATTAACTTTTGTTTCACATATTACATTTTTACATTTTAGAATTTCCAGTTGGTTCTTCATTTGAGTTTTCGTTTCTCTCGAGAACAAGCCTATTTTTTCAAATTTTCAACAACTTTTCCTATAAATTCTTAAAAATATTTACAATTGTTGTTTTAGTCTTTATCTATTTCCAAAAACTGCTCATCTGTAGTTTGTTTCTATTAACTGAGCTTTCTCTTGATTATGTATCATGTTTTCTTGCTTCTTAACAATTCTCATAATTTTGATTGCATTCTAACAGTTGTATTAAAAAAAATAGTATATTTTTAAGTATAATACTTTTTGTTTTGTTTTACTCTGTTTTCATAGAAATGCAATCCCTTCCCTTGCCTGGCATTTTTAGTGAGAATCTGATTATTAATATTTTCCTTAGAAGTAAATTGAGCTGGGATAGTGTCATAGCTTTAGTTAGATTGAGTTTGCTTAAAATCAGCCTAATCCCCAACATCCTTCCCCATCCCTGCCTCTTAGATCATATCACTATTTGAAGTGGAAAGGGGTTGGGCTATAGCTTTATTATTTTGGGTTCTCTTTTATATTAAAATTCCAGCTATATATGTCATACAATCTGCCTTTGTTTTCCAGATTCTTGTCAATGCCACTTTCCCAGAAAAATTCTGGAGGGCATGGGAATTGTTGGACCAAAAAAAAAAAATGTTTTAGCATTGGAGGCTTTTCCAGATTCCAGCCTATCCTGCCAACCTACAGTGTCACCTGATTTTATATAATTTGTCCTTCTTCTCAAGGTTTCCATCTATAGCAGTCTCTCTCTTCTATTGGTCTGTACCCCAGACCAGCTTCTTGTCCCAGATCTCAAGTTATTTGGCACTCTGCTCAATTACAAAGGGCACATCAAGAGAAGTCTCAAAAGCTAGAATCTTTTTTTTTTCCCCCAAAAGAATCAGTCTTTTTTATTTTACTTCAGTGTTTTAGGGCATAATAAAAAGTAAGGTTTAAGCATGCTGAAATTAGTTTCAAGGCAGTAGAAGTTGTCACACGGCAGAAAGAGTAATCAAATAATTGTCACTGTTCCATTATCTAGTGAATTATCCTTCCCTTTTCTTTGTTCCAGGTAATCAAGAGGAGGTACTGGAAAAAAGAGCAATACATAGGTATGTGACTGCCTTTTGAAGAAAAAGCAAAAAAAATTTTAAAAGGTGGGGGTGGGGGGTGATGGTTGAGTTGCCATATAGTGTTCAGTTCAGTTCAGTTCAGTCACTCAGTTGTGTCTGACTCTTTGCAACCCCATGAATCGCAGCACGCCAGGCCTCTCTGTCCATATAGTGTAGTGATTAATAAATACCATTTCTAAAATTTTTTGTCTGTATTTTAACAAGAAGATAAAAATATGCTCTTAAGATGAATATTTGTTTAGAATTTAAGAAGCCCGAAAGAAGAAAAAGTGCACTGTGAACTGAAATCAGAAAAGGCAGGTCTCTTACTGATTCTTCACTCTTGGAATCTCATTAACTATCAGATGAAACTTGATGACTGGCAGCCATTCAACATTTTCCCCATTCTGGGCTGTTTAATTGCCCTAACCACCACATACTGATTAGTCTGAAATGTACTTATCGTTCCTGCTGGAGGTGTTTTAAAAATCAACAAAAGCTAGTATCTTCTTTTTTCAATTTATTTATTTTTAATTGAAGGATAATTGCTTTACAGTATTGTAAAGCATCCATACATGACCACAGGAAGAACCATAGCCTTGACTAGACGGACCTTAGTCGGCAAAGTAATGTCTCTGCTTTTGAATATACTATCTAGGTTGGTCATAACTTTTCTTCCAAGGAGTATTGTGTTGGTTTCTGCCAAACATCAATATGAATCAGCCATAGGTATAATATGTCCCTTCCTTCTTGGAACTCCCACCCACCTCCCTCCCATCCCACCCCTCTAAGTTGTTGCAGAGACCTGGTTTGAGTTCCCTGAGTCATATAGCAAATTCCCATTAGCTATCTATTTTATATATGGTAATGTATGTTTCCATGTTATTCTCTCCATATCTCCCATCTTCTCCTTCCTCCTCACCACCTATTTGTGTTCATAAGTCTGTTCTCTATGTCTGTGTAACCATTGCTGTCCTGGCAGGCTATAGTCCATGGAGTCACAAAGAGTTGGACATGACTGAGTGACTATCACTATACTATAGTCGCTTAGTTGTGTCAGACTCATTGCGACCCCATGGACTGTAGCCTACCAGGCTCCTACATCCATGGAATTTTCCAGGCAAGAGTACTGGAGTGGGTTGCCATTTCCTTCTCATATATATATATATATATATATACACATACATACATACATACATATATGTGTGTGGGTGTGTGGGTGTGTGTATACACAGACACATTAGTATACAATATTTGTTTTTCTGACTTACTTCACTCTATATATAGGCTCTAGGTTCATCCACTTCATTAGAACTTACTGAACTGTTTCTTTTATATCAGTTCAGTTCAGTCGCTCAGTCGTGTCTGACTCTTCGTGACCCCATGATTCGCAGCACGCCAGGCCTCCCTGTCCATCACCATCTCCTGGAGTTCACTCAGACTCACGTCCATCGAGTCCGTGCTGCCATCTAGCCATCTCATCCTCAGTCGTCCCCTTCTCCTCCTGCCCCCAATCCCTCCCAGCATCAGAGTCTTTTCCAATGAGTCAACTCTTCGCATGAGGTGGCCAAAGTACAGGACTTTCAGCTTTAGCATCATTCCTTCCAAAGAAATCCCAGGGTTGATCTCCTTCAAAATGGGCTGGTTGGATCTCCTTGCAGTCCAAGGGACTCTCAAAAGTCTTCTCCAACACCACAGTTCAAAAGCATCAATTCTTCGGTGCTCAGCCTTCTTCACAGTCCAACTCTCACATCCATACATGACCACAGGAAGAACCATAGCCTTGACTAGACGGACCTTAGTCGGCAAATTAATGTCTCTGCTTTTGAATATACTATCTAGGTTGGTCATAACTTTTCTTCCAAGGAGTAAGTGTCTTTTAATTTCATGGCTGCAGCCACCATCTGCAGTAATTTTGGCACCCCCCAAAAATAAAGTCTGACACTGTTTCCACTGTTTCCCCATCTATTTCCCATGAAGGGATGGGACCAGATGCCGTGATCGTTTTCTGAATGTTGAGCTTTAAGCCAACTTTTTTGCTCTCCTCTTTCATTTTCATCAAGAGGCTTTTTAGTTCCTCTTCACTTTCTGCCATAAGGGTGGTGTCATCTGCATATCTGAGGTTATTGATATTTCTCCCGGCAATCTTGATTCCAGCTTGTGTTTCTCCCAGTCCAGCGTTTCTCATGATGAACTCTGCATAGAAGTTCAATAAGCAGCGTGGCGATATACAGCCTTGAGGTACTCCGTTTCCTATTTGGAAGCAGTCTGTTGTGCCATGTCCAGTTCGAACTGTTGCTTCCTGACCTGCATACAGATTTCTCAAGAGGTAGGTCAGGTGGTCTGGTATTCCCATCTCTTTCAGAATTTTCCACAGTTTCTTGTGATCCACACAAAGACTTTGGCATAGTCAATAAAGCAGAAATAGATGTTTTTCTGGAACTCTCTTGCTTTTTCCATGATCCAACAGATGTTGCAATTTGATCTCTGGTTCCTCTGCCTTTTCTAAAACCAGCTATGGCTGAGTATTATTCATCGTATATATGTACACAGTTTCTTTATCCATTCATCTGTTGATGGACATCTAGGTTGTTTCCATGTCCTAGCTCTTGTCAATGGTGCTGCAATGAACACTGGTGTACATGTGTCTTTTTCAGTTTTGGTTTCCTCAGGGTTTATGCCTAGTAGTGAGATTGTTGGGTCATACGGTGGTTTGTTTCTAGGTTTTAAAAGAATCTCCATACTATCTTCCATAGTGGCTGTATCAATTTAGATTCCTACTAACAGTGCAAGAAAGTTTCCTTTTCTCCACACCCTCTCCAGCTTTTATTATTTGTAGACTTTTTTTGATGATGGCCATTCTGAGTGGTGTGAGGTGGTATCTCATTATAGTTTTGATTTGCATCTCTCTAATTAAGACACTGAAGAAAGAAATTGCAGACAACATAAACAGATGGAGAGGTATTCTATATTCCTTGATTGGAAGACTAAATATTGTGAAAATGACTATACCATCAAATGCAATCTACAGATTCATACAATCCCTATCAAATTACCAATGACATTTTCCACAGAACTGAATAAAAAATTTCACAATTGATATGGAAACACAAAAGACCCCAAATATACAAAGCAGTCTTTTTTAAAAAATATAAATTTATTTATTTTAATTGGAGGATAATTACTTTACAATATTGTATTGGTTTTGCCATACTTCAACATGAATCCACCACTGGTATACACATGTTCCCCATCCTGAACCCCCCTCCCTCCTCCCTCCTCATACCATCCCTCTGGGTCATCCCAGTGCACCAGCCCCAAGCATCCTGTATCACGCATCGAACCTGGACTGGCAATTCATTTCACATATGATATTATATATCTTTCAGTGCCACTCTCCCAAATCATCCCACCCTCGCCCTCTGCCTCAGAGTCCAAAAGACTGTTTCATACATCTGTGTCTCTTTTGCTATCTCGCATACAGGGTTATCATTACCATCTTTCTAAATTCCACATATATGCCTTAGTATACTGTATTGGTGTTTTTCTTTCTGGCTTACTTCACTCCTTATAATAGGCTTCAGTTTCATCCACCTCATTAGAACTGATTCAAATGTATTTTTTTTAGTGGCTGAGTAATACTCCATTGTGTATATGTACCACTGCTTTCTTATCCGTTCATCTGCTGATGGACATCTAGGTTGCTTCCATGTCCTGGCTATTATAAACAGTGCTGCCATGAACACTGGGGTACACGTGTCTCTTTCAGTTCTGGTTTCCTCAGTGTGTATGCCCAGCAGTGGGATTGCTGGGTCATATGGCAGTTCTATTTCCAGTTTCTTAAGGAACCTCCACACTGTTCTCCATAGTGGCTGTACTAGTTTGCATTCCCACCAACAGTGTTAGAGGGTTTCATTTTCTTCGCACTTTCTTCAGCATTTATTGCTTGTAGACTTTTGGATAGCAGCCATTCTGCCTGGTATGAAATGGTACTTCCTTGTGGTTTTGATTTGCATTTCTCTGATAATGAGTGATGTTGAGCATCTTTTCATGTGTTTGTTAGCCATCTGTATGTCTTCTTTGGAGAAATGTCTATTTAGTTCTTTGGCCCATTTTTTGATTGGGTCATTTATTTTTCTGGAATTGAGCTGCAGGAGTTGCTTGTATATTTTTGAGATTAATTCTTTGTTAGTTGTTTCATTTGCTATTATTTTCTCCCATTCTGAAGGCTGTCTTTTCACCTTGCTTATAGTTTCCTTTGTTGTGCAAAAGCTTTTAATTTTAACTAGGTCCCATTTGTTTATTTTTGCTTTTATTTCCAATATTCTGGGAGGTGGTCAAGAGGATGCTGCTGTGATTTATGTTGGAGAGAGTTTTGCCTATGTTCTCCTCTAGGAGTTTTATATTTTTTGTCTTACGTTTAGATCTTTAATCCATTTTGAGTTTATTTTTGTGTATGGTGTTAGAAAGTGTTCTAGTTTCATTCTTTCACAAGTGGCTGACCAGTTTTCACAGCACCGCTTGTTAAAGAGATTGTCTTTTCTCCACTGCATATTCTTGCCTCCTTTGTCAAAGATAAGGTGTCCATAGATGCGTGGATTTATCTCTGGGCTATTTTGTTCCATTGATCTATATTTCTGTTTTTGTGCCAGTACCATACTGTCTTGATGACTGTGGCTTTGTAGTAGAGCCTGAAGTCACGCAGGTTGATTCCTCCAGTTCCATTCTTCTTTCTCAAGATTGCTTTGGCTATTCGAGGTTTTATGTATTGCCATACAAATCGTGAAATTATTTGTTCTACCTCTGTGAAAAATACTATTGGTAGCTTGATAGGGATTGCATTGAATCTATAGATTGCTTTGGGTAGTATACTCATTTTCACTATATTGATTCTTCCAATCCATGAACACGGTATATTTCTCCATCTATTAGTGTCCTCTTTGATTTCTTTCACCAGTATTTTATAGTTTTCTATATATAGGTCTTTAGTTTCTTTAGGTAGATATATTCCTAGGTATTTTATTCTTTTCGTTGCGATGGTGAATGGAATTTTTTCCTTAATTTCTCTTTCTATTTTCTCATTATTAGTGTATAGGAATGCAAGGGATTTCTGTGTGTTGATTTTATATCCTTCAACTTTACTAGATTCATTGATTAGCTCTAGTAATTTTCTGGTGGAGTCTTTAGGGTTTTCTATGTAGAGGATCATGTCATCTGCAAACAGTGAGAGACTGACTTCTTCTTTTCCAATATGTATTCCTTTTATTTCTTTTTCTGCTCTGATTGCTGTGGCCAAAACTTCCAAAACTATGTTGAATAGTAGTGGTGAAAGCGGGCACCCTTGTCTTGTTCCTGACTTTAGGGGAAATGCTTTCCATTTTTCACCATTGAGGATAATGTTTGCTGTGGGTTTGTCATATATAGCTTTTATTATGTTGAGGTGTGTTCTTTCTATTCCTGCTTTCTGGAGAGTTTTTATCATAAACGGATGTTGAATTTTGCCAAAAGATTTCTGTGCATCTATTGAGATAATCATATGGCTTTTATTTTTCAATTTGTTAATGTGGTGAATTATATTGATTGATTTGTGTATATTGAAGAATCCTTGCATCCCTGGGATAAAGCCCACTTGGTCACAATGTATGATCTTTTTAATGTGTTGTTGGATTCTGATTGCTAGAATTTTGTTAAGGATTTTTGCATCTTTGTTCATCAGTGATATTTGCCTGTAGTTTTCTTTTTTTGTGGCATCTTTGTCAGGTTTTGGTATTAGGGTGATGGTGGCCTCGTAGAATGAGTTTAGAAGTTTACCTTCCTCTGCAATTTTCTGGAAGAGTTTGAGTAGGATCGGTGTTAGCTCTTCTCTAAGTTTTTGGTAGAATTCAGCTGTGAAGCCTTCTTGTCCTGGGCTTTTGTTTGCAGGAAGATTTCTGATCACAGTTTCGATTTCCGTGCTTGTGACATGTCTGCTAAGATTTTCTATTTCTTCCTGGTTCAGTTTTGGAAAGTTGTACTTTTCTAAGAATTTGTCCATTTCTTCCAACTTGTCCATTTTATTAGCATATAATTGCTGATAGTAATCTCTTTGTATGATCCTTTGTATTCTTGTGTTGTCTGTTGTGATCTCTCCATTTTCATTTCTGATTTTATTGATTTGATTCTTCTCCCTTTGTTTCTTGACGAGTCTGGCTAATGGTTTGCAATTTTATTTATCTTCTCAAAGAACCAGCTTTTGGTTTTGTTGATTTTTGCTATGGTCTCTTTTGTTTCTTTTGTATTTATTTCTGCCCTAATTTTTAAGATTTTTTTCCTTCTACCAACCCTGGGGTTCTTCATTTATTCCTTTTCTAGTTACTATAGGTGTAGAGTTAGGTTATTTATTTGGCTTTTTTTCTTGTTTCTTGAGGTATGCCTGTATTGCTATGAACCTTCCCCTTAGCACTGCTTTTACAGTGTCGCACAGGTTTGGTCATTTTGTTTTCATTTTCATTCGTTTCTATGCATATTTTGATTTCTTTTTTGATTTCTTCTATGATTGTTGGTTATTCAGAAGCATGTTGTTTAGCCTCCATACGTTGGAATTTTTAATAGTTTTTCTCCTGTAATTGAGATCTAATCTTACTGCATTGTGGTCAGAAAAGATGCTTGGAATGGTTTCAATTTTTTTGAATTTACCAAGGCTAGATTTATGGCCCAGGATGTGATCTATCCTGGAGAACGTTCTGTGTGCACTTCAGAAAAAGGTGAAATTCATTGTTTTGGGGTGAAACGTCCTATAGATATCAAGTAGGTCTAACTGGTCTATTGTATCATTTAAAGTTTGTGATTCCTTGTAATTTTCTGTTTAGTTGATCTATCCATAGGTGTGAGTGGGGTATTAACATCTCCCACTATTATTGTGTTATTATTAATTTCCCCTTTCATACTTGTTAGCATTTGTCTTACATATTGTGGTGCTCCTATGTTGGGTGCATATATATTTATAATTGTTATATCTCCTTCTTGGATTGATCCTTTGATCATTATGTAGTGTCCTTCTTTGTCAAAGCAGTCTTGAGAAAGAAGAATGGAGCTGGAGGAATCAACCTTCCTGACTTCAGATTATACGACAAAGCTACAGTCATAAAGAAAGTATGGTACTGGCACAAAAACAGAAATATAGACTAATGGAACAAGACAGATAGTCCAGAGATAAACCCATACACCTATGGGTAACTTATTTTTGAGAAAGGGGACAAGAATATACAACAGGACAAAGACAGTCACTTCAATAAGTGGTGCTGGAAAAATTGGACAGCTTCATGTAAAAGAGTGCAATTAGAACATTCCCTAAGACCACAAAGATAAACTCAAAATGGATTATATATCTAAATGTAAGGCCAGAAACTATAAAACTCTTAGAGGAAATCATAGGGAGAACACTCAGTGACATAAATCACAGCAAGATCCTCTATGACACACTTCCTAGAGTGATGGAAATAAAAACAAAAATAAACAAGTGGGACCTAATTAAACTTTAAAGCTTTTGCACAGCAAAGGAAATTATAAACAATATGAAAAGACCACCTTCAGAATGGGAGAAAATAATGGCAAATGAAACAACTGACAAAGGGTTAATTTTCAAAATATAAAAGCACCAGCTCATATAAGTCAATACCAGAAAAGCAAACAACCCAATCAAAAGTGGGGAAAAGGCCTAAACAGACTTTTCTGTGAAGAAGGCATACAGATAGCTAATAAACACATGAAAAAATCCTCAACAAAAGCTGCTGCTGCTGCTGAGTCACTTCAGTCGTGTCCTACTCTGTGTAACCCCATAGACGGCGGCCCACCAGGCTCCCCCATCCCTGGGATTCACCAGGCAAGAATACTGGAGTGGGTTGCCATTTCCTTCTCCAACACGTGAAAGTGAAGTTGCTCAGTCGTGTCCGACTCTTAGCGACCTCATGGACTTCAGCCTACCAGGCTCCTCTGTCCATGGGATTTTTCAGGTAAGAGTACTGGAGTGGGTTGCCATTGCCTTCTCCACAACAAAAGCTAGTATATTCTTAATAAATAAATAAATAATAATAATAATATACTGTTTGTTTGACAGCTTAAGGCTGAAATACAGAGAAAAGACACTGGTCCAAGCATAAGAAGAGATAAGTCCTTGAATAAAACACCAACACAGGCTTACCTGGTGGCAGCAAAGAATCTGCCTGCAATGCAGGAGCTGCAGGAGACGCGAGTTGGATCCCTGGCTTGGGAAGGTCCCTTGGAGGAGGGCATGACAACCCATTCCAGTATTCTTGCCTGGAGAATCCCATGGACAAAGGTGCCTGTCAGGCTACGGTCGGTAGCGTCACAAAGAGTCAAACATGACTGAAGCTTCTTAGCACGCACATGCAAGATACCAATACAGAAGTTCTAAAGACATACACATGAGACCAAGCAAGAGTTTTAAATGCAAGATAAGAAGGAACATTCCTTCAGGGAATAAAGAAGGAATAAAGAAGATACAAAGTTAGGTTTTCAGCAGCTCTTGGCAACTTCATAGTCTTTCTCCCTTCTCTGTACAACTAACACAAGATAGATGTGTGGTTATGCAAATGTACTAATTACATATTTCAGGGAGATATGCTTATTAAAACTGTGAAAATAATATGGTTTAATTTTGTGAAACGACATAATTTGGAAATTTTTATTTTAATCAGTCTTTGGTCCCAGCTTCCCAATTCACTATATCTCAAAAAGGCACTCAACTGTTCAACACTGAATAAGTATATATGGGGAATGATGAGAAGGATTGCTCAGTGAGTGACTCCAAATGCTCAGAATCCCTAGAAATGAGCTAGCTGGTTGAGGAGTCCTTTTAGTGGGAAAGGCTACATACAATCTTACTTCTCCAGGTCTTAGGGCCTATTTTCTCAGTTTTCCCAGCACTCCACTGGGCTTCCCAGGTGGTGATAATGGTAAAGAATCTATCTGCCAATGCAGGAAACACAAAAGAGACTCAGGTTCAATTTCTGAGTCGGAAAGATCCCCTGGAGTAGGAAATGACAACCCACTCCAATATTCTTGCCTGGAAAATTCCATGGGCAGAGGAGCCTTTTGGGCTCCATCCATGGGGCCGCAAAGAGTTGGACACAACTGAGCAACTGGACCACCACCACCACCCAGCTCTCCCCAAAATAGCTGGGTCCAAGTTCAAACTGCTTCATATCTGGTCCTAAATTTTACTCCCATTACCACTCTCCATCACCCCCTACCCAGACAAGGCCTTTGTTATACTTCTAACAGGGACTAGGCAGGCTTCNTGATAATATACATTATATTATTATTACATATATGATTATAATTATATAGTACAAATAATTATACAGTTATATACAATTATATAATAGAATTATACATGATTGTTATTGCATATGCTAATATTAATAATTATGCAATATTAGTTGCTATCACTTATTAGGCTTTTACAGTGTTAACACATTCTTCCCATTGCCTGATCCCTATCACCTTTCTCCTAATAATGCTAACTTACTCTTCAGATCTGGCTCAGCTTGGTCATCAGTTCCTTCAGAAAGCCTGCCCAACACTGTCATAGCCTAGATTAGATGTCCCTGCTGCCCTCCTAGTTCCCTTTATTTTCTCTCTCGAAATACATATCACACTACACTGCCTGCTGATGTTGATTTCTGTAACAAGAATATGAGCTCCATGAAAAGAGAGAGATCAAATTGCTTTGTTGTTCTTTATACTGCCTGTGCCAGTATAGTGTCTGGCACAGAGTAGGCATTCAATAAATATTTGTTGCTTGGCACTTTATACAACAGAAAAAAAGCTAGTATGTCCTTCATCAGTTAACTCAACTTCCTCTTCAATATAGCTATAAAAAGGCAAACAGAAGTGAAACCGACTCTTCACTGAAAGAATGCCATGCTGTGTGCAGTTTATAGTGAAAAAGATGGCTCATCACCACCTATGGATCTTGCTCTTTTGCCTACAAACCTGTGAGTTCTGACCCTTGCTGATCCCTCCTAATTTGCTATTAAGTTTTGGAAATTGACCTTAAGGCGGCTATTGAAATTTGGCCTGCTTTAATAGAAACACCCTGGGTCTCAAAAGGGATCCTCCTGACTGGGAAGAGACTTAAGATCCAAATCTATCTGTTTTTCAGCTTTAGAGTTTATATATCTGAATTTTATCTGTACTCAGCCTCTAAACATCTGAGAAAAACTCTTCTGCTCAGAAGGGTCAGCTTATGGTAGACCTGCCCAGAAAACCAACAAAGGAACAGATAGTCCAAAACTTTGAAAAACTTAAAAGCAATTTTTTGGGGGCATTAGAATGTGTTATATAAAATTTAACAGAGATATGACTTAATTATTTCATTGCTCCTGCAGATTAGGGTGACACATGACTATAATTATCATTGTAAAAACTTCATCTCTTTAAGTTCTCTTTATTTTCAAAGCACATTCAGAGCTATTACTCTGCTTCTGTCCTCCAAAAACTCTAAAATTAATGGAGAAGAGAGTATTATCCCTGTTTTATAAATAAATTAGTTCTCAAAAAAGAAATGAAGAAGTTGAACTAAAAATCCTGTTTTTGTTACTTAAGGCTTAACAGTAAAGTATAATGGTCAAATGAATATTGCTTGTTGTTAGTACAAAGGAAACTATGTAACATTAACATAGTTTTGGGAGTGTTTTGTCATTGCATGTATTATCTCACTGAATCCAAACAATTGCCTTGTTTATGTAAAAACTGTCATTTCTAAAAATACTTACAGTGTCGCTTATCAGCTTTGGAAATGCACTAGCAAATTCCTGGCATGAGTTAGAACACAGAGACTCTAGTGGGTTAGGATTTCTGGAAAAGGTAGAATTGGTACACTGTGGTATCTCTGATTCCCTTGACCACTTAAAGCTGTGGCTCCTTCAATGTGAGCTTCCTTGAGATTGTATCCACTGGGCAGGTCAAATTTTTAGAGCCTGTGGTAGTCACGCTGACAGACAAGTAGAAAATGCAAGTAGATGGGGGAAAATATTGGATAGAACCTAAGTGGAAATCTAGGGATGTCCCCAGTCTTTCAAAGAAGGGCTAGACAGGGAGGCATTTGATACCACTGACCTAGCAAAGCTCAATGGAAGTGAGTTTGAGTGAACTCCGGGAGTTGGTGATGGACAGGGAGGTCTGGCGTGCTGCGATTCATGGGGTCACAAAGAGTCAGACACGACTGAATGACTGAACTGAACTGAACTAGCAAAGCATTCACAATTTTTATGTACACACTCTTATGTGATATATACTAAGATCATTGAAATAAGCAAGATAGATGTCCTTAATTTCATTATGCAAAAAAAAAAAAAGTAGACTCTAAGACTTGAATTAAACAATTCATCTAAAATTTCACGGCCTGAAATTGGTAGAGCTGAAAATGAACATTTGTTCTGTTAATCCCAGGGCTATAGTTCTTTCTGTTCCACACTTTTCTGACCTTTCATTCATTCAGTTTTCAAGTCCCTGATGCTCTTCAAAGGGCTACTGTACACTACATGAAAGGCAGCTCTAAGATATACTTGCCTCATCTACTGAAATGGAAATCAGAGTTATTGAATCAGCTAGCAATGAATCATTCATCCATTAGCTTTAGAACTTTGGGAAAGTTATATAAAATCCACCTGTTGTCAGAAAGGGGAATATTTCCCTCTTCTGCCTCTTGAGTTCTGTGGCTGGACTAATAATAAAACTGACATAACAACAAAATTCTGTAAAGCAATTGTCCTTCAATTAAAAATAAATAAATTTTTAAAAATGGACATGGGATAGATTGCAGGAGAAAAGAAACAATTTTTTTTTCAATTTTTTCAACTTTTTATTTTATATTGGAGTATAGCTGATTAGGGGCTTACCTGGAGGCTCAGTGGTAAAAGAGTCGGCCTGACAATGCAGGCGTCGCCAGACACTGTTTCGATCCCTGAATGGGAAGATCCCCTGGAATAAGAAATGACAACCCTTTCTTGTCTGGAAAATTCTGTGGACAGAGGAGCCTGGCAGGCTGCAGTCCATGGGGTCGCAAAGAATCACTGAGCATGTGTCCACACATGCACGCAAGCACACACACACAGGGCCAACTAACAATGTTGTGATAGTTTCAGGTGAACAGCAAAGGGACCCAGCCATATGTACACATGTATCCATTCTCCCTCAAACTCCCTTCCCATCCAGGCTGCCATGTAACATCCCTGGGCTATACAGTAGGTCTTCATTGGTTACCCATTTTAAATACAGCAGTGTGTACATGTCCATCCCAAACTCTCTAACTATCCTGTCCCCCCATCTTTCCCTCCTGGCAACCATAATTTCATTCTCTAAGTTTATGAGACTGAGAAACAAATTTTAATTTGTGCACTCAGAAGTCTCATAGAAATGGAAACTAAGAAGTGGCCAAAACAAACAGCTTTTACTTTTTAGACAAAGAAACAAATTTGTGAAGAATCAACAAGACAAAGAAACTCAGGCTTTTGGGGCTCAGTCAGTGAAGAATGTAAACAGACTTGGGACTTGAGATGGTAGATTAAAATAACAAGGTTTTTTTGTATAGGCTTCTTGCCCTCAAATTCCCTGTCTTTGTTGATAAAGATGTCCTTATACCTTGAGATGCTGTGAGGTTTATTTTCTGCTTTCAGGGGGACAGAGAAGAATCAGAGTTTTCCTCTTGCACAGTGGCTTCTTCTCAATCAACTTTTATTCAAAATAATCAATATGGAGAATCTCCTGGTGGCCAAGTGGTTATGATTCTGGGCTTTCATTGCAGTGGCCTAGGTTCAATCCCTGGTCTGAGAACTAAGATTCCCACAAATGATGCAGCCAAAAAAAAAAAAGAAAGAAAGAAAGAAAAGAAAAAATCATATGTCATTGTGGCATATTTGGGGGCAGTCCATCCTGGGCTGTGTTGGGTTCAGCCAACCCAACATTGTTATATAGACTTCAAAACGGGAGAACTCTTAGTACAATAAGATTGTTTTGAGAATCAAAATGATAACCCAGGTACGACAGCTAGCACAGTATCTGAATATAGTAGGTGCTTACCAAATCCTAGCTAATGTTGTTTTTCACACCTGCTTTTCATATGGTGTTAGGGAAGGGCCAGGGCTTTCTTACACAGAGATCCTGGCCAAGATTCCTCTGTTTAGGATGATCCAAGGAACATGAGCTGGTGAAAAGATGGTACGAATTTGAGCTTAGGTATGGGCTTTGGAAGTTCCTGAAGAGAAAACCAGGGATGAAATATTCCCTTTGTCAAGCGCCCATTAATGAGAGGTGGGAGTCCGTTTTTATAGCGGTAAAACCAGAAGTACTTTCATGTACAGTTTGGCTTTGTTGAATGGATATGTTTGCCTCTTAAAATTATTCTACCAACATTTCCTAAGTGCAAAAATGTACCCCATGTCCTTCTTGCTGCTACTCCTGACAAAGATGGTCCCTGATATTTAGCATTGAGCTTAGATGTCAACACTGACTGTACTTACTTCCCTGGAATGAATTCTGAACAATTTAAGCAGCTGAGATGCAATGGGAAAAGGGAATTAGAAATCCCCCTTTTTCCCTGGAAAGCACTGAAATAAGAGGAGTCTGAGTGTGCAAGCTCATGACCATTCCATGTTGGAAAAGTTTTCTTGAAGAGCCAAGACTCACAGTCTTATGTTTGTGATCTCAGCTTCCTCATCATGACCTGTGAACACTGTGACTCTGACTGTCCTTCCAAGTATTCTACCAGCCGCCAACTGTTTGGGATAAAAAACAAGAGCCCACCACGTTTGCTCCATGCTCACTTCCTTCTACATATTCTCTCTCACACTCCTTTAATTCTTCCTTTTCTCTGTACCTTTCTTGCTTCTTTCTTCAACCCCTCCCCTTGCTGCCTTCTCCTCTCTCATCAATGATAGTAATAATTAACCACTTATGGAGCAGTCACTACGTATCTGTCATTACTCTAAGTAGTCTGCATATGTTATTTTGCCTAATCCTCATAACACCCTTTGAGATGGGTACTGTTAATATTACAGAAGGAAATAGAGGTCATTTAGCCAAAAAGTGGAGGAAGTAGGATTTGAACTCCTGTCTATAGACTTAACCACTGAGTCAGTGCTGCCTTTACCACTTTGATGCTGAAATAGAATAGTATATTATCTTTGAGGCTGATGGTTATCACACTTTGGGATTTATCATGAGTGGTGATTATTCAGCAGAAACTGGGCCAATCTCTGTAACCACCTACAGAGGAGGTTAGAGGCTGGTGGGCAGGCTTTTGCCAATAACAGAATTTTGGGCAGGCCAGCAAGGTACAGTATCCAAAGAAATGACCATATTGAGACATGATTCAAGTACCATTCACATGAGCATGGTTATAGAATGATTTGAATTTGCTTTTTTAAAACAAACAAAGATCCAATATCAACAAGATCTCAGTGTTCTGCTGAATGTAGAGCACAGTCATGAGGCATTCCAGCAGCTGATGCAAAAACTAGGGGGAAAAAAAAGAATGAAAAAGTAAATAAATCAAGGAAAGGTGAGTGGGCCCCTCTAGATATCTGTTTATGGATAAGTAAGCCCCAACCATCATCCTAGGAGTTGGAGACAAGATTTCACGCCTGGAGAGGAGTCCTGGCAAGTGTCAATTTGCCATTAGTCCAAAGTCCTATTAGAGAGGGGCCTTCAGCTTCCCTCATAGCTCAGTTGGTAAAGAATCCACCTGCAATGCAGAAGACCCCAGTTCAATTCTTGGGCCAGGAAGATCCACTGGAGAAGGGATAGGCTACCCACTCTAGTATTCTTGGGCTTCCTTGGTGGCTCAGCTGGTAAAGAATCGATCTGCAATGTGGGAGACCTGGGTTTGATCCCTGGGTTGAGAAGATCTCCTGGAGAAGGGAAAGGCTACCCACTCCAGTATTCTGGCCTGGAGAATTCCATGGACTGTATAGTTCATGGGGTTGCAAAGAGTTGGACACAACTGAGTGACATTCACTTTCAAGATAAAGATGAAGCCTCTGTTTTAGAAAGAGATTTGAGCAGACAACTGCCATAGACCTTCCAGAAAGGCTTAAAAACAAAAGCCCAGTTACAGAAATGGAAGAATATATTATGTATGGGGAAAACTAGGTATTAGGACATTAGCTTTAAAATCCAGTCTCCAAGAGATGCTTGAGGCTGCATCCTTATAACAATGTGAGACTCCAGTAGAGGGGGTAGTGACCCTCATCAATCCAATATGCCAGAGCAGCCCTGGAAATCAGTGTGTGACCCCAGAGCAGCCAGAGTGCTTCCACAATAGGCACCCAAAGGTCAATGCTAGGTCACTTGGGCTCCTCGAATAATTCCCAAACCGGACTTTTGTTCTCTTGAACTTAAGAGAAGGATGAATCTGTATGGGGGTAACTAGGCTCGGCTATGTGGAAGCTAGAAAAGAAAGAGGTCTGAGCAGTCAATTGGGTGACTGATGTTAGTGGAGGTACATACCCACTACACCGTTTCCTTCACTATACTCAATTTTTTATTATATGCTTAGAGTGCTGTGGTTATTGTTCAGTCACTAAGTTGTGTCTGACTCTGTGATCCCAAGGACTGCCACACACCAGGCTTCCCTGTCCTTCACTGTCTCCCAGAGTTTGCTCAGATTCATGTCCATAGAATGCTGAGTAATGATAAAATGATTAGTGACAGGATCTCATCTTTGAGAATCTATGTGCGTGGGTGTGTGTGTGTATTTATTTTGCAGAAGAGGATTCATGTCACCCTAAATCTCAATAAAGATTATATAAAGTAAAGAAAAAAAAAGCCAGCAGAAAATAGTATACTATTGGAAGGACTGATGTTGAAGCTGAAACTCCAATACTTTGGCCACCTGATGCAAAGAGCTGACTCATTGGAACAGACCCTGATGCTGGGAAAGATTAAGGGCAGGAGGAGAAGGGGACGACAGAGGATGAGGTGGTTGGATGGCATCATTGACCCAATGGACATGGGTTTGGGTGGACTCCGGGAATTGGTGATGGACAGGGAGGCCTGGTGTACTATGGTTCATGGGATCTCAAAGAGTCGGACACGACTGAGCGACTGAACTGTATGGAGGTGGTAGGTTCCTTGTTCTAAAACCCTCATAAGCAAGGAGTTTCCGTTCTCATGGAGAATGACACAAAGCTTCTCTCCGCTAACCCTTTGCTTCCTCTTTGTCCTTCTTTCCCTTCACTCAGAGTAACCAGTTACAACCATCTCTCTTCTGGGTGCTGCTGCTTCTGGTAGCTCTTCCAGACCTGCAGTACTCAGGGAAGCAGTGGATAGGGGGAGACAAGGGGAAAGTTAGCTACAGCTGAAGAAATATCAAGAAATGCTGATTTGAAGGGTCCTAAAGAAGCAAGGGGGTTTGGGTAGCTATTAAGCAACAATATGCCCTTCCTTGTTTCCATTCCCATGAAAGCCTTCATGCTGGCCTTTTGTAACATCTCTATAATACTTCAGTTCTGTTTTTTTTCCATAAGAGTTGTCTGGGGGTATTATTTTAATCTCTGTATCAATGTTTTCTTATTTTACATTACAAATACTTATGGTGCCTAGTATATGCCAAGTACTTTTCTAATAGGTTTACAAATATTAACTTATTTAACATAACACTTCTATGAAGTGAAGTCCTCCTGTTAGTTTATTTAGAAGCTGATAAAACCGAAGCACAGAGAGGTTAGCAGAGAGGTTAACTTTCCCAAGGTCTCATGACTAGAACCTGGCAGGAGCAGGATTCAAGCTCAGGCAGTCTGGGTTTTCATTAGTAAGTCATGGTGCCTGACACAGGGGCAGAAGGAGGGTGCCTCTCATGGCAACTCTCCCTTTTGGGGTCTCTGGTTTCTTCTCTATTGCTGTATATACCTGAGAGCAGTGTCATGTCATCTAATTTTCATACTTCCTCAAAAGTAGTAGAGAAATTTTATTTCATTTACCAGTAGAATCCTGTGGTTTAGCAGGTAACTGGCTTAGTCATGGTCATTTAGCTAATTGGCAACAGAACCTTGGCTCAAACTTGTTTCTTGATCTTTTACTCACCATGCTATGAACCCCTAGCCTGTGGATATATGCAAATCTTTGTTAACAATATGAGAATATTAGAGTGGAAAGAATTTACTGTTACCCAACTGCTCTTTCTTATTAATCAGTTTATATTCTGAACCTTCCTTACCAAGGGCCAGAGACATGTAGAGTTATTTCTTGCCCTCACTGTTTCTCTTACTCTAAGTTTTCTATCTTGCTTTTTATTGCTAGAAAAAGGGAAAGTGGGTCAGTTGCCCAAAAAGTATTTATTCTTTTAACAAATATTTAATAACCATCCACTAATTGTAAAGGAAATACTAGTGACCAAAACAGAAAAAGACTACGTGGCAATTACATTCTCATCAGGGTGAAAGGTAGGGAAGACCATAAGTAAACATGCACATGCAATGCTTTAGTAGTCCTAAGTGCTGAGAAGAAAAATAAATAAGGCCAGGCAATAGAGAGTGATGGGAAAGAGACTTAAGCATGGTGAAGCTGAAGATAGGACACTGGAACAGAGTTTCACAGTGAAGGAGTGCTGGAAAGGGTGTTGTAAAAAAAAAAAAAAAAAAAGGACAACAGCAAGTATTTAATAGAAAATGTTCTAAGGTGTTCTTAGCCAGTTTGAAGAACGAGAAAGTCATTGTGGTTGGAGTGGGCAGAGGAGAGAAGGATATGAGATCAGATGGGAGGAGATAGCATCTAGGAGACTAGGAAGTCCCTTGAAACCCCAAATGTACACTGTCTTTGGTTTTAATAGACTCTCTTACTCCTTGGAAGGAAAGTTATGACCAAGCTAGATAGCATATTGAAAAGCAGAGATATTACTTTGCCAACAAATGTCCATCTAGTCAAAGCTATGGTTTTTCCAATGGTCATGTATGGATGTGAGAGTTGGACTGTGAAGAAAGCTGAGCACAGAAGAATTGATGCTTTTGAACTGCGGTGTTGGAGAAGACTCTTGAGAGTCTCTTGGAGGAGATCTAACCAGTCCATTCTGAAGGAGATCAGTCCTGGATGTTCATTGGAAGGACACATGCTGAAGCTGAAACTCCAATACTTTGGCCACCTGATGCGAAGAGTTGACTCATTGGAAAAGACTCTGATGCTGGGAGGGATTGGGGGCAGGAGAAGAAGGGGATGACAGAGGATGAGATGGCTGTATGGCATCACCGACTCAATGGACATGAGTTTGGGTGAACTCCGGGAGTTGGTGATGGGCAGGGAGGCCTAGAGTGCTGCGATTCATGGGGTTGCAGAATCAGACACGACTGAGCGACTGAACTGAACTGAACTCAAGGAGAACTATGAAGTTTAGGTCTAAATGCCCTCTCTGTTGCCATCAGTAATTGTTATTTTGTAATCTCTTCGGGTTTTACCCAACTTCTCAGTAAATTTACTTCTCAGCAAATTTCCCTTACTCAGGTCTGAAGAATTTCCCTCTGGCCAGTTAACCTCCTCCTACCCCATCAATATTTCTAACCCAGATAAAGTTTCTGAGTCTTTATTTTTTCCAAACACATTTCTTATTCTCATATTCTCTATTTCCTTCTTTCAATCAGTGGTTTTGGGCAGCTACTTAATCATGAAACGTACATTTGTAAAGTTCACCCATTCACATGGGTTCATCCAGGGAAACAGGAGTTATCATCTAAAACACAAAAGATATATAAAGCTGAGCTTCCCTTCCAGGAGGGGAAATCCAGCTCCAGTGAATAGGCTGTCCATGGTGTTCTCTGTTCAAGCTGGTGTCATCCTGACCCTCCAGTTACCTCTTCACCATAGCTACCTAGAGGTCATGGGGAACCTATTTTTCCACCCAAGCCCACATCACAGAGTTCAAGCCTTTTCTTGCCTTTGCTTCTCTTCTAGAAGTATTGCCTTTCTCCCACCCTATCCTGCTATGGTCTGACTATGGGAATCAGGAAATCACACTTATTCAGTTCAGTCATTCAGTCATGTCTGACTCTTTGCAACCCGATGGACTGCAGCACACCAGGCTTCCCTGTCCATCACCAACTCCTGGAGCTTGTTCAGACTCATGTCCATCAAGTCAGTGATGCCATCCAACCATCTTATCTTCTGTTGTCCACTTCTCCTCCTGCCTTCAATCTTTCCCAGCATCAGGGTCTTTTCCAGTGAGTCAGTTTGCATCAGGTGGCCAAAGTATTAGAGTTTCAGCTTCAGCATCAGTCCTTCCAATGAATATTCAGGACTGATTTCCTTTAGGACTGATGGGTTGGATTCCCTTGCAGTCCAAAGGACTCTCAAGAGTCTCTCCAGCACCACAGTTCAAAAGCATCAATTCTTTGGCGCTCAGTTTTCTTTATAGTCCAGCTCTCACATCACGTATATAGCTTTGACTTGTATGGACCTTAGTTGGCAAAGTAATGTCTCTGTTTTTTAATATGCTGTCTAGGTTGGTCATAGCTTTTCTTCCAAGGAGCAAGCATCTTTTAATTTTATGGCTGCAGTCACCATCTGCAGTGATTCTGGAGCCCAAGAAAATATAATATCTCACTGTTTCCATTGTTTCTCCATCTATTTGCCATGAAGTGATGGAACCAGATGCAATGATCTTAGTTTTTTGAATGTTGAGTTTTAAGCCAAATTTTTCACTCTCCTCTTTCACTTTCATCAAGAGGCCCTTTACTTTCTTCACACTCATTAGGAGATATTATAAATATGAGTCATCTCTTTTTCACTGGGCCCCAAGCCTGCTCACCAGTCCCTTCATCCCCTCAGTCAACCTGTTAACTCTTTGGGGGTGTTCCTTAGAGCAGCATTTCCTCAAAAATTTTACATTCATCAAAATAATAATAGCAACTATCATTTTTATGTGCCAGGAATTTGTGCTTAGTTTCCTTTCTTCATAATTGCATTTAATAATTACCTATATTTTAAAGGTAAGGAACCTAAGAATCAGAAAATTTCAGTTGTTTCCCCCAAATAACATATCTAGGTTCAAATATCCCTAGATTCAAGACCTGTACCCCTAACTTTACACATCTTAAGTAGTCCCTCTCCTGCCTCCTCTTGCTTCCCACATTACTGAAGATATGGAGGCCATCAAGCATGACTCAGCTCAATTCAGTTCAGTTCGGTAGCTCAGTCGTGTCCGACTCTGTGCGACCCCATGAATTCCAGCACGCCAGGCCTCCCTGTCCATCACTAACTTCCAGAGTTCACCCAAACTCACGTCCATCAAGTTGGTGATGCCATCCAGACATCTTATCCTCTGTCGTCCCCTTCTCCTCCTGCCCTCAATCCCTCCCAGCATCAGAGTCTTTTCCAATGAGTCAACTCTTTGCATGAGATGGCCAAAGTACTGGAGTTTCAGCTTTAGCATCATTCCTTCCAAAGAACACCCAGGACTGATCTCCTTTAGAGTGGACTGGTTGGATCTCCTTTCAGTCCAAGGTGACTAGCTACCATTTTATCTTCTCTGTTCCAAAAAGTCCACTACATATTAAGCAACATCTATGTGCCCTCCCAACAATTTCATGAGGTAGGCATTACTATATTCTATCTTGTAGCTAAGTAAGATAAGGGCCTCAGTAACTGTCAGGAATTGAACACAGGCCCATTGGACTCAAACCATGTGCCTCTTCCATCTTGCCAAGCAAACTTTCTTCTATCCTTACTCCCAACAAGACTTCAAAATATCAGTATCCTTTCATTCATCCTTTCCTTTTTTCCTTCCTTTTCAGATGAAGGCATGAGCCTCCTCTGACTGAAAACATATACCTTTCTCTGCACACCATTTCCCTTCCATTTTTTGTTCCACACAAGCCTTAGTGGCCTGTGTATACTTCACTGTGCTTGGTGCTTGGGATTTTAAGACAAGATTCCTGGATTCAAGTGACTCGGTGTCCAGAAACAGACAGGTGGGCTCATGACTACCACCCAGTATGGCACGTACTTTGAGAGAGAAACAAAGAACTCCATGTGTAGGGACATCTATCCTAGATCAGGGAAAGCTCTATCCTCTTTGCCTCCATACCACACTTCCCCCATCAATATCTTCTATTTCAAAACAAAATCAAATAAATTAGTTTTGTTTGGCTCTCTAGCTAGCTATTTGTTCTATTTTATAACCTTTCTTTCACTATGAAGCTTCTCCAATTCTTTACCACCTTTTCTATCCTCAATCCTCTACACTCTGGCCTCCATTTGAATCATCCTAACTTGAACTACATTCTCAAAGGCCATCAGTAACCTCCTAATGGACAAATCTAGGGGTCATTTTCAGCCTTTAACTCACTTAAGACTCTGGATCACTAGACGTCAGTGACAGTTACTTTCTTGAGATTTTTTCTCCTCCTGGGTTTCATGATTTTGTCCACTATTGGTGCCTCTCTTGCCACTGTATCACTCAATCTATGCAGTTTCTTTTGATAGTGCCTCTTCTATAACTGTAAGCACTTATCACAAGGCTCAGCCTTGGACTTCAGCCTACTCTTCCTGAGTGACCCTCCCCTTCAATCACCTCCTCTCCAGAGATGATTCCTAAACCACTTGGATTTCAGTTTGATGGCAAGTGACAGAGACTCAAAAATAAGAATTCCTTAAAGAAGAAAGAAATTTATTTCTTGTTAGTGTAAAATGACTGGAGTTGGCAGTTCAGTTGGTAGAATAGTTCACAAGGTCATCAGGGATCCACACTTTTTGAGTCTTCCTGCTCCATGATTCTCAGTACTTGGCTTCCTCTTCTTGATCCAAAATGTCCAAGATCCACTGTCATGGCATTCCAGCCTATAACAAGCAAGGAAGAGATGAAGAAAGCAAACGCCGTCTTCTTAACGACATAAAAGTCAATACAATATTTGTACTTTCATCCCATGGACCTGGACTTAGTCACATGACCAAACTGAGGTTGCAGAAAGTTGGGCGATGTAATCTTTATTCTGAGTGACAATACACCTTGCTAAAAATTAGGGATTCTATTACTAAGAATGAAGCAGAAAACAAATATTGGAAAACAACCAGCAGATTCTGCCACAGCCCCCAAACAATACTTTGAATACATTAACTTTTCTTATCTTTCATTCCTCTAACTTCTTATTTAGTGGTGCACCATCATCTCACATTCAGTGTTTCTGACATTAAACTTGTCTTCTCCTTTTGACCTCTTTCAAGCATAAACTTAATCAAATTCCAGTATTAGTTTTCCACTCTCATGAAGTAGACACCCAATATACTGTTGAATTTTATGACATGCCTCTTCATTCCTTGCCTTTCTTTGTGCTATCTCTCCAGTTCATCTCTTCCTTTCCATTCCCATTCCCACCCCTTGATTCATGCCCAGATGGCTAACAGTAGCCTCTGAAATGGTCTTTCAAGCCCAGCTTTTCTTTCCTCTTATTCCTCCATTTCCTACATTATTACCATGACTCTAACCCTAAAGCATTATTAGCCTTTGTTCTCAAAAACTTCATAGCTTCCCCCTGCCTGTAGTGCAGACTTCAAACTCAGGTCTGTCCTAAATCTAAACCTAAATTTATATTTCTAGCCTGATTGCTCTCTACTTTGTTAAGCAAATCTATACTTATTCAACCTACATCACACATCTTCTCTTTCTAAACCTTTATTCAGAACCTGAAGACCTGAGACACTAATTCTTTCCCTTTCTATCTAGTAACATTCTTTTCACTCTTCAAGGTCCTCTTCAAATTCTGTTTCCTCCAAGAAGTTTTTTCTAACCACTGCAGATCAAAGTGATCTATCCTTCTTAAAATTCCTATTGTAATTACTGTCTCTACCATTCATCTGGATTTATCATTTACCAGCTCATATTACAAAGATGAGTTATGAGTGTGTGTGTGTCTTATTTCTCTAACCATATATGAAATTTTTAAAAAGGACACAGAACTTGTCTTGGTCATAGACTTGCATAGTGCTTTTTGTAGTAAGTCCTTAAGACATTTTTGTGCCACAAATTCTCTCTGAAATTTTTTCTTAAGGTTGCCTCCAACATGAATATACTGTTCGAGTCCCCTCAGCATCTAGAGAAATAAATATTAGCATTGGTTGATATGGAGAGTCTTAAAACACCAAAGCCTTTAAGAGAAGAATAGAGCCCACCAAGTGCAGTGGTACTGAAAACTGTCTCTCCGTGCTTTACCTGAATTAGCCCTTAATAATGGTTCTTCATACATTCTTCAGTATGGTCTTGGTGTTACCAAGGTCATCATAGAGATGGACTAGGGAAGTCCTAAAGGGCATATCCTAACTGTTAAGGTGAGGATGAGAATGAGAATCGTTATCATTAATAACCTCAGAAATAACTAGCATTTATTTTGCCTTGATGGTCAACAAAGAGTTTCCATTCATATATGATTTTTCTGATCACTAATTAGATAGGCAAACTTTATAGTTACTTTGCCATTCTGTAGATGAAGAAACTGAGACTCAGAAAAGCCTCGTGACTTTATTAAGGCTGACCAGCTCATATGTAGAAGTAGCAGCTATGGCTACTCATAGCACCTATGACTTCATTCTCCCTATCTTTTCTTTGCATGCTATCGTTCTGTGGTTGCTTCATACCTCCGTTGGGTGTTCAAAGGTACATATTATGCTTGTGCAAGCCCTACCCTTTTTCTCAGAGAGCTCAGGAGTCTCACCAACAGCACCACAGCACAAAATAGTAAAAGGACTTCCTTTAGCTTAGCTATCTGACATACCCACTGCCTCACTCTTTGATACCCAAGCACCACATCCTGAATGACTTGCGAGAGGAGACAAGATACACTTCAAAAAGCAACACCACCCGCCAACCACTCTGTGACTGCACAACTGCCCTCCTACTAAGATCTCAGCCTTGGTAAACTGCCCACCATTTCCTGGGGTTTGACGAGAAAACCCACCAGAACTATGAGTCTATGGAACCCCCACCTTTTCTATCTTCTCACACTGAACCTGAATCCAAAGAGTGAAATGGAAGTTAGGCACAAGGACTTGATATTAAAAAAAAGGAAAGAAACTTTGTGAGATCTGGCACCAAGGCCAGCTGTACACTTTGCAGAACCCAGTAGAATATGAAAATACAGGGTCTTTTTACAAGTAATATTAAGAAGTTCATGACAACACAGCAGCATCACATCAAGTTCAGGTCCTTCTGAGCTCAAGGCTCTGTACCCTGCACAGGTCACATGTCCAGTTGGAGACATTCAAGGATTCAGGCTGGGACACTCCAAGTGCCTCTCTACCAGATCTCATCAACACAGTGGCAGAGCTTGCCTGGGGAGAATTAATCTTCAAGGAATGGATTTTGGTAAACTCTGACTCCTGCCACCAAAGACAAGCTTAGTCTCTTTTTCTGTTCCCTCAGTAGTTTGGTTGCTATTGCTTTTACTGTTTAGTACTCATCATATTGTATTCCTGTTCACATATATGCACATGCGTCTTATTCTCTGAGCTCTGAGTTCCTCAGAAGTACCACCATGTCTTATTCAACCCTGAGTGGCACCTGTTTAGTCATGTCCTACTCTTTTGCAGTCCGGTGGACTGTAGCCCGCCAGGCTCCTCTGTCCATGAGATTTCCCAGGCAAGAATACTGGAGTGGCTTGCCATTTCTTTCTCCAGGGCATCTTCCCAATCCAGGCAGATTCTTCACCACTGAGACACCTGGGAAGCCCTAAAACTTAATAAATGTTTGTAGATAAGGGTCTTTAGTCTCCTTCTTCCACCTAGGACTTTGTTACATCTCCATCTCTACTTAGCCCACCCCAACTAAGTCACCAGTCCTTGCCTGGGATATTCCTTCTAAAGGAGAATCTTGGATGTTCTGAGAGGAAAGAGGTTTATGTAAGCAGTCCCTGGCTTGTCCAGAAAGTACTGGGCTAGAGTGCAAGGGTGGTCATAGTGAGACAGCACCATCAGTTTAAGAAATCCCTTTGCTTTTCTGACACATCACAATGACTTATATTCTCAGTGACCTTTATTCTTATCCTCTTTATGCCAAGCCCTGAATAAACTTTAGAGTCAGGCTGAACCCACTTACGTGAAAACTTTTGTTCTGCTCTTTGGGGCTTATATGCAGTCAGTACTCATCAGAATGGCCCTGTTAGTGTTTATGGCCAAAGCTCTTCTTGATTGGTCAGTGCTCGTGCCTGCTGCTGCTGCTGCTAAGTCGCGTCAGTCGTGTCCGACTCTGCGAGACCCCACAGACGGCAGCCCACCAGGCTCCGCCATCCCTGGGATTCTCCAGGCAAGAACACTGGAGTGGGTTGCCATTTCCTTCTCCAATGCATGCAAGTGAAAAGTGAAAGTGAAGTCGCTCAGTCGTGTCCAACTCTTAGCGACCCCATGGACTGCAGCCCACCAGGCTCCTCGGTCCATGGGATTTTCCAGGCAAGAGGACTGGAGCGGGGTGCCATCTCCTTCTCCGGTGCTTGTGCCTATCGGTTATTAAATGTTTTGAATATCATATACGCTGGCTCACAACACCCTCTCACACCATATAGCTCAGTGAGAACAACAGAGTAATGAAAGAACAGAAGAAAAGGGAGAAAATAACACCTTATAATTAGATTGCCATTCATTTTACAAACTATTAAATTTGTTTGTATTAAATCAGTTTATCTTCATAAGGTAATTGAGGAGAAGAGAACAAAATAAACTTTTCATTTTTTTCTATGTTAGATTTTCATCCTTCAGCTTTATACTGAATACTACAATCCCAAAATTATTCCTGGATTCCCAGAATGAATCAAGTCCCTTTCTTATTCTCTCTCAAAGTGCCATAACATTTATCTTATTTGTAGTTACCTTATCAAAATTGTTCTCGTCGTTTAAGTTCCAGGGAACAGAAACCATGTCTATTTTTACTCACCATTGTACCCCAGTCTCTTTGCATCATGCTTTAAAGAGTAGAGGCTCAACAAGCATTTGTATAATAATCAAACTAATAAATACTCCCTATAAGATCTAGAACAAAGTTGTCCTTGAATAAATATGTCCATTCATTCATAAAAGTATGCATGAATAAATGAACTTTGCTTACTTCAGAAGTTGCTCCAAAAGAGCCTTGGCAACACATAACTGAATTTAATTTGTTAAATCATCCCACAAATACTTGCTAAGCACCGTCTATGTGTCAGGTACTCATCTATAGACTGGGGTTATAACAGTGAGCAAAAAGAGCCCTCAAAATCACTAACTTGGGGAATATTTACTCTAGGACCTCTAAAGCCCTCTATGCCTATATCTTCTAGGAATAGAGGCATAAATGTAACTCTTTTTTTGCAAAGACCATGGCAGCCATCACAAGCTCTCATCCCCAGGTCTTCTACCACTTGGCCATATGACCTTAGGAAAGAAAATATTTAATATCTCAGACCTCAGAGGTTTAGATACGGAGATTTATGGCCTTAATCTCTCAAATTCCATCTAACTCTTGTTAGAGGCTAGGTATCTAGATAAATATGCTTTAATGAAATGGATTGCTTAAAAATTCACTAAGAAACTTATTTTTTGATATGAGAATCTTTTAGAAAATTTAGCCATCATAACATGTTAAATACGTTTGAAGTAAAATCCAAAAAAAAAGAGAAAAAAAGATATCATCAAGAACCTGGATCAGCTGCTCCTCAGGGAGATTCAATCCTGGAGAGACAGAGGATTCTAAAAGAAGCAACAGTCAAATGGTTATGGTTTTGTCAAATGTTTATGGTTTTCTATTTATGTTCTCAGATCTGGAAGCAGCTGGAAGCAACACAGACATCTTCATAGTGAATGGGATTCTGGGAGAGTCAGCTACTTTCCCCTTAAATATCCAACCATCAGAGAAAGTTACCATCATTTCTTGGCATTCCAAAACATCTGTTGCTTATGTAACACCAGGAAACTTAGGAGAAGAACCCATAGTTACCATAACCCACCAAAATTACCATGAACGAATAAGAGTCTCAGGTCAGAACTATAACCTGGAGCTCAGAAATCTGAAGATTGAAGACTCAGGGATCTACAAAGCCGACATAAATGTAGAGACCTCTAAAACAACCACCACCAGATCCTACAACCTTCAAGTCTATCGTAAGTTGTGGAAAGAGAGAAGGCTTGTTTTTTCACTTTTACTTTGCAATTTGCTATGTAAAAACACCTTTATTTCTGACAGTTGGGTTCCCTAAATCTTTTCATACTTATACGTACTTACATAAATATATTAATGCTTGTGGAGAGGGTATGGTTTTGCTTACATTTAGCAATGTACTCTTCCTGTGGACCTTGTTTTTCTTTTCTATAAAATGCAAATAATCATACTATTTACTTCCCATAGTTACTGTGAGGATCAAGTAAGATAGAGTATGCAAAGTACTTTTAAAAAACCCTTTTTATTTTGAAATAATTATAGAGGCATAGAAAGGTGTAAAGAAATGTATAGGGAGTGCCTGTGTGCATTTCACTCATCTTTTCCCGATGGTACAATATCAAACTAGAGTACAATATCAAAGCCAGGAAACTGGCATTGGTACAACCTAAAGAACTTATTTAGATTTTAGCAGTTATATAGGCACTCATTTATGTGTATGTGTGAAGTTCTGTACAACTTATTCACATTAATAGCTTCATGTAACCCATTACCATAATCAACAAACTTAAGTGGACCAACGTCACAAGATTCCTTCATCCTTTACAGTCACTCATTACTACCCTCTTTCTCCTCCCAAACTCCTGGAAGACATTAATCCACTCTTCATATCTAGAATTATGCTACTTCACAAATGTTACATGGATAGAATCATGCAGTATGCACGCTTTTGAGACTGGCTTTTTTCATTCATCATAATTTCTTTGAGTCATCCTAACTATTGCAACTATCAATAGGTTATATATTTTTATTGCTGGATAGTATTTCATGGTATAGATGTGCTACTTTGTTTAACCATTCACCTACTGAAGGATATTTTAGTTGTTTCTAGTTTGGTGCTAAATCACTTCAGTCATGTGTGATTATTTGCAACCCCATGGACTGTAGCCCACCAGGCTTCTCTGTCTGTGGGATTTTCCAGGCAAGAATACAGGAGTGGGTTGCTATTTTCTTCTCCAGGAAGCTTCCCAAACCAGGGATCAAATCTGCATCTCTTATGCCTCTTATGTCTGCGTTGGCATCACCTAAGAAACTATTCTAGTTTGGGGGCAATTACAAATAAGTCGCTATGAATATTTGTGTATGTTTCTACATTGAATGACTTTGTTTCTTTAAGATAAATGCCCAAGAATGAAATCGTATGGTAAATCCATTTTTCTTTTTTTAAATTTTTTATTGTGATTAAATATATGTAACATTTAACAAGTTAATTATTTTTAAGTATAACACTCAGTGGCATTAAATACATTCACATTGTTGTGCAATCATCAACACTCTTCAGAACTTTGTTTTCCCCTTTTAAATAGATTCTATTTTTTAGAGCAGTTCAAGGTTCATGAAAAAATTGAATAAAAGTACGAGAGTTTCCATATGCATCCTGCCACCGACAACATACCTAGACTCTTACATTGTCTATATCTCCACCAGAGTGATACATTCATTATAATTAATAATGCGTATTGATACATCATTATCAAAGTTCATAGTTTACATTAGGGTTTGCTCTTAGTGTTGTATATTCTATGGGTAATGGTAAAATATAATGATATTTATCCACCGTTATAGTATCATTCAGAACAGTTTCACTGCCTTGAAAACCCTCCATGTTCTGCTTATTCACCCCTCCACACCACCCCTGGCAACCACAGATCTTTTTACTGTCTCCATTGTTGTTGTTTAGTCGCTAAATCGTATCTGACTTTTTGCGACCCCCATGGACTGCAGCATGCCAGGCTCCTCTGTCCTTCACTGTCTCCCAGAGTTTGCTCAGATTCTTGTCCATTGAGTTGGTGATGCTAACCAGCTCATTCTCTGCCACCCTCTTCCCCTTTTACTTCAATCTTTCCCTGCATCAGGGTTTTTTCAAAGAGGAAACTGTCTCCATGGTTTTGTCTTTTTCAGAATATCTAGTTGGAATCACATAGTATGTAACCATTTCAGGTTGGGTTCTTCCACATAATAAAATACATTTAAGTTCTCTTCATACCTTTTCATGGCTTGATAACTCTCTCCAAAACTTTTGAGTCACTTTTAGTGTTGCCAAGTTATTTTGCATTCTTATAAAAAATGTATAAATGATTTGGTGTCTCTAGCATTTAATGTTGTCAGTATATTTTATTTTGGCCATTCTGATGAGTGTGTAGTAATATTTCATTTTGGTTTTTAATCTTAATTTCACCAGTAGCTAATGCAAAATGCTTTAAGAGGTAAAATATTAGTATGGTTATTATCACTAAAATTGAATTCACTGGCAGGTGTGTGGTGTGTTATGCAGTGCTATTCAAGATATTGTCTGTATGTGGTGACCTCTTATTGGAAATGCAAATTCTCAGGCCCCAATCCTTACCTTTGGTGGGGAAGCCCAGGAATCTGTATTTTAGCATTCTCTCTGGACTATTCCTATGTGTGCTACAGTTTGAGAAGTGCTCATCTAGAACTGCTGGAGAAGGCAATGGCACCCCGCTCCAGTACTCTTGCCTGGAAAAATCCCATGGACCAAGGAGCCTGGTGGGCTGCAGTCCATGGGGTCGCTAAGAGTCGGACACGACTGAGCGACTTCACTTTCACTTTTCACTTGCATGCATTGGAGAAGGAAATGGCAACCCACTCCAGTATTCTTGCCTGGAGAATCCCAGGGACAGGGGAGCCTGGTGGGCTGCCGTCTATGGGGTCGCACAGAGTCGGACACGACTGAAGCAACTTAGCAGCAGCATCTAGAACTGCCCTGTTCAATACGGTAGTCAGTAGCTACATGTAGCTCTTAGTATTTGAAACATGATGAATACAAATCGAGATGTGCTGTAAATGTAAAATACACACTAGATTTTGAAAGGTTGCTGCTATGAGCCGTGAACGACACTGGGATTCTTGGCCCCTGGAGGAGAAAATTTTGATTCAGGGCCAGTGACGAGGCTTGATCGCTCAGAGCTTTTTGTGTAATACAGTTTTATTAAAGTATAAAAGATATAGAGAAAGCTTCTGACATAGATATCAGAAGAGGACAGAAAGAGTGCCCACTTGTTGGTTTTTAGCAAGGAGTTTTATACCTATTAGCAAGCTGCTAATTAGAGAAAGGAAATGCCTCAAAACTGAGAAAGTTGCACCAGGCATTTCACCCACAACATGCATTTTAAGATAGCATTGGCACCAGGTGAGTTATCCTGGGTCATAAAACAATTGACATGAATCTTGAGGAAAGGCAGATTTCCAAGCAAATACATAGTTTCATTAACATAGCTTAAGAGAATATCTCCATAAGAAAAACGCATTGACTAGCTCAAGGTTTGAGAAAAGTTCAGGCAACCAGGTGTCCTCATGGCAATGCAGACTTTTAAAAGAAACCTTTTAATTTTGTATAGAGAAGGAAAGAAAACATCTGACACTTGTAGTTTGTTTCTTCCTGCTGCTTAAAAGGGTGGAAAAAAAAGCATCTGACACTCGCAAGTCTATTTCCTCCGCTTGGGGACCACTAACCTTCCTGCTTGTTACCCTCTCAATTTCAAAGTCTTATCATCATAAAAGAAACCCATAAAATATCTCATTAATCATTTTTATATTGGTTCCATGTTGGATATATTGAGTTAAATAAAATATATTATTACATCACCTGTTTATTTTCACCATTAGAAAACCTTAAATAACATAGGTGAGTAACATTTTTTCAGCACTAATTTCTAGCATAGAGAATATTTGAACCATGTCTCAAGGATTTTACCATCTCCATCTGCCCCACAGTAGAAAAACACAGAAGTGTGGCTAATACAATTAAGATATATAGTTAGTCCACTAAAATTCAAGCTCCATAAAGACAGAAACTTGTATATGATGTGTATCACTATATCCCCAGCTCCCACCTTGCCAGGCATACAGTGAGTGCTGCAGAAGTATCTGTTGAATGAAAGAATGAGTTAAGCATAGTAGTCCTGGGTCCTAATACAATGTCTGGCGATTGCAAGTGCTCAATTAATATAGCATAATTGAAAGAACCATGCCCAAGTTGGACACTTCAGAAAATATCTGACTCATTCAAGACCTTTGCTTGTGAAAATAAAGAGGGCATTCAATTTTTATGATATTTGTTTTCATCCCTTTATGTTTAGTTTTACCCCTTCAGTCTTTAGATGTTTTATCATCTGTAGTTAAGGCAGACTGCTGTAAAATCTTAGGGAATTCCCATACAACAAAATCTGTGCTTTTGGAATAGTGAGCTGAGAAGACAAAGAGGAAGAAAACTGACATTTACTGGACAGTACTTGACTAACATTATACTAATTTTTAAAAATACATAAAGATTATACATATTTAGGCAACATATGCACAAAAGATAATACAGTGAAATGCAACTCTCCCTTCTCAGGGGCAGTCACGGTTATCAGTTTATTTTGCCTCTTCAATAGAAAATTAAAGTACATATGAGCATAAACAGAGTGATGATAGATAGACAAATTGATGGATAGTAGAGTGGTCTGTTGGAGAAGGCTATGGCACCCCACTCCAGTACTCTTGCCTGGAAAATCCCATGGATAAATACAGTATACTAACACATATATATGGAATTTAGAAAGATGGTAATGATGACCCTGTATGCGGGACAGCAAAAGAGACTCAGATGTGTAGAGCGGACTTGTGGACTCTGAGGGAGAGGGAGAGGGTGGGATGAGATGGGAGAATGGCATTGAAACATGTATACTATCATGTAAGAAATGAATCGCCAGTCTATGTCTGATGCAGGATACAGGATGCTTGGGGCCGGTGCATGAGGATGACCCAGAGAGATGTTATGGGGAGGGAGATGGGAGCGGGGTTCATGTTTGGGAACGCATGTACACCCGTGGTGGATTCATGTCAATGTGTGGCAAAACCAATACAGTATTGTAAAGTAAAATAAAGTTAAAATAAAAATTAAAAAAAAAAAAAGAATATCTCATGGATAGAGGAGCGTGGTAGGATCCCATGCAGTCCATGGGGTCGCTAAGAGTCGGACACGACTAAGCAACTTCACTTTCAATTTTCACTTTCATGCATTGGAGAAGGAAATGGCAACCCACTCCAGGGTTCTTGCCTGGAGAATCCCAGGGACGGGGGAGCCTGGTGGGCTGCCATCTATGGGGTCACACAGAGTCGGACATGACTGGAGCGACTTAGCAGCAGTAGCAGCAGCAGCAGAGTGGTCTATCTGTGTAATAACTCATTTAATCCTTTCAATCACCCTAGCTAGAGAAATTTGTTGTCCCCACGTTATAATTGAGGGAGCTGAAGCTCAGTACCACTGGATACCTTCTCCACAATTTCATAGTTAGCGAACAATGCAGCCTGGATTCTGAAGCTGGTCTCCAATGGCCTCCCCATTCTTTGACTTGGAAAGATGAAGGCCTGTCGGCCACAACTCTGATCTTCACTGCTCATCAGATTTGTGTAAGATATGTAGGGGGAGTGTGTCATTTCCTTGGTTCTGTCTCACTGCAGCAAAGATTTGAAATGGCAGACCAGTGTTACAGCTCAGTTACAGCTCAGTTTTATTTGGCAGTCAAAGGATAGTACACCCTCAAGGTATGAAGGTGGGCTGATCCAAAAGGAGAGAGTCTCAATCTTGGCTCCTCTTTTTTAAATGTTTGTCTCCTCCCCCTGAGCCTGCTCTTTGTAAATTGGGCTAGCCAAGAAGGCTGTTTGTTTCACCTGAGGTTCTTACTCCAGTCCTCAGATTTTCTTTTGTTCCATTTTTATGGGCTTTTCCCTTTCTTTGTCTTTTAGCCACCACCATTTTGGACTCCTTTTTCCTATTCTAACTACCTAACATTCCCCGCTCAAGAGGTGGGAGGCCCAATTCTTTGGGAATAGGGTGTCGAGGTCTCTCTAGCTACTTTCTGCTGAGCTGGGACAGAAAGGGGCATTGGGCCTCCCCCTCTTGCTTATCACAATCCTCAGAGTCCTTATAGTGGTGTCCATCTAAGGGTGAGTGATATTTCCCATAGTCAGGTGTAGTTTTATACATCCTTGTTAAACTGGCACTGCATGTTGTAGCTTGCTGACCTGAACAGAGATAAAATGGGTTAGACAATTGATAATACATGGAGCAACCATAAGCAGCATCAAATGGTGATAACAGGGATTAGTAGAATATTGGCCAACTCTAAATCCTCCTTCACCAGGAGAAGGATCCCCAAGGAGAGATTGTAGCCACCCTGAGAACTCTCCAGCTTGTTCTTTGAAATTCCATAGGATCTGAATGTTTTTCTTGAGGACTGTGAGACTTTCTTTAACTTGGCTGGAGGTATTTACCCAGAAACAACACAATTCATTCAAGATGGCTCAAGTCCCTCCTTGTTCAGGAATCAGGAGAGCTATCTCCTGTCTATTTTGGAGTATAACCCCTGCCAGGCTGTGTTGGCTCTTAAGAACTGTCCTAAGAAATCTTATGCCCAGAAACTTAATTTTGGGAGTGTTCATTAGAATGGCACTCATTTGTAGTCCTGATAGGTATCTGAGATCTCCCAGGGGCTTACAGGAGTATTGAGTGTCCTCTTCTGTTTTCTTCCATGGCTTGACTCATGAGAAGTGAATCCAGGAGTTGTGTCCTGGAAACTTGACTGCTGTGGGGGTAGAAAGTATTACAGGGTAGGGCCCCTACAGGGCCCAGCCCCTTCCATGTGGGCTGGAGTTGAGCCTTTGGGGACCCATCTTTCCAGACTTTAATTAGGACTTGAGTCGCTGAAGCATATAGTGGTGGCTCTTTAGAATCTTTTGGGTCCTGTTTGACACCCCACAAGCATATATCTTGTTGGAATTGCCCAATGGCCATGGTGTAAGACTGGACGGTCTGAGCTTCTGGATCTAGGAAGAGGTCATTGACATAAACAAAAAGTCTCCCATATAGCATAAGGACAAAGACCAACCTATTCCTTAGGGGCAATAGAGGTGTGGAGGAGAGCTATTGGTAAAGCCTCCTTCCATCCCAGGGAGATCTCCTGGGTTATCTTTTTTATCGCTGATTTTAAGAATTGATTGGCTCTTTCTACTTTTCCTGAAGACTGAGGCCTCCAGGCACAATGGAGATAGTAAGTAATGCCCAACGCTTTAGAGACCCCTTGGGTGACTTTAGAAGTAAATGATGTCCCATTGTTACTTTGTGATGACTTGGGCAGGCCAACTCTCAGAACGATTTCATGGAGCAGTTTTTACCATCTCCGTGGCCTTCTCAGTCTGAGTGGGAAAACCTTCAATCCATTCTGTGAATGTATCTATCATGATTAGTAAGATATTTATACCCTTGAGGAACTGGCATCTGGGTGAAGTCCATCTGCTAGCCCTCTCCTGGGTAGGTCCCACACCGTTGGACAGGCTGGGCCAGCTGGGGTCTTCGAACTTCTTGGGGATTGTTTAATTGGCAAATGGGACAAGAGGAGGCCACTCACCTTACAGCTATTTGGAGGCCTGTACCTCTGAAGGGCCTTTCTAGTATCTTTGGAGGGCCTTCTCCCCTAAATAAGTGGTGGTGTGTAAGGAGTTAACCAACTTCCATTGGAGGTTCCCAGCAGAAAAAGGAGTCCCTCCTTTTGGAACTAACCCGTATGATCTTCCTGAAAGCCCTCAGTCTTAGCTTTAAGAGTCTCACCTTCAGTATATGAAGGAATTTCTGGCAAAATAGCCCATGGAACTAAGGTGGCAACCACTATTATGTCACTGTTTTTTAATGCTGCTCCCTTAGCTGCCTGATCATCTGCTTGGTTCCCTCGTGCCACTTCTGTGCTCCCTTTTTGGTGTCCTTTACAATGGGAGACAAGGATTTGATCAGCATATTTGATTGGGGACCCTCAGGTGGTCAAATGGCCTCTTTCTTTTCAAATAGCAGCATGTGCATGTAGCACCAGAAAGGCATACTTGGAGTCAGTGTAAATGGCTACTCTTTTTCCTTCTCCAAACTCTAAAGCTCGAGTCAGGGCTATAGGCTTAGCCAATTGGGCTGAAGTGCCTGTTGGAAAAGGTTTAGCCTCTATGGCCTCAAAATTGGAAACTACTGCATATCCAGCTCTTCTTTTTCCATCCAAGACAAAGCTGTTTCCATCAGTGTACCAGATTTCCTGTGGATTGGTTAGAAGATCTTCTGACAAGCCCTCTCAGGGTTTTATCCAGTAATCCAAAGTTTCTAGGCAAGAGTGAAAGGGGAGAGAGCCCTTGGGGGTAGGCAGGAGGGTAGCTCGATTAAGAACCTCATAAGGGGATATAGTCAGGCCTGGATTTTCCATCAGCACTACTTCATATCTCAGTTCAGTTCAGTTCAGTCGCTCAGTCGTGTCCGACTCTTTGCGACCCCATGAATTGCAGCACGCCAGGTGTCCCTGTTCATCACCATCTCCCAGAGTTCACTCAGACTCACGTCCATCGAGTCCATGATGCCATCCAGCCATCTCATCCTCTGTCATCCCCTTCTCCTCCTGCCCCCAATCCCTCCCAGAATCAGAGTCTTTTCCAATGAGTCAACACTTCGCATGAGGTGGCCAAAGTACTGGAGTTTCAGCTTCAGCATCATTCCTTCCAAAGAAATCCCAGGGCTGATCTCCTTCAGAATGGACTGGTTGGAACTCCTTGCAGTCCAAGGGACTCTCAAGAGTCTTCTCCAACACCACAGTTCAAAAGCATCAATTCTTCGGCACTCAGCCTTCTTCACAGTCCAACTCTCACATCTATACATGACTACAGGAAAAACCATAGCCTTGACTAGACGGACCTTAGTCGGCAAAGTAATGTCTCTGCTTTTGAATATGCTATCTAGGTTGGTCATAACTTTTCTTCCAAGGAGTAAGCGTCTTTTAATTTCATGGCTGCAGTCACCATCTGCAGTGATTTTGGAGCCCAAAAAAATAAAGTCTGACACTGTTTCCACTGTCTCCCCATCTATTTCCCATGAAGTGATGGGACCAGATGCCATGATCTTTGTTTTCTGAATGTTGAGCTTTAAGTCAACTTTTTCGCTCTCCTCTTTCACTTTCATCAAGAGGCTTTTTAGCTCCTCTTCATTTTCTGCCATCTGCATAGTGTCATCTGCATATCTGAGTTCATTGATATTTCTCCCAGCAATCTTGATTCCATCTTGTGCTTCTTCCCATTCAGGAGTTGTTTCACTATGTGGCTGGTAAAAGTAGTCAGTTTGCCCCCAAAAGAGAGTTTTAAAGAATCTTCTATTAGGACTGCAACAGCAACAAGATTTCGAAGGCAGGGAGGCCAGCCTTGGGAAGTTGGGTTGAGCCTCTTGGATAAGTAAGCTACAGGCTGGGGCTCAGGTCCCAACCTTTGAGTTAACAGTCCCAAGGCTATTCCTTTGTTTTCATGCACATATAGGTGGAATGCTTTTCCTGGGTCTGGCAATCTCAAGGCTGTCCTCGAGTTAAGGCCTGTTTAAGTGTATCCTCGGAGAAGGCAATGGCACCCCACTCCAGTACTCTTGCCTGGAGAATCCCATGGATGGAGGGGCCTGGTGGGCTGCAGTCCATGGGGTTGCTAAGGGTCGGACATGACTGAGTGACTTCACTTTCATTTTTCACTTTCATGCATTGGAGAAGGAAATGGCAACCCACTCCAGTGTTCTTGCCTGGAGAACCCCAGGGACGGGGGAGCCTGGTGGGCTGCCGTCTATGGGGTCACACAGAGTTGGACACGACTGAAGCAGCTTAGCAGCAGCAGCAGCAGTGTATCCTCTGCCTTCTTTTGAGGACTTCCCCATACCAATGGGATTAAATCACCCCCTCCCTTCAAGCTTTCATATAAGGCCTGGGCAATTAGACCATAATTGGGTATCCAGATTCTACAATACCCAGTTAGCCCCAGGAAAGCTCACGGTTGTTTTCGAGTTGTGGGGGAGGGCAACTGGAGGATTCCTTGTACTTGATCAGAGGACAGCCTCCTAGACCCATGTGTAATTTGAACTCCCAGGTTGTGATCTTTCTCTCGACCATCTGTACCTTAGCACAGGAGACTTTATATTTCCCTTTCTCCCAAAAGTTAAGAATCTGAATTGCATGTTGTTGGGCACTTTTCTCATCTGGAGAGCAGATAGTAGGTCGTCTACATATTGTAATATTTTCCCAAAGGTCCCAGAATCAGATCTAGGAGATCCAGGCTAAGAGCCTGCTCAAACAGGTGGGGGCTATCTCTGAACCCCTGAGGTAATACTGTCCAAGTCATCTGTTGGTGTTTTTCTCCTGGAACCTCCCACTCGAAGGCAAAAAGATATTGTTATAAAAGACCACTTTAACCAGTGGTATGCAAAAGAATGCATCTTTGAGATCCAAGACTGTAAACCACTTGGTACTGGGAGGGATTTCTCCCAAGAGTGCATAGGGATTGGGTACTGTGGGATGGAGGAGGAATACAGCTTCATTTATAATCCAGAGATCTTGAACCATTCGCCAGGTCCCATACTTTTTTTTTTACAGGGAGGATTGGGGTGTTACATG
Organism: Redunca redunca; assembly: GCA_006410935.1. Taxonomy (NCBI): domain Eukaryota; kingdom Metazoa; phylum Chordata; class Mammalia; order Artiodactyla; family Bovidae; genus Redunca; species Redunca redunca. The sequence continues at coordinate 310,461 of SJYQ01002110.1, read as the reverse complement.
GTGAATTGGTGAGGACCAATAGCCCACAGGCAAGGAATTTTATTAGAGACTGTAGTCCTTCCCAAGCTTCTCTTCTGAGGGGTATTTTTCCGTTTGGAAGCCAAGTGGGATCTCGGAGGACAATGAAGACCATTTCAGCTTGGTGGGCTTGTGCAAGAGTCCCCTGGTCCCAAACCTGAGGGTTAATTTTGTCCTCCCATACTCTTTGGTTCTTCCCTATTGGAGAGGGTATACTGGGTTCCTCAGTAGTAACCAGAAGCTGTAGAAAAGCTTCCCATCACAAGGGTGGTCCCCAGTTTAGTGAGTCTAAGTAAAGTAACTAAAGTCGCTCAGTCATGTCCAACTCTTTGCGAGCCCATGGACTGTAGCCTACCAGGCTCCTCTGTCCGTGGGATTTTCTAGTACAGGTTTTGGAGGAGAAGCCTCCAGAATAGGAGGTCAGGACAGAGTAGTTAGCCCCTGTGTCAACCAAGAAATTCTCAGACCTGCCTGCCACATCCAGTTGCACCCTTGGCTCCAGCCCCGTGATGATTATCTGTGACAGGCAGGCTGGCTGGAGCAGGCCTCTTCAGTCCTGTTGAACCATCGTGAGGGAAGGCTTGGCGCTTGACCTTGAGGCTCTTGGGTCCCAAGGGCAGAGAGCCACCCAGTGTCCCAATAGATGGCATTTGTAGCAAGCCATTTAGGAGACTTGTCATGGTTTGGACACTCTTTGGCCCAATGTCCCACCTGTCTACAGATTAGGCATTTGCCTTGTGCCTTATCCTTCAAGGACTCAGGGTTTGCCATAGTGCTTCCCTGGAGGACGACCAGCATCTGGGTATGCCTTGTCTCTTTCCTTTTCTTCCTTTGCTCGGCCTTGGTGTCCCTCTCCTGTTCTCTGTTATAAAAGGCACTGGTGGCTGTCTGGACCATCCCATCTAAGGAAGCAGAAGGGTCCTGCTGCTATAGCTATTGTAACTTTATCCTAATATCTGATGCACATTGGGACAGGAATTTTTCCTTTAAAATCACCTGTTCCTTGTAAGAGTCTAAGTCCAGATTGGTAAACTTTTGGAGGGCTTGCTTTTAGTCTTTCCAGAAAGGCAGTGAGGGCTTCGCTGGACTGCTAAGTTATTGCTAAGACCCAGGCATAGTTGATTATTTTTTCCTGGGCTGCTTTTAGTCCTACCTTTACACAGATCAGAAAATGATCCCTTTCCCAGATGTGCTCAGGGTCATTATAATTTCAGTTAGGATCTGAGGAGGGGACTGCAGTTTCCCCCACTGGATATTTATTGCTTGACTTGTTGAAGCCCTGTAGTATACCCTCAGGCTTCCTTTGTGACCCTAGCATACTCAAGGTTAGATAAAGTTTGACTCAATATGACCATGATGTCCTTCCATGTCAAGTCAAAGGCCAAGGTAATGTGTTGGAATGTATCTATATATTTTCCTGGGTCATCTGTATAGCTTTTCAGATCTTGTTTTATCTGTCTTAGTTCTAAGTGGGAGAAGAACTTATGGACCCAGGTTGGTCCAAATTCTCCTCCAGTTTCAACTAAGGGACATACTTGAGTTGGTTTCTGTGGAGGGGGTGCTCCCAGGGGCACATTTGGATACAAGGAAAGAGCACCAGGCAACTCGAGAGCCATGGGAGGGGAGCCTTCATGGGAGGCTTCCTTCTCTTGGTTGTCTGTGCCTAACACCATTTGCCTAGTAGGCTCACTTTTAGGGCATACAACAATCCCATACTTAAGACAGAGTTCTTTCATATCTCTTAGGTGGAAAAAAATTTGGAAATAGGGGATCTCTGTCCATTTCCCTTATCTTTTGCAGAAGACGTCTAACTGCAGGATGGTATTGTAATTTAAACTCCCATCCTCAGGCCAGTGTTCCTTACCCCCAGAGGACACTGTGGCCACGCAGTGGCACAAAAGAATTTTAAGCGACTTTTCCTTAGAGGATCAAACAACTTTCAGTTATCAAGGATACATCTGAAGGGCACCTGTCAGGAAGTTGATTGGTTATTTCCCATCTAAAAGACAGTGATGACAAGGAGAAGAAACTAATAGACCTTCTTCTATTTTTGTGGGTGGACTTCCTTAGGGGTGAGTCTTTCTGAAGATTATCCTACCCAGTACTGTTGCAACCTGAGAGCCAAGGGTCAAGGTGCAGATCCCCAGGGAGTTTGAGGCTTGACAATCTCCTAGAGATCAACATTTCATTGTCATAAGCCCACTTTAGGTAATAACAGAAGTATGGGCAAAAGAGGGTTATCTGGTCCTGTTAGGGACATTAAGAGTATTTTAATAATAAGCTGGGTGGAGTGATGTTGCCTACAAGCGGGCAGGGTCCTGGTTGCAGGAGTTAGTAAGTGACTTAAGAACAAATTGATAAGAGGCAACAGACCAGATGTTCCATAAAAGTGGAGTGGAGATTTGATCTGGGGTTATGTTTGTAACTTTAGGAGAAGGGTGGTAAGGGTTTGGGCCCAAACAGCCTGCAGGATTCACTCCCAAAGTGTCAAACATTGTCCCTGGAAGCCCAATTGCTCTTGAAGGGATGCCACCAACATGATGGACCTCTAGCAGGCACTGTGGGCCTGTCACCCGCCCTAGCAGGTTCACTGAGAGGCGCTGTTGATACACATGTTGTAGGAAACATGGAAGATGAAGGTCTGAATCTCTAGAGGGATTGGATATTATATAGTACTTCCCTCCCAAGGGCCAGCTATTTTCTGGTTGTCCCTCCAGAAGATTGTAGAGGAAACATTGTGGGGTTATAAGGGGATCAGGAAAAGAGCATGAAATAGGAGGGAAGGGGCCAGGGCACAACTTTTGAAAGAATGACATAGTGCAAGGGCATAGGCATTACATAAACTGATTAAAATCAAATGGGTCCAAGATGGCAGACAAGTCAAATTCAACTAGACCTTGATCCTCAATCTGCAAGTTAAATGACACACCCAGAGGCTCCATGACAATTCCAAGACACTATCAAAAGTCCAAGGAGTGTGCTGTTCCCCAATTGTTGGAATAATCTTCCCACCCATTAGCATATGACATCACCCAGCTCACAAAAACTAACCACACAGTTCACAGCCGACACATTTACCCTCTGTGATGGCACACACTCTGTGGCCTGTGCTTCTCTCTGAATCCAAACAAATCTACCTCTTACCTATCACTGTGTCTCTCACTGAATTTTTTTTGCAATGAAACATCAAGAACCTGAGCTTCATTATGTCCTGCCATGTGGGTTTGAGTCCCAATCTTAGGTAAACAGTTTCAAGCACAACTTTTGGAGATGGAAAGATGATGACCGGCCCAATATTTTGTAAACAGTGGCACAGATGGAGAGAGGAGCTGAAGAATGGGAGAAAAAGCAGTGGGAAATGCATGCCGAGGAACTGCCTTCATAGCCTGTCAGAAAAACTGCTAAATGCTTGACCTGTACCCATAGTTTTCATTGGTCTGATCCTTGGCACAAAGAAGATTAAGGACAGAATAACTCTTACCCACTTGGGCAACAGCTACTAAGGCATAGCAGATAGTGGAGCCTTGAGGACACGCTGGGAAGTAGCCCATGCCAGAGACCCTCAGCTGCACCCTCTGCTGCTTACCTGTTCATAGGGGGTTCAAGGAAACTAGAAACTAGAGATTGTAAAGTTATTAAGATTTGTTAGCCATATGTCCTTCCAGCCACTGGGGCGAGGACTTCTTACCTTAAGTGGAGGTCTTCTGGAATCTGAGACTGAGCCGTGTCAACTTTCTGCTGAGTTTGTTTTTGCTGTCCATGTTTTCAGCATGCTAGGCTTCTCGTCGCTTCCACTGGGCTGGGTTTCCTTGGCATTCAGCTTCCACCACATGACCTTCTGCCAAGCTGGGCTTCTTCTGTGCTTGGTCTCTGCCTCATGGGGCTGAGCTGAGGTTGTTTCAGCCAGGTTACATCTGAGTTATGGCACCAGATATGTCGTCAGGGGAGTGTGTAATTTCCTAAATTCTGTCTTACTGCAGCAAAGATTCAAAATGGTGGACCAGTGTTATAGCTCAGTTACAGCTCAGTTTTATTTGGCAAACAAACGATAGTACATCCTCGAGGCGTGAGGGCAGGCTGACCCAAAAGGAGAGAGTCTCAATCTTGGCTCCTCTTTTTATATGTTTTGTCTCCTCCCCCTGATCCTGCCCTGTGAAAACTGGGCTAGCCCAGAAGGCTGTTTGTTTCACCTGAGGTTCTCAGTCTGGTCCTCAGATTTTCTTTTGTTCCATTTCTGTGGGCTTTTTCCTTTCTTTGTCTTTTAGCCACCACCATTTTGGACTTCTTTTTCCTATTCTAACTACCTAACAGTAACATCTGTTTGCCTGCTGAGAAAAATGAGATGGAATCCTATTTTCACCACTATCCACCACCTTAACATTCACTAAAAAAAAAAAAAAAACAAGTCTTTCTAAAAACAAGTGAACAACAAGCAGAGACTTGAAACACAGTTGTTAATCAAGTTTCTGAGGAAACACACAATTTGGTTCTTTTTTCACTATGCATATCTGTATATATCACTGTTACAGCTAATCAAGGTCTTTACTCCAAACTTATTTAGAAGCTTTTTTGCCAAGTCATCACTAATTCTGATCTGAAATGTTCCCCTCTAAGAGACTCTTCCTGGAAGAGGGCATGGCAATGCACTCCAGTATTCTTGCCTGAAGAGTCCCATGGACAGAGAAACCTGCTGGGCTACAGTCCACAGGGTCACGAAGAGTGCAAGCCTGCACAAGAGACTCTTAGAACCAGAGTTTCTGATTAGGTTGGAATCAAAGCTTTTACAGCTCTTGCTTCCCATTTTGTACATCCTCACAGGTACAAACAAATGGTTTCTGTCTCTACACTGCCAAATTTATTGCTTTTACAGACTCTACGTTAATTAGAAAGTTATGTGCCAATTCCTTCCTCTATTCCCTCCCTCACATGGCAACGGTGGTGGGGCAAACCACATCACAGCAGATTTGCCAAGAATGAACTAAACTTATAAACTCTGAATATGGTCCTTTTCTTATCTCTTGGCAAAGGATCTTTCCTGTACTTCTTCCAGCTCCAGATCTAGTTATTGCATCAACTTACATATAATTGGTTTTTTCATAATCCTTTACACCTAAAACTTTTATCATTTACCTTTTGATTGCTTTAGTAAAAAAATTTTTTGAAATGAACTTTTAAAGAGGTCTGAACTTTTCATCATAGGCACTTTAAAATAAAATAAATGGAAAAAGAAGAAAATACACATTCACCAGAAAACAAAGCCGAACAAAAATGTTTAAAGATTGTTTCATACAGTAGCGTGCTGATAAATTTTCAACTAGTTCTTAATGATGTGTGTGTCTGTATACACACACTATAAACTGTATTAACATAAAGGAGATGTGGCACACAACTGTGTAAGTGATAATATACAATAGTCTTTATTGTAAATTCCATATAGCCAGTTGTTCTCACAGAATATGCTTTCACTGGTTTTTGCTAAGCATTTATATCCCTAGCCAACATGTGGTTGCAACTGATGAATGAACCAATGTGAAAATGGATGAACACAATCAACATAAATATTGGTTGATATTTTAATTTAAGCTTACTAATAAGAAAAAAGTGATTCAGCAAAGACACGCGTATTGGAACTTCATTTGTTCATCAATGATGTGAGCAACTTCTTTGCTGAACTGGATAATGGTTCTCAAATTCTGGAAGAATATTTCTGACTTTTTCTGTGCTATTCACAATGTAAAGTCTTCAATTTTGTTTGTTTAATCTGCTTTAGAACCCTCTCCTCCATTGCTTTCTTAAATCTGGAGTGACAATCAGGAAAGCAATAAATCAAGCCCTAGTTTGTAGCATTTGCCAATTCCTTTGATGTAAATACTCCAACTATGGCTGATTTTAAGTCATGCAGAGTTGGGAAGACTTTTTACATCATTACAAGGGATAAATATGATAGGTGTAAATAACTCCTAGAGCATAGATAAGAGTAAATCGGGACTTCCTTATTGGTCTAATGGTTAAGACTCCGCACTTTTACCACAGGGGGCATGGGTTTGATCCCTGGCTGGGAAACGAAGATCCCTCATGGCACTGCCAAAAAAACAAATAAAAAAATAAATTGTCCAAAAACATTAGAAAGTGATGAGTTTGGAGGATTTATTAGCTTTGTTATTAATAAAATGTACTTCACTGTAAGTTTTAACAACCCTCATGAAAATGTCTGAAAATGTGATAGTTGACTCCCTCAGGCTGATATAGGTCATCTCCAGCTTACCAGTGGCTCTTGTGTTTTCTCCTCACAGGTCGTCTTGGGAAGCCAAAAATTACTCAGAGTTTTGTGACATCTGTGAACAGCACCTGTAATGTCACACTGACGTGCTCTGTAGATAAAGAAGAAAAGAATGTGACATACAGTTGGAGTCCACGAAGGGAAGAGGGCAATGTCCTTCAAATCTTCCAGACCCCTGACAACCAAGAGGAGACTTACACATGCACAGCGTGGAATCCTGTCAGCAACAATTCTGACTCCATCTCTGCCCAGCAGCTCTGTACAGGTAACCAAGCATCTCTGTCCATCTCTCCTGAAGTCTCAAAATTCACTCTGACCTGCTGCAAGGCCTGAATCTGGCCCAAGTTCTCCAGAGGATGGTGCTTTCGTTATGCCATGGCTGGATCCAAGGTGCTTCTCCTCCCAGTAAGCCCCAGAAAAGAGTCCAAAGCCTTCTGAGAGATGCCAGGCATTTCAGGGTATTCTGACGCAGTCCCCACTCTGCTGTCTGATCCAGTTTCTGATCTTGACCTTTAATAGCGGGCAGTACAGTTTTCCTTGTAGCTTTGGCACTCCCCTGGAGGGCACCTAGTATGGATAGTGCTCTTGAATGTGGACAAGCTTGCCTAACCTCTCTGGCCCATCTCCTGAGAGTCAAGTCTCATTGCATCTTCTGTTTTCAGACATCACAATGAGCCCCCATATTCACCGCACTGGACTGATGAGTGGGCTGGCTGTGCTTTCTCTGCTTATAATCATTGTACCTTCCGTGGTTTTGTTCCTTTTGTGCAAGAAAGGAGAAGGTAGGATTTTCTCACAAGGTAAATGTAGAAATGTACCTTCGTTTTTCCTGGGATTGAAGTCAGTTATCCAAGGTGGGGTGGAAATGTCCTTTGTTCCAGGGAATTAGTCTTTCTAGACTCCTCAGTGCCTCATCTTACCATCTCCCAGAAAGACGGCCCCAATTACTGTATTCTGAATGGTCTTCCAAACATGTTTCTGGGATCAGCAGGATGCCATAGGTCCAGAATTTGGGTCCAAGTTTACGTGAGTAAGTAACTGTTAGTTGTTGCTTAGTCGTGTTTGACTCTTTGCGATCCCATGAAGCCTGCCAGGCTCCTCTGTCCATGAAATTCTCCAGGCAAGAATACTGGAGTGGGTTGCCATTTCCTTCTCCAGGTCTCCTGTAGGGGAAACTAGAATTGGACACCTCAAGTCAAAGAGAGCCCCTGGGTTCAAGTTTAGCACTGCCATTAACAAACTGTGCTCCATGGGGCACATGTATTTACCTCTGACTCAGTGTTCTCACACATGAAATAAGATTTGGACTAAGTCTCCAAGGTCACTTCCAAGTCCACCAAAACTGCGACCTTTGAAATGTCATTGAGGGACAAGTACTAGCTGTCACTAGATCCCTTTGGGTCCCTCTGGATCATTCTGTAATTGTAACCATTCTAAACTCAGAAAACCTGATCTTGGGCCCTAGGGGAGTCCACCCTCCTATTCCTGTTAACTCTGTGTCCACTCAAAATCTTCTTTTCCTACCCATCATAATAGCAACTCTGGATGTAGAGAGGCTCTACCTCTGATTCCATGTTCCTGACTCTCTTTTGGGTCTGATTCCTCAGGTTCCTTCTTGAACAACTTCAGTAAGAACCATGGTAAGTTCTCAACCACTAGTTTCCCTGGATGACAATTGGAAGAGATGAGTTCACAGCAGAGTGGTGAAGCCTAAGCTTGTACTTTGCAGACAGTCTGGGGTGAAGGTCCCAGCTTGACCATTTATCTGCTACCAATTATTTTATCACTGTCTTGGTTTTCTCAGTTGTAAAATACACATAAAACCAGGATGTGCAGCATATACTTATGAAACAGATTTAATGAATTACACATGTAAAGTACTTGGCCCAGTGTCTAGTACATTGTGAGTACTTAGGGTTAGATACTACCCTTACAATTGACACACCTGGGCTTGGCACAGAAGGAGGCATCCTGGGGGAAGAGAGTCTGTAATGTGAACTGTAGCTCAAATAGTCTCTTGATGGGGAGAAGTCACACCACCTCCTCAGGCCATAGGTGATCTTCAGGGCTCCTCAAAGAGGTATTTGTCCTCAATCCCTCACAGCCTTGTTGGAGGGAAGAAGGCCTATGTTTTCATCTGCAAATGAAATAAGAGAGAGCACTGAATCTAGTTCACTCACCAAGTCTGAGGCAGGGACTGGGACAGGACTAAACTCTGAAACACTGGATCCCTGTAATAATAGCACTCAGCCCAGACCTGTTGTCTGCAGATATGTTGGTACTTTGGAATATGAAGGTCCCGAATTCTGGCTATCTGTTTTCAACTTGACCCTCAAATGTTCCTCATTAGGAGCAAAGAAAAGTAGTACAGTGAGAGAAATCCATCTATTAGTCCATGAATTCTTAAAACGTTAGTCACTCAGTTGTGTCCGACTTTTTTCGATCCTGTGGCCTGCAGCCACCAGGTTCTTCTGTCCATGGAACTCTTCAGGCTAGAATACTGGAATGGATAGCCATTCCCTTCTCCAGGGGATCTTCCCAAACCAGAAACTGGGCCCTGGTCTCCCCTTGTAGCTCAGCTGGTAAAGAATCCACCTGAAATGCAGGAGATTCCAGTTGTATTCCAGGGTTGGGAAAATCCCCTGGAGAAGGGATAAGCTACCCACTTCAGTATTCTTGGGCTTCCCTGGTGGCTCAGATGGTAAAGAATCTGCTTGCAATGTGGGAGACTTGGGTACGATTCCTGGGTTTGGAAGATCCTTTGGACAAGGGCATGGCAACCCACTCCAGTATTTTTGCCTGGAGAATTCCATGGACACAGGAGCCTGGCAGGCTACAGTTCATGGGGTCACAAAGAGTCAGACATGACTAAGCCCAGCACAGTTCCCACATTGCAGGCAGATTCTTTATCATCTGAGTCACTAGGTGAACCCTGAATTCTTAAAAGTAGGAATTCTTAAATTCCTCACACAGAGCTTGCCAGGTAGAGAGTTTAACAAATGTTTGACTCTGAATCAATCAGTCAAGTAACAAATGTGTGTGGAGTACCTCTTACATGTCTTACACTGAGGTGGTAAAAGAAAGATATGTACCAGAAGAAACCAACACAGTGTGTAACTAGAGAGAATCAATCTGATTGAAAAACTAAGACTGTCACGTGAAAAGACTAGCCATACAAGGCAGTCAGTGCTAAATGCTGGAGACACTAAGCAAGACCCTGGGTGGAAAAGCTACCTTCAGTGCCCACACAGAGATTGGGGAGAATCTCTTTATCCTAATGTGGACTGAAAAGAATTCCCACTGTGCTCTGGGTGAGACCTGAGCCAGGTGTCTCCTGTACCGCATGGCATCCCTAAGAAAAAGACAAGCAAGGATTCAAACATCCATCTCAAGAGGACAGGAGTCATTTAGCCTCTTGGGGTTTCATTTCTTCATTTGAAAAAAGAGAACATTAGAGTAAATCATCTCTAAAAATTCATCCACATTTTCATGTACTGTGGTTCTATGCTTGTTTATGACTCAGATGCTTCCTCAAAGAAAACAATATATACATACATCACAGTTTCAAGAAACACCCAGGCAGCAGAGTCCAGGATCTATGATGAGATCCCCCAGTCCAAGGTAAGGTGGTGTTACTCACAGGTCTCCACCACCACCCCAGACAGGGAGTCATGGGTAGCAGCCACAGGCCAGGGGCTGGGGGTGCGGGATCCAACCAAGAAATACCATGTCAGGGAAATGATCCTTTGAGTCTTTCTATGAGGACAAGAAAGTGGCCATGTGTCACCCCCTGGCAACCTCCCAGACTTGAGACCTCATGCTTCTAATTGGGCCTGGTTCCAGGTTAGATGTCATGACTAAGAGTAAAGCACATTCTGTAGGGAACCCATACTAGGGGAGCCTCTGATATGAGGTGAGAGCTTTTATGTGGCCACTGACCAGTAAACAAGTTGCTAAGGGGATTTCAAGGACACAAAACTGAGAGAGGTCCACTTGAACTTGACTTCTTGGTCTGGCTGCAGCAGCAGCTTATTTTCCACAGGCTGATTCACTCTGTCCCACAGCCTGCCCTCCCACCTTCCTTTTACCTGCCTGACCCTCCCTCACCTCCACCCAGAACCAGGCTTCCTCATGGCATCACCTTCCTCTGTGCTTTTACCAGCCTGCTCTTCGGAAGTCTCCAAGGAGAGAAAGGGGAATTGAGGTCTGCCTGGTCAATTCAGCTCTGTACTTGGACCAATAGTTCAGCTGGGTTCGTAGAGACTATGAAAAGCTAAAATTCTGATTAAGCAAGACTCCGTCTGAACCACGAGACTGTTCTTCTTGGCTTCTGACGTTCTTGTCCAATTGCTACCTATACCCACCCCAACTTGACCCTGATCCTCTCCACCTGGATGGAACCAAAGGTGAAGCTGGGAGAGGAGACCACCTAGTGAAAGTGAGAGCAGGGAGGGCTGATGGGCAGAGGCGGAAATAAGAGATTTGCCTGGGCTCCCTCACTGAGGGCAAGTTGGGTGTTTTACAGGTGCTCCCCACCAAGGAGGAGCCAGTGAGCACAATTTACTCCATGATGCATTACTCTGACAAGGTAAAGTCTTTCTGATTTTTATCACTGTTGTCCTGTCTGTTCCAACTTTTCTTTGGCATCTTATCTAACCAAACAGGAGTAAACTGGTCCCCTTGGGACTCTGTGCTTCTCAAGATTAATTGCTGAGAGCCTTGATCTCCTTCCACACATGCACACAGCTCTGCTTCCCAGGTTCAAGGCCATTTACAAGCTGGCTTCCTTGATTGCTGTTCCCAGCTTTTCTATGAAGGAGCACCTAGGTCTCTGAACTGCAATGTGGAAAGTTCAGCCTCTAATAACATCCAGGGCCATTGCTAGCTCACAGTGTATAAATTGGAAGGCAGGTCTGCCATGCCCCAGGCAGACACAGGGCCACACCAGATGCACAGATAGGCAGGTAGAACACAGGTTGGATCCCAGTTCCCACTGGTTCCCTCAGCAGGCCTTCACACTGTGCCACCTGTACAAGCATTTGCAGTGCTCTAGTGATACTCATGTTCCCTGTGCCCCAGCATCCTTCTCTCAAATATGCAAAGAGGGAAGGCAGGTCCTGACCTTTGACAGGACTTTCAGTTTGGGGAACCTGGTTCGGTGTTGTTACTATCTGAAAGTCTTTGTTCCACCACAATTAGGACAGCTTTGTGGTCTCTGGGTGAATCAAACATTTTGGAAGTGTTTCTGTCTAATAGCTGAGCTAATAGACAGGAAGCTAACCATGAAAGATAAATTTGAACCCAGATGTCTGGGGAGAAGGGGATGATAATGATAACAAGTGATGAGTGGGAGGAAATATTAGGATGTCAAAATGGAATGCAAATGAATTCATGAATGAGAATTAAAAGCTGATTCTATGAGTCGTCTGTAAGCTGGACAAGTCAGAAGGTCATAAAGGAACCCAATGCACAGGTCAGTTTGAATGTCAAGATAAACCAAGTGCCCTGGAGAATAAGACAGAAGGACTTTGACTTCCTCAAGGACCAAAGATGGAAGGAGAAAAAAGAAAAGGAAGAAAATGAGTGAGGAAAGGGCCGGGGGGGTGGGGGGGTGTGGAGGGGAAGGAGAAGCAAATGAGAAGCAGGGCGCCAGCATGTCTGCACCAGGATTAGGAGAGTAGAAGGAAACAGAAGAAAATACACTGGAAAGTAGTAGATTTGGGGGATTAATCAGGGACTCCTGGATTGAGACATCTCGTAGTAAACTCTCTACACAAGTTGGTTGGCAATTACTACTTTGGTTAGTACATAATTTAAAACCTAGGACTCCCTGAGCCAGTGGAAGAGTTGTCTGCAATATTCTAAGTAAATACTTAAAGTTAGTGAAAATGGCTGACCACTACATATAAGCCAAGGTGAAGTTATTGGGGTAAAGGAGAAATGAAGGCTTAACTAGGAACACGGAAGGCAGGTCACATGAGCCTGAATGTCGCTTCAAGCTTATAATCAAAATCAATGGAGATACCCACATTCCCACCTGCTGTTTTTTCTGAGTTAAGAGGGCTTCCAAATGGAGTGACTGGAACAGAGGTGAGGGACTCAGCAAAGGGCAAGATCCTGCTACCCCAGAGTACCCCAGAACCAGGGAAATCTAAGATGTCTCTTTAAAGGCTCCCTATGGGACTCTAAGTCATCATTTCCCTCTTCTCCCTTTTGTACAGATGGAGAAAACCAGCACTCAGGACAGCAAACCTCTTGGGACTTCAAGCTATGAAATTGTGATCTAGGCTCCCAGATGGAATTCTCCCCACAGAAACTGAGCTGCAACCACACATACTGGCAGATGATCCAGACCTAGACTTGCTCTGCCCAGATCTTACCCAGAGATTACAGATCACCAGATTCCAACATGTAAGCAAAGAAGGAGACACTCTGTTGCTGGGCATAACTTGTACTGAAATAAACAAATGCATCATACCCTTTCTAAGATGGCTCACTTCCTAACAAGTAGCAAGTGCTACTTGGCACAGTGCTTCTCATCCTTCTTCACACTGCAACACATGGAGAAAATAATTTTTATGATACAACGGAATAAACAATCAAGATTGCTCATGGCTGGAGGCTGTATATGACTGGAGGGGATGACTCTTCCCAGCAACCTCATATGTGGAGGATCAATATTTACACACCTGTAACCTGCCATGACACACCACTTAAGAGCCTCTGTTCACGCTCAATATATGGGAGAAGCCCTGGTGCGTGGCCTCACCCAGTCCCCCTACACCTTGGGCAGATAAGCCTCTCACTCAAGTGCATGACTTGATATATATAGAGTGGACTGCATTTCAGGCTCTGTTTGTCCCTTTGCCTGGGAATGTTTGTTCAGGGTATACCTGGCTGGACCAGCCCAACCCTATATCACTGTGTGGCATGGAAAAATGTCAGAGCTGTGGGTCTCAGCTGTGCAGACACACTCTTCCAATGGAGTGTTGGAACATGTTCTTTCTGTAGGGACTAGACTTCTGTGGCATTTTTCTTTAGACTCCACTTCAGGAGCCTCATAATATTTTTTCTCTGGCTAAATTTTCCTTCTGTATCCCTCTGTAATGGTTCATTTTGTGTGTCAACTTGATTGGGACATGGGTTGCCCAGATATTTGGTTAAGCATTATTCAGGATGTGAGTGTGAAGGATGAGATAAGCATTTGAATTGATAGGCCTTGTAAAGCAGATTAATCCTCCCTTCCATGTGGGTGGCATCACCAAATCAATTGAAAACCTGAATATAAAAAAAAGGCAGAGTAAGGGAGAATCTATTCTCTCTCACTGCCTGACTGTCTTTGATCTGAGACATTAGCCTTCTGCCTTGCATTTGGACTGGAACTTCCACCATCAGCTTTCCTGGTTCTCAGGCCTTTCAACTCAGACCTATTCAGCTTGCTTACAGATCTTAGAATTTCTCAATCTCTGTAACCACATGAGTCAACTCTTTATTGCTATTTCCTATAATTCTGTTTCTCTACAAAACCAAGCTAAGATACACTCCAAACTGCCTCATCATGAAAAAGAAGGTATCTCCAATAAAGCCATTCTCCAAAAGGAACTCAGTTCAGTTCAGTCACTCAGTTGTGTCCAACTCTTCGCAACCCCATGGACCACAACGCACCAGGCCTCCCTGTCCATCACTAACTTCCAGAGTTTACTCAAACTCATCTCCACTGAGTCAGTGATGCCATCCAACTATCTCATCCTCTGTCATCCCCTTCTCCTCCTGCCCCCAATCCCTCCCAGCATCAGAGTCTTTTCCAATGAGTCAACTCTTCGCATGAGGTGTCCAGAGTACTGGACTTTCAGCTTTAGCATCATTCCTTCCAAAGAACACCCAGGGCTGATCTCTTTTAGAATGGACTGGTTGGATCTCCTTGCAGCTCAAGGGACTCTCAAGCGTCTTCTCCAACACCACAGTTCAAAAGCATCAGTTCTTTGGCGCTCAGCTTTCTGTATAGTCCAACTCTCACATCCATATGTGACTACTGAAAAAACCATAGCCTTGACTAGACGGACCTTTGTTGGTAAAGTAATGTCTCTGCTTTTTAATATGCTGTCTAGGTTGGTCATAACTTTCCTTCCAAGGAGTAAGCGTCTTTTAATTTCATGGCTGCAGTCACCATCTGCAGTGATTTTGGAGCCCAGAAAAAGTCAGCCACTGTTTTCACTGTTTCCCCATCTATTTGCCATGAAGTAATGGGAGAAGGCAATGACACCCCACTCCAGTACTCCTTGCCTGGAAAATCCCATGGATGGAGGAGCCTAGTAGGCTGCAGTCCATGGGGTCGCTAAGAGTCGGACACAACTGAGCAACTTCACTTTCACTTTTCACTTTCATGCATTGGAGAAGGAAATGGCAACCCACTCCAGTATTCTTGCCTGGAGAATCCCAGGGACGGGGGAGCCTGGTGGGCTGCTGTCTATGGGGTCGCACAGAGTTGGACACGACTGAAGCAACTTAGCAGCAGCAGCAGCAGCAATGGGACCAGATGCCATGATCTTAGTTTTCTGAATGTTGAGCTTTAAGTCAACTTTTTCACTCTCCTCTTTCACTTTCATCAAGAGGCCCTTTAGTTCTTCTTCTAACTACTCAGCTATATTTCTGGCATTTTAGGGAAACCCAGACATCAAAACAAAAGACATTGAAGGAAGCAGTCATTCTCCAGAGGGAACTTGGGAGATGATGATATACATTATGAAACTGTGTCCACCCCAGTTACTAAGGCTGGGTGGACACAGAGAGTGGTGGAGTTCAAGCTATGGTTAGTGACCCTCCCTCTTCCCCTAAGTGGAACTTTCAGGTAAGCATTTGAAAAATTGTTTCCCTCATGTATTAACAAGAATAACCAGCTAAATCCTAAACCACCATGAACAATCCCAGTCTCAATAACAGAAATGAACTGCTTTTAGGAAGAATGAACGTGTTAGTCTCCATTAATGGGCCCATAGAATCATCTAGCCTTCACTGTCATCATCACTGTGTTGGGGGCTTCAAGATCTCCAAAGTATAAGATGAACATGATGTCCGACTTGGTCTAACTACAGCACAAACACTACAGTTAAATCCTGAACTACACGCTACAGAGGGTGGCGTGACCTAACACAGTCAGAAGAGACCTCATAGAAGAAGTGAAGCTGAAGTTGGACCTCAAGGTGTGGATGGGACTTGGCAGAGAATGAAGAAGACAGAAGGCATCCAGGGAGGAAGGCATAGAGAAAGAAAACGACAGGATCTGTGTCATGTATTTTTGGTACCTCCCCAGATACACCATGCATGATCTCAGTCCCTTGCCTATGTGTGGCATAGTGCTCAGCTGGAATGTATGGCCCCATTCCTTGTTCATTTATACATCCTTCAATACCCAACTCAAATATCACCTTATCTATGAAGCTTTTCCTAGTCAAATTAACTATGGTTCTTTTGGCACTCCTTTCCCCACCCCTATGGTCTTTCTGTCACTAAAACTCATTTCATTCTACCTTACAGTATAGATAATTGTTTGTTTCTTTATGTATTGTTCATTACTTAAAGGCAAGGCCCACGACTTCACGATCATGAAGAGGTGATCATGAGACGTATTAGCTTTATTCATCTCTGCATCTATCATCTGCCAACATGGTGCCTTGTACCTTGCTTTATGAGCTATAAATGCTGTTGAATAGAATTGAAAGTGATCAGCTAGCTTGAAAAAAGTGTATATATTGGAAGTACTGATGGATAGAACCCAATAAGCATAGTGAAGTCAAATTACAGCAAGCACTAAATATCAGCATGAAAACATCAGAGACTATTCCCAGTACAGGGGCATTTGGAGGGGAAAGATTTTCAGAGTTAGACAGATCTTCTAAGACATCAAGTAAAGCAATGAACCAGGTGTAAGGCAGTCACCCTAGGGAAGGGTATGGAAGAAGAAATGAGACATAGTCCTAAAGGATGAAGAAGTTCCAAAGTCACACTGAATAAGATATTTTTCCTAAAATAAAAGTACTTCTTTATGTGAGTTGAGAGATCACTCATGAACATATTCATTCTGTAACTGCTGCCCCTGCCTCTCCCTGGTGTGCTTACTCAGTCATGTTCTTAGTATTCTAATTCCCCAGTAGAAAGTAGGGGTTGGGGGAGAAAGGAAAGAAGGAAAGAAGGGGAAAGAAAGAAGAAAGAAAGGTGAAGGGAAGAAGGAAGAAATGAAAGAACTAGAAATAAGAGTTCCTTAGGTGCTGGGAGCCAGCATGGGGAATCCTGCCCATGGCAAAGGTCATAAGGAAGGGGGCCTGACAAAACACAAAGGAGGGATCAGGCCTCAGGGTCCACCCCACCCTGGATTTTCTCACGCATCTACCCCAAGAACCAAAATCTGTCTACTTTACTATATTATGCCTTTCACCAGCTCCTCTGACATTAACAGGGGGCTATCCCCCACCACCTTTTTCTGGAAAAAGTTAACTTAGAGCTCCAGCTTACAGTCTCCCACATATAAAAGGAGTGTCTCAGCTCAAACCCCTCTGGTAGCTTTCTAACTTGCCTGATAGGTCTGTCCAGACCTTTTACAACTGCACATGTGATTGCTCACAGCCTCCCCACTGGGAGAGGCACAGGAAGCTTAAAACATCCTAGGGGTACATGTGTCTCTTTCAATTCTGGTTTCCTCAGTGTGTATGCCCAGCAGTGGGATTGCTGAATCATATGGCAGTTCGATTTCCAGTTTTTTAAGGAATCTTCACACTGTTCTCCATAGTGGCTGTACTAGTTTGCATTCCCACAAACAGTGTAAGAGGGTTCCCTTTTCTCCACACCCTCTGCAGAATTTATTGCTTGCAGGCTTTTGGATTGCAGCCATTCTGACTGGTGTGAAATGGTACCTCATTGTGGTCTTGATTTGCATTTCTCTGATAATGAGTGATGTTGAGCATCTTTTCATGTGTTTGTTAGCCATCCGTATGTCTTCTTTGGAGAAATGTCTGTTTAGTTCTTTGGCCCATTTTTTTGATTGGGTCGTTTATTTTTCTGGAATTGAGCTGCATAAGTTGCTTGTATATTTTTGAAACCAGAATTTAAAGAGACACATGTACCCCAATGTTCATTGCAGCACTGTTTATAATAGCCAGGACATGGAAACAACCTAGATGTCCATCAGCAGATGAATGGATAAGAAAGCTGTGGTACATATACACAATGGAGTGTTACTTAGCCATTAAAAAGAATGCATTTGAATCAGTTCTAAGGAGATGGATGGAACTGGAGCCGATTATACAGAGTGAAGTAAGCCAGAAAGAAAAACACCAATACAGTATACTAACACATATATATGGAATTTAGAAAGATGGTAATGATAACCCTATATGTGAGACAGCAAAAGAGACACAGATGTATAGGACGGACTTTTGGACTCTGAGGGAGAGGGAGAGCATGGGAAGATCTGGGAGAATGGCACTGAAACATGTATACGATCATGTAAGAAATGAATCACCAGTCTATGTTCGATATAGAATACAGGATGCTTGGGGCTGGTGCACAAGGATGATCCAGAGAGATGATATGGGATGGGAGGTGGGAGGGGGGTTCAGGATTGGGAACTCATGTACACCTGTGGCAGATTCATGTCAATGTATGGCAAAACCAATACAGTATTGTAAAGTAAAATAAAGTAAAAATAAAAAATAAAATAAATAAAAATTAAAAAAAAAAACCTACAAAAAAAAAAAATCCTAGGAATGTAGGGGCTTCCGAGGAGTCAAAATCATTAAAATAGGAATGATTAAGAGTTTCATTGTTGAGCCAATACTTGCTGCCAAGTTTTCATATCTTTCATTTGTTGATATAGTTGGTATACAGAAAAAAACAAGTAACAACATAGATCTTTGAGTTAAGTACCTTCTTTGTTATAACCTTTGTTCTACAGGAATGTAACTTTATTTAGTGCTTTGAGGGTGNAAAAATTAAAAAAAAAAACCTACAAAAAAAAAAAATCCTAGGAATGTAGGGGCTTCCGAGGAGTCAAAATCATTAGAATAGGAATGATTAAGAGTTTCATTGTTGAGCCAATACTTGCTGCCAAGTTTTCATATCTTTCATTTGTTGATATAGTTGGTATACAGAAAAAAAGTAACAACATAGATCTTTGAGTTAAGTACCTTCTTTGTTATAACCTTTGTTCTACAGGAATGTAACTTTATTTAGTGCTTTGAGGGTGATGCAGATTAAAGAAAAACACTTCTGGGAAAGTGAGATTAACATTCATTAGGGAAGAGAGCCATAAAGTGTTAACAGGCCTCTTGGCCAGAAGATAATGTAAATCACCTGAGACCTTTTGTATATGGAAAGATATGCAGAAAGAAAGCCTGGTATCATAAGGGTCAGGACTGCTGCCCCTGCATGACTCTGTATCTTCCATTATGTAAAACTTAGGGTATATAAGCACCTTTTGAAAATAAAGTCTTGGGGTTTTTGCACAAGCTTGGCCTCCCCCGTGTTGACTCTCCCTCTCTCTTATCTCCCTCTCCCTGCCTCTCTTTTTCAGGCTGATCCCTTGGAACACAGAGGCTCTCCGTGTCTACTTATTTCCCCGGGCTTCTAAGACCCACGCAAGAGGGAGCCCAAGGCGGGGCACCCTCTGCTATTCAAGCAGGCACCTGTGGCCTAACGTAGAGGGTGCAAGTTTCTTGTCTTGAAACTTTATTAGCTTTCCGTGTAAACCAAGGAATATCAGTCTCTTTTCTCCTCTATTTTTTCACTACATTATTCTCTTCTAATCTCTCTTTAAATTTCTAATTAATCTCTCTTCTCCAACTCCATCCCTGCTTCGAATTCCCTGGATCCACCGGGGCTGGACCCCAGCACTTAGGTCTTCCCAGGAGGACAAACCTGGGGTGCAGCCAGTGCACAGAAATTCTCCAAGTGACTTTTGGGACTCATGAACGCCGTGTTTGATTCTTTCCTAGGAATCTTCTGATTTATGAAGGCATAAGCTACTCACCCCATTCCCAATCAGTTCTCAGATTATCCTTCTGTAATATGAATGTGATCTTATTTTCCCCTTCACATCTTTCCATATAAGCTATATTATGACCAACAGGTCTATAAAATCAAAGTATTCTTTCAGTGGAACAGAATCTTTACTTTTTTAACTGGTAGAAAATTGCTTTACAATGTTGTTTTGGTTTCTCCCATGCAGCAACATGAATCAGTTGTAATTATATACATCCTTTCCCTTTTAAGCCTCCCTCCCCTCTACCTATCACACTCCTCCAGGTCATCATAGAGCTCCAACTGGGATCCCTGTGTTACACAGCAACTTCCCACTAATTATTTCTTTTACATATGATAGTGTATATATGTCAATGCTACTTTCTCAATCCGTCCCACCCTCACCTTCCCCCACTATACCCACAAGTCCATTCTCTGCTAGGTTCCTCAATACCACTTTTCTAGATTCCATATATGTGTGTTAATGTAAGGTATTTGTATCAGATACTTGTATCAGACCAAGATGTGCCAGTTTTTGGGTTTTTGTTTTGTTTTGTTTTGTTTTAGTGTACTTTGAAATTGAAATCTCAGGGGCAAAGGCCTCTAGTGAAAGCAGTGGCAAGGCAGGACATTCCCTCTC
This sequence comes from Redunca redunca, assembly GCA_006410935.1. Taxonomy (NCBI): domain Eukaryota; kingdom Metazoa; phylum Chordata; class Mammalia; order Artiodactyla; family Bovidae; genus Redunca; species Redunca redunca. The sequence goes on along the minus strand of SJYQ01002110.1, from coordinate 290,512 downwards.
AAGTCACCATGGGCTTTTTACCAGGGAGAGAAAGTGAAAAATGCTACAGATTTTTCTGCATGCCTCTCAGAAAAAAAGAGTGAAGCTGATTTTAAATGAAAAAAAAAAAATTTAAGCTATAGAACATTATTAACTGCACAGCCCACAAGAGAAGAGTTTTACTGGGCAACTTCTGGAAAGTGGGCATAGGAAGGAGCCTAGCTGGTCCAGGCTATGTCAACAGAGAGCACTTCTCATGTTCCTCCTGGAAAACAGAAGTGACTGGACTATATTTTCTTCAAGATACATTTCTTTCCTTCTATTAGGCTTTTCCCTGAATTTCTCTTGATTTGTAAACATTTTCTCTCATGTAACTTCTGACTGTAAAATGAAGCTTAAGGACATAATAGGAAGAGGTATAATGAATGGTCACAAATGTGGGCTCTGATGCTAGAGTACCTAGGTTTGAATCCTGGTTTCTTGTTTTAACCTCTCTGTGCCTCAATTTGCCCATCTGTAAAACTGGGATAATATTGGCTCTTAGTGTGTAGGACTGATGTGAAGATTAAATGCGGTATTCCATGCCCACACACAGTAAAGTTCTGGATCATTATATTATGTTATTATAGGCCTGAAAGCATTACAAGATGCTAAAACCAAAGTTATAAAGGTCCATGCAACAGAAATATATCTGATATTGTGCTAAATTAACTTTGTATATCAAACTTTTAACTCTTAATCCTCCTAGATCAAGATCTGCTCCTATTGTTTCATTTACCACACCACATCCTAATTACCTGATAGTTTACCTGTCTCAACTAGTGAGAGAACAGGGGCTATGTCTGAATAATAGTGAAGGGAATAAAGAGCTACTTAGTGCAGGGAGCCTATAATATATAACTGATAGCTTATTTTGTATATCAACTGCTACACTGGATGCTGTAAAGTAGAAATTAATTCTTCTAGTTTACATTAAAGCTAAGGGAATAAAAATCTTAGCAAGGATTTGAACTTAGGACTTCTTGTCACCAACAGCCATGCTGGACTCTACCATGAGAATGAGTAGAGTCCATACTTGGACTCTACCATGATGCCTACTCTGGATTCCCAACACCTGACAATTTGTCTCAGGTATAGCCCACACCTGGCACTTTGTTTGACACCTAATAGGTGGTCCACAAATAGTTGTTGAATGAATATGTACCTTCAAAGATATCTTAGAGATACTAAAACTGCAGCTCCAGGTAAATGTGTTCACGTATTAATTCTGTTGCTCTCTGGATAACCACTCAATTTCATTTGGGAAACACCCACTAAAGAAGCTTGGATAAAAACCATGCCTGCATTGTGGGCAGAACTGGTTTCCTAGAAAACAAGGAATTCAGGTGTTAAGCATTTCTGATGAGTTGTTACAAAATGAGAGAGATACAGTGTAAATTTGCACTATTTATGCCACAAGAAAAACAGAAACAAAAGAGGTCAGAATTGGGAGTTGTGCTACACTATTTCATGGTTAAGAAACAGCTACACACCTTGAGATTTTAATGATCTGCAGTCCAAGTGTGAGGAGACCTCAATGGTTCAAATCAGATTAAAGTGTAAATATATTTTGACAAAGACCATTAGTAAAAGTCTTGAAGTTCTGATTTGAGGAAGCAGAGTAATGACTAGTACATTCTCTAGAGACTTGTAGACTTTGAGAAATTTATTTAGAAGAATGCATAAACAGAACCACTCTTTCTTTGAATGATAATTACTGTCATCACTCTTGCTGGCTGATTGCCCAGTCAGTTTTGAATAGCCTTGCACAAGGTTCTGGGTTTGGATGAATCAACTCTGGGATCTGAAAGTGGTCATATCTTTGCAACTGAGAAATTTTTCTTATGAGATCATATTGTAGACAAACAATTGCATAAATTATCTGTCAAGGAATTTTTTCAAATACACATAATCACAATGATTAATTTATAATCTATATTTCCAACTGTTTATGGATCATTTCTGCATGGATGTCAGAAATCACCTTAAATTCAGTGTGCCCCCAAATTGAACTCACAGATCTTTCCTCAGCCTCCCCAATTTGCTTTCAGTCTGTTTTCCCTGTGCTAGTTAATGACCTACCAAAATCATAATAGCTGACAATTATTGAGTGCTTACTATGTACTATTCCCACCCTGCTGTTTTATATATATTCACTCATTTAAAGCCCATAAGAAATATTAAAACTTATCTACCCCAAAGAAAATGCAGCCATCCTCCATTTTGCAAATTAAGAAACTGAGTCACAGAAAGGCTAAGTAATTCAGACAAGCAAATATTAAAAGTTAGAAATCAATTCCTAGCCTTCCAGTTCCAAGGGCTGTGTCCTGAACTGCTGTTCTTCGCTGCTCTACCCATCATCAGCTACCAAAAGCAGAGAGCTTTTTTATCCTTGTCTTCTTTCTTTCCTCTTGTCACCTCAACTTCCCTGCTATATCAAATCAGCTGTTAGGTTGTGTCAGTTCCAGCTCCTTTCTATGGCTCCTCTCAACCACGTCCCCTCACTGTGTCTAATCCTCAAACACATTCTGTCTCTCCATCTCAGTCTCTCAGTTCATTCCTTTAACATTCATTACCTGGGCTGCTATCACATAAAGAGCAATCTTTCTATTGTAAAACAAGGAACTTATCACTTCATTTTCCTGTGGGACCTCACTTTTTACCAATCTGACCCATCAAGAGTCTCCAGGCCCCTCTCCTGCCTCTTCTCCAGCTCCAGCCACACAGAAATATCATGGATCCATGAACATATCAAATCCTTTCCCACTCCCATGCCTTTGCCCATGCTGTGTCCTCCACTTTAAATGCCTTTCTCTCCCTTCTATATCTGGCTCTTTCATATTTCAAGGATCAGACCAAGTATCCTCTCTTTGTGTAGCCTTCTAAAACTTTCCATGCATGCATGCTAAGTCACTTCAGTCATATGCAACTCTTTGCAACCCCATGGACTGTAGCCTGCCAGGCTTCTCTGTCCATGGAATTTTCCAGGCAAGAATATTGAAGTAGGTTGCCATTTCCTTCTCCACTAAAACCTCCCACCCAAAGCTAAATATATAGCTTCCTGTTTACACTCCTATAACATTTAGTACATAAGTGCATAAAGGTAACGTTTATATTCTATAATAATTATATAGCAGTGGCATTTTCTCAACTATGTTCCCAGCTGGCCAATAAGTTGTTTTGGCTCAGAAGACTTTCTTCTCTTCTTTGTGTCTGCAGTACCTAATTAACCTTGGATCCTTAAAAAAAAAAGAATTAGATTAGTTAACTGATTAATGCAAATGTGAAGATTATGCTCACCAGTGCCAGCCTCATTAGTATAGTGGTGAGTAGCCCCATTTGTTATGTGGGAGAATGGCATTCAATTCCCCAGTGGGGAGGCAACACACCCTTTGGGGCTTCCCTGGTGGTTCAGAAGGTAAAGAATCCACCTTCAATGAGGGGGACCTGGGTTTGATCCCTGGGTTGGGACGATCCTCTGGAGGAGGGCATGGCAACCCACTCCAATATTCTTGCCTGCAGAATCCCCATGGAGAGGAGCTATAGTCCATGGGGTCACAAAGAGTCAGACACGACTGAGTGACTAAGCACAGCACACACGCTCACTAGCAGTAAATGCTACCTAAACCTATTTCAGAAGCTAGATGCCATGATTGTAACAGGGTATCTTACCTTTTCTCCATGTCATTTTTATTTCTTGCATTTGTAAATTTCCATTAATAAAATTATTTACACATTGCAAGTGCCTAAGAAATGAGACCACAGGCTTCATTTCAACAAGTAAACAGAAAAAGTATGTGATGATGCTTTTATTCTTTTATTATCTTTGTTTTTCACAAGAAAGAGATGATATGTAGCTAAAGCAGCAAATGCTCTATTAACAATATGACAAAGGCTCTGTACAGTTGAGAACTCAGACCCTGAGGAGACATAAAGGCACCTTGGGCTAAGGTGAATTCAGAAAGAGAATAGCAAAAATGAAGTTGGATGCAAGAGACATGACCAGGATCCTGAGACAGGATGGAAAATCAGGAGACAGGGTACCAGAAACAAGAAACTGGAGTGCAGCAGAGCCATATGACTAGAGATGGAGCAGGGAGTTCTGCCTTGATCATCCTAGAAACAGAGAAATTGGGCACTTAGTCACATGTTTGGGGCCCATCTCCCTCTAGGACAAAAGTATGTCTTATTCATCTTTCCACTAAAAGCACTCATCACAGAAGCCATTACCTCAATTCAGTTCAGTCGCTCAGTCTTGTCCAACTCTTTGCAACCCCATGAATTGCAACACGCCAGGCCTCCCTGTCCATCACCAACTCCTGGAGTTCACTCAAACTCATGTCCATCGAGTCGGTGATGCCATCCAACTATCTCATCCTCTGTCATCCCCTTCTCCTCCTGCCCTCAGTCTCTCTCAGCATCAGAGTCTTTTCCAATGAGTCAACTCTTCGCATGAGGAGGCCAAAGTACTGGAGTTTCAGCTTTAGCATCATTCCTTGCAAAGAACACACAGGACTGATCTCCTTTAGAATGGACTGGTTGGATCTCCTTGTAGTCCAAGGGACTCTCAAGAGTCTTCTCCAACAACACAGTTCAAAAGCATCAGTTCTCCAGTGCTCAGCTTTCTTCACAGTCCAACTCTCACATCCATACATGACCACAGGAAAAACCATAGCCTTGTGTAGACGGACCTTTGTTGGCAAAGTAATGTCTCTGCTTTTCAATATGCTATCTGGGTTGGTCATAACTTTCCTTCCAAGGAGTAAGCGACTTTTAATTTCATGGCTGCAGTCACCATCTGCAGTGATTTTGGAGCCCCCAAAAATAAAGTCTGACACTGTTTCCACTGTTTCCCCATCTAGTTCCCATGAAGTGATGGGACCGGATGCCATGATCTTCATTTTCTGAATGTTGAGATTTAACCAACTCGTTCACTCTCCTCTTTCTCTCTCATCAAGAGGTTTTTTAGTTGCTCTTCACTTTCTGCCATAAGAGTGGTGTCGTCTGCATATCTGAGGTTATTGATATTTCTCCCAGCAATCTTGATTCCAGCTTGTGCTTCTTCTGGTCCAGCATTTCTCAAGATGTACTCTGCATAGAATTTAAATAAGCAGGGTGACAACATACAGCCTTGACGTACTCCTTTTCCTATTTGGAACCAGTCTGTTGTTCTATGTCCAGTTCTAACTGTTGCTTCCTTACCTGCATGCAGATTTCTCAAGAGGCAGGTCAGGTGGTCTGGTATTCCCAACTCTTTCAGAATTTTCCAGTTTCTTGTGATCCACACAATCAAAGGATTTGGCATAGTCAGTAAAGCATAAATAGATGTTTTTCTGGAACTCTCTTGCTTTTTCCATGATCCAGCAGATGTTGGCAATTTGATCTCTGGTTCCTCTGCCTTTTCTAAAACCAGCTTGAACTTCTGGAAGTTCATGGTTCATGTATTGCTGAAGCCTGGCTTGGAGAATTTTGAGCATTACTTTACTAGCGTGTGAGATGAGTGCAATTGTGCGGTAGTTTGAGCATTCCTTGGCATCGCCTTTCTTTGGGATTGGAATGAAAACTGACCTTTTCCAGTCCTGTGGCCACTGCTGAGTTTTCCAAATTTGCTGGCATATCGAGTGCAGCACTTTCACAGCATCATCTTCCAGGATTTGAAACAGCTCAACTGGAATTCCATCACCTCCACTAGCTTTGTTCATAGTGATGCTTTCTGAGGCCCACTTGACTTCACAGTCCAGGATGTCTGGCTCTAGGTGACTGATCACACCATCATGATTATCTGGGTCGTGAAGATCTTTTTTGTACAGTTCTTCCGTGTAATCTTGCCACCTCTTCTTAATATCTTCTGCTTCTGTTAGGTCCAGACCATTTCTGTCCTTTATTTTGCCCATCTTTGCGTGAAATATTCCCTTGGTATCTCTAATTTTCTTGATGAGATCTCTGGTCTTTCCCATTCTGTTGTTTTCCTCTATTTCTTTGCATTCATTGCTGAGGAAGGCTTTCTTATCTCTTCTTGCTATTCTTTGGAACTGCATTCAGATGCTTATATCTTTTCTGTTCTCCTTTGCTTCTCTTCTTTTCACAGCTATTTGTAAGGCCTTCCCAGACAGCCATTTTGCTTTTTTGCATTTCTTTTCCCTGGGGATGGTCTTGATCCCTGTCCTCTGTACAATATCACGAACCTCTGTCCATAGTTCATCAGGCACTCTATCTATCAGATCTAGGCCCTTAAATCTATTTCTCACTTCCACTGTATAATCATAAGGGATTTGATTTAGGTCGTACCTGAATGGTCTAGTGGTTTCCCCTACTTTCTTCAAATTAAGTCTGAATTTGGCAATAAGGAGTTCATGATCTGAGCCACAGTCAGCTCCTGGTCTTGTTTTTGCTGACTGATAGAGCTTCTCCATCTTTGGCTGCAAAGAATATAATCAATCTGATTTTGGTGTTTACCATCTGGTGATGTCCATGTGTAGAGTCTTCTCTTGTGTTGTTGGAAGAGGGTGTTTGCTATGACCAGTGCGTTCTCTTGGCAAAATTCTATTAGCCTTTGCCCTGCTTCATTCCATACTCCAAGGCCAAATTTGCCTGTTACTCCAGGTGTTTCTTGACTTCCTACTTTTGCACTCCAGTCCCCTATAATGAAAAGGACATCTTTTTTGGGTGTTAGTTCTAAAAGGTCTTGTAGGTCTTCATAGAACCATTCAACTTCAGCTTCTTCAGCATTACTGGTTGGAGCATAGACTTGGGATTACTGTAATACTGAATGCTTTGCCATGGAAATGAACAGAGATCATTCTGTCATTTTTGAGACTGCATCCAAGAACTGCATTTCAGACCCTTTTGTTGACCATGATGGCTACTCCATTTCTTCTAAGGGATTCCTGCCCGCAGTAGTAGGTATAATGGTCCTCTGAGTTAAGTTCACCCATTCCAATCCATCTTAGTTCGCTGATTCCTATAATGTTGATGTTCACTCTTGCCATCTCCTGTTTGACCACTTCCAATTTACCTTGGTTCATGGACCTAACATTCCAGATTCCTATGCAATATTGCTCTTTACAGCATTGGACCTTGCTTCTATCACCAGTCACATCCACAGCTGAGTACTGTTTTTGCTTTGGCTCCATCCCTTCACTCTTTCTGGAGTTATTTCTCCACTGATCTCCAGTAGCATATTGGGCACCTACCGACCTGGGCAGTTCCTCCTTCAGTATCCTATCCTTTTGCCTTGTCATACTGTTCATGGGGTTCTCAAGGCAAGAATACTGAAGTGGTTTGCCATTCTCTTCTCCAGTGGACCACATTCTGTCAGACCTCTTCACCATGGCCCGCCTGTCTTGGGTGGCCCCACAGGACATGGCTTAGTTTCATTGAGTTAGACAAGGCTGTGGTCCATGTGATTAGATTGACTAGTTTTCTGTGAGTATGGTTTCAGTGTGTCTGCCCTCTGATGCCCTCTCGCAACACTTACCGTCTTACTTGGGTTTCTCTTACATTGGACGAGGGGTGTCTCCTCACAGCTGCCCCTCCTGACCTTGAACATGGAGTAGCTCCTCTCAGCCCTCCTGTGCCCACACAGCCACCACTCCTTGGATGTGGGGTTGCTCTTCTTGGCCACTTCCCCTGACCTCGGGCATGGAGAAGCTCCTACTGGCTGCTGCCCCTGACCTCAGACATGAGGTCATTGCCTAGGAGAGCTTAATAAATATTTGTTGAACTGAGTTCAGATTGGGACCCATATATCAAGAGTAGGAAAGAAGTCCTGGAAACCACTTTCAGAGCCTGTTTCTAGGGAACTAGAGAGTAGGATTGTCTGGATCACCCACAGTGCCACTTTTTTTGATGAGGAGACTAGGTGTGGCTCCCTCAGAACTATGGGTGAAGGGCCTCAGGATGTTTTGTAAAACTTAAGTGACTTGCTAAAAGGTGATATGTGAAATAGCAAATGGAAGCTTCTAGATATGAAACCACTTCCTTTAGTATAACTTATCAAAGAAGCTTCACATCCTTTGCTCTGAGCAACTCTTTGCAAATATGCTTGGGCTCTCACAGATAAATTTCTTTATCCTTTTCTTGTTGGGCTGAAATTGAACCACTACCCAGAAGAATTTCAGAGTCCTTGTGAAGGACTCTATAAACAAATACAGATAATCTTGAGAAGATTTTAAAATTTTTCATGGTGTTTTTCTAGTGCCCTCTGAGGTTCTGGCAGATTTCATTTAATTTAATCTAAACATTAGCCTTAATCCTCTCCCTCTGTCTGAAATGCTTTATCACCTACTCCTTACCCTCATGCCTCTAACAGACAACTTCACTTTGTTAATGCCCACTCATTCCTCAGGGATCAGCTCAAATGTCCCTTCCTTGGGGAAGTCTTCCTACTCCTCAGACCATGTCCGATACCTGTTTTTACTCTGATTGTTCTAGATGTCTTTCTACAACAGCAGTTTTTAAATTTTGTCTTTCAGTATCTCTCCTTGTGATTATTTGATTAATTTCTCTCTTTCCCCACTGGACTATGAGCTCCATCGGGAGGCAGATCACATCTGATTTTGCTCATCATTTGTATCCACAATGTCTGATCCTGCACAAGTTACAAGTTACAGAGGAAGTCCTCAGTGTACAATATCTTGATTAATTAGTGAAGATGCAACAGTCTGTATAGCCTTTAACTGCCTTACTTTACCTGGAATGTGACAATCCTTTGGCACATGTCTCAGTGACAAAGCTATTTATTCCTAAATCGTATTCCCTTAATAAGTTTCCAACCTCTGGGTGGATACACAGTAGAAAAATACTTTACTTCCTCTGCAGAAAGCATGGTTAAGGATTAGAAAACACAGAAAAGAGTTGACCTTAACAATATAGACTTAAGGCTACTATCCTTTGAAAGGTGTATTTACAAGGTTGACTCTTAGCTAGTGTCTAGGAACTTGGTTTTAGGGAGATTCTACCATTTCCTAAGAGCAATTCACTGAACTTAAACTATTTATACAAACAATTTGCTGTGTGCTGAACATCTGCTTCCTTTTTTGGATTCTGAAATTTTGTACATGCTAGGAAGACACTGACTACTGATAAAACCCTAGAATCCTGGGCTCAGGCAAACTTCCCTAGCAGCAAACATTGTGATGACACATGTGCTGTCGTCACAGGTCACTTGAGGAATTAAGGGCAGCCTATGTGACTCCACCGGGTGAAGACTTTTGAAAGCTTGCATTTTGGTTTCTCCTGGATATCATTCTATGTACCATCCCCTTCCACTGATTTTACTGTGTATCTCTTTACTGTAATTACTCATAGCCATGAGTATAAACATATGCTGAATCCTGCACATCCTCATAGTGAACCATTGAACATGGAAGTGGTCGTGAAAATCCCTAACTTACCTCCTTGAATGTTTTTATAATCCATCCAACTTTTCTTCTTTCATCCACTAGTAGCTACAGTAGTCAAACCACTATCATCTCTTACCTGGACAACAGCACTTTACCTCCTGTAGTCACACTTGCCCTGATCCAACCCATTCTCTACACCAGGGGTCCCCAACCTCCAGGATCTAATGCCTGCTGATTTGAGGTGCAGATGATGTAATAATAATAGAAACAAAGTGCACGATAAACGTAATGAGCTTGAATTATCCTGAAGCCATCCTACCCCCCACCAACCCTACCAGTCTATGGAAAAACTGTCTTCCACACAACCCATCCTGGGTGTCAAAAGGACTGCTCACCACTGATCTACACCATAGCCAGAGTGATCACAATGTGACAATGCCATCTGGTGGCAGGCAAAACCAATAAGTTGTTCTCATATATACCTTTCCATCCACAGGAGTTCATAAGCTCAAAGTTTATAACTAGAACTTTTTTAATCAGAAAAAAAAATGGAAAGATATTGTCATCTAACACCCCAGAAGACACTGAACCTAGAAGGTCTTGTGAACTAGTTCTACCGCCATCAATGAGACGATAATTTCTATGTAATTTTAACTGTTTTAAAGCAAAGAAAATACTGGAAAACTTCAAAATTCACTGAGCACTATTAGTATAACTTTGATTCCAACCTACAAAAGGATGATTCCCTGAAAAGAAAAATATGGAGCAGAAATGAGCAAACTGCATCCTATGGACAAATCCAGCCTATTAGGTATTCTTATATAGCTCGTAGGTTAAAAATAGCTTTTACAACTTTTAAAAATTGGAAGAACTCAAAAGAAGAACAATATTTGGTAATATACAAACATTAAATGAAATTCAAAATTCAATGTTAATAAAATTTTACTAGAACACTCCCAATACTCATTCATTTATGTATTGACTGTGACTGCTTTCGTGCTACAAGAGAAAAGTGGAGTAGTTNGAGCAGAAATGAGCAAACTGCATCCTATGGACAAATCCAGCCTATTAGGTATTCTTATATAGCTCGTAGGTTAAAAATAGTTTTTACAACTTTTAAAAATTGGAAGAACTCAAAAGAAGAACAATATTTGGTAATATACAAAAATTAAATGAAATTCAAAATTCAGTGTTAATAAAATTTTACTAGAACACTCCCAATACTCATTCATTTATGTATTGACTGTGACTGCTTTCATGCTACAAGAGAAAAGTGGAGTAGTTGCAATAGAGACCAAATAGACCCAAATAAAATACTCACTATCATGACCTTTACAGGAAAAAAAACAAACCTGTCATTTGTCAACTCCTTATATAAACCAGTCTTACTTGCAAATATAAATATTCAAAACCTTAATTCAAATTTTATTAAATTGAACCAAGCAAGGAATTAAAGGGAAAAAAGTACAATCAAGTAGATGTTCTCTCCAAAATGCAAAAATGTTTTATCTTTAAGAAATCTTTTTGAAATATTGTTGATTTACAATGTTGTGCCAATCTCTGCTGTACAGCAGTGATTCACTTATACACATATGAACACTGTGTTTTTATATTCTTTTCCATCATGGTTTATCTCAGGATAGTGATTACAGTTCCTTGTGCTATACACTGGGACCTTGTTGTTCATCCATTCTAAATGTAATAATTTGCAGCTATCAATCCCAAACTCCCAGTCCATCCCTCTCCCTCCCCACTTTCCCCTTTGCAACCACAAGTCTGTTCTCTATGTCTATAAGTCTGTTTCTGTTTTTGTAGATGGGTTCATTTGTGCTACATTTTAGATTCCACGTGTAAGTGATATCACACGGTATTTATCTTTTTTTTTACAACTTATTTAGTATGATAATCTCTACTTGCATCTATGTTGCTGCAAATGGCATTATTTCATTATTTTTAAGGCTGAGTACTCTTCCATTGTATACATGTACCATGTCTTTATCCATTCATCTGTCAATGTACATGTAGGTTATTTCCATGTTTTGGCTATTGTGAATAGTGCTTGTATTCACATGTATCTTTTTGAATTATAGTTTTGTCTTGATATATTTCCAGGAGTGGGGTTGCTGAATCATATGGTAACTCTGTTTTTACCTTTCTGAGGTAAAAACTCATACTGTTTTCCATAGTGGCTGTACCAACTTACATTCCCATCAACAGTGTAGGAGGGTTCCCTTTTCTCCACACCCTCTTCAGCATTTGCTATTTGTAGAATTTTATAATAGTCATTCTGCTTGCGTGAGGTGGTAGCTTATTGTAGTTTTGATTGCATTTCACTAATAATTAATAATGTTAAGTACAGTTTCATGTGCCTATTGGCCATCTGTGTGTCTTCTTTGGAGAAATGTCCATTAAAGTCTTCTGCCCATTTTTCCGACTGGATTGTTTGGGGTTTTGTTGTCGAATTGTATGAGGTGTTTGTATATTTTAGAGATTAAGCCCTTGTCTGTGACATCATTTGCAAATATTCTCTGCCATTCCATAGATTGTCTTTTCAGATTTTTTATGGTTTGCTGTGCAAAACCTTGTAAGCTTGAGTAGGTTCTACCTGTTTATTTTTGTTTTTATTTCTATTGCCTTGGGAGACGGACAAAAGAAAACACTGGTGTGATTCATGTCAGACAATGTTTAGTCTGTGCTCTCTTCTAGGAGTTTTATGGTGTCGTATCTTACGTTTTAGTCTTTAATCCATTTTGAGTTTGTTTTTGTGCATGGTGTGAGGGTGTGTTCTAACTTCATTGACTTACATGCAGCTGCCCAACTTTTCCAGAATCACTTGCTGAAGAATCTGCCTTTTTCCGTTTTATATTCTTGCCTCCTTTGTCTAAGATTATTTGACCATAAGTGTGTGGCTTTATTTCTGGGCTTTTGATTCAGATTCATTGATCTGTATGTCTGTTTTTGTACCAATACCGCCTGCTTTGATTTCTGTAGCTTTGTAGTATTGTCTGAAGTCTGGCAGAGTTATGTCTCCTACTTAGTTGTTGTTGTTGTTTTTTTAATGGTTCCATTATTTTGCAAAAGTTTTACTTCTGTTTTAAGTTTGAAGAATTCATTAACAAAAGAAACCACTTGTTATACACAAATAAACAATTTCCATTTTTTATAGAAGACTATTTGACTTAATCTCAATATTAAGTCTGGCTTTGGTATCAGGATGCTGGTGGCTTCATAGAATGTTTTTGGAACTGTTCCCTTCTCTTCATTTTTTGGAAGAGATTGAGAAGAATCTATATAAGTTCTTCTGTGTGTGTTAGATAGAATTTGACTCTGAGGCCCTCTGGTCTTGAACCTTTGTTTGAAGAAAGTTTTTTTTTTTTTAATTAAAGATTCTGCTTTAATTAAAGATTAAGTCTTTTAATTAAAGATTCTGATCTAGTGATCAGTGTGCTCAAATTATATATTTTTTTTATTCAATTTTGAGGAGGTGTATGTTTCTAGACTTGGAGCTGACTGTGGCTCAAACCATGAACTCCTTATTATGAAATTCAGACTTAAATTGAAAAAAGTAGGAAAAACCACTAGACCATTCAGGTATGACCTAAATCAAATCCCTTATGATTATACAGTGGAAATGACAAATAGATTCAAGGGATTAGATCTGATAGACAGAGTGCCTGAGGAACTATGGACAGAGATTCATGACATGGTATAGGAGGCAGTGATCAAGACCATCCCCAGGAAAAAGAAATGCAAAAAGGTAAAATGGTTGCTGAGGAGGCCTTACAAATAGCGGAGTAAAGAAGAGAAACTAAAGGCAAAGGAGAAAAGGAAAGATATAAGCATCTGAATGCAGATTTCCAAAGAATAGCAAGGAGAGATTATGAAAGCCTTCCTAAGTGATCAATGCAAAGAAATAGAGGAAAACAATAGAATGGGAAAGACCAGAGATCTCTTCAAGAAAATTAGAGATATCAAGGGAACATTTCATGCAAAGATAGGCACAATAAAGGACAGAAAAGATATGGACCTAACAGAAGTAGGAGAAATTAAGAAGCGCTGTTAAGACTACACAGAAAAACTAAAAAAGAAGAACTAAGAACATCTTAATGACCCAGATAATTACAATAGTGTGATCACTCAGCTAGAGCCAGACATTCTGGACTATGAAGTCAAGTAGGCCTTAGCAAGCATCACTATGAACAAAGCTAGTGGAGGTGATGGAATTCCAGCTGAATTATTTCAAATCCTAAAAGATGATGCTGTGAAAGTGCTGCACTCAATATGCCAACAAATTTGGAAAACTCAGCAGTGGCCACAGGACTGGAAAAGGTCAGTTTTCATTCCAATCCCAAAGAAAAGCAATGCCAAAGAATGATCAAACTATTGCATAATTGCACTCATCTCACATACTAGCAAAGTGATGCTCAAAATTCTCCAAGACAGACTTCAACAGTACATGAACTGAGAACTTCCAGATGTTCTGGCTGGATTTAGAGAAGACAAAGGAACCAGAGATTAAATTGCCAACATCCATTGTGTCATAGAAAAAGCAAGAGAGTTCCAGAAAAATATCTACTTCTGCTTTATTGACTATGCCAAAGCTATTGACTGTGTGGATCACAACAAACTGGAAAATTCTTCAAGAGATGGGAAGAATCTCTTCCCACCTGACCACCTGAGAAATCTGTATGCAGTTCAGGAAACAACAGTTAGAACTGGACATGGAACAACAGACTGGTTCCAAATTGGGAAATAAGTAGGTCCAGGCTGTATATTGTCACCCTGTTTATTTAACGCATATGCAGAGTACACCACATGAAATGCTGGGCTGGATGAAGCACAAGCTTGAATCAAGATTGCCAGGAGAAATATAAATAACCTCAGATATGCAGATGACACCACCTTTATGGCAGAAAGTGAAGAAGAACTAAAAACCCTCTTGATGAAAGTGAAAGAGGAGAGTGGAAAAGCTGGCTTAAAAGTCAACATTCAAAGAACTAAGAATATGGCATCCGGTCCCATCACTTCACAGCAAATAGATGGGGAAACAATGGAAACAGTGACAGTTTGTTTTCTTGGGCTCCGAAATCACTGCAGATAGTGACTGCAGCCATGAAATTAAAACACCCTTGCTCCTTGGAAGAAAAGCTATGACCACCTAGACAGCCTATTAAAAAGCAGAGACATTACTTTGTCAACAAATTTCCATCTAGTCAAGGCTATGATTTTTTCAGTAGTCGTGTATGGATGTGAGAGTTGGACCATAAAGAAGGCTGAGCGCTGAAGAATTGATGCTTTTGAACTGTGGTGTTGGAGAAGACTCTTGAGAATCCCTTGGACAGCAAGGAGATCCAACTAATCCATCCTAAAGGAAATCAGTCCTGAATATTCATTGGAAGGACTGATGCTGAAGCTGAAGCTCCAATACATTAACCACCTGATGTGAAGAGCTGACTCACTGGAAAAGACCATGATGCTAGGAAAGATTGAAGGCGGGAGGAAAGGGGATGACAGAAGATGAAATGGCTTGATGGCATCACCGACTCAATGGAGATGAGTTTGAGTAAACTCCGGGAGTTGGTGATGGACAGCGAGGCCTGTCATGCTGCAGTCCATGGCGTCACAAAGAGTGGGACACGACTGAGCGACTCTACTGAGCTGATGTTTCTAGATAGTTGTCCATTTCTTCTAGGTTGTCAAATATTTTTTATATAATTGTTTATAGTATTCTCTTATTTCTGTGGTTATCAGTCAGATTTGGGTTCTTTCTCTTTTCTTCTTAGTGAACCTGGCCAGGGGGTTTTCAGTTTTCTTTACCCTTTCAAAGAACCAGTTCTTGGTTTTGTTGATTTTATTCCTCTCATTTTAAATCTCTATTGTATTTATTTTCCCTCTGATATTTATTATTTCCTTCCTTCTGCTAAGTTTAAGTTTTGCTTGCTCTTCTTTTTCCAGTTCTTTTTGGTAGTAGATTAGGTTTTTTACTTGATATTTTTCTTGTTTTTTTTTTTTGTTTGTTTTTGTTTTATGAAGACCTATATCACTATGAACTTCCCTCTAAGAATTGCTTTTGCTGCATCTCATAGAATTTTGTAGGTTGTGTTTTCATTGTCATTTGTCTCAAAGTATTTTTAATTACCTTTTTGATTTCCTCATTAACCCATTGATTTTTTTTTTTAGTAAATATTATTTAGTCTTCATATATTCATTTTTTCTCATTTCTTTTCCTGTGATTGATTTCTAGTTTCATGCCCTTATGGTCAGAGATGCTTGAAATAATTTCTCTACTCTTAATTTGATTGAGGTTAGTTTTGTGCTCTAAGATGAGGTCAGTCCTGGAAAATGTTTCACGTGAACTTGGAAAAATGTATATTCTGGCTTTTTTTGGATGTAGTGTCCTGAAAATATCAATTAAGTCTAAATGTTCTATTGTATCATTTAGGACCTCTGTTGCCCTATTGATTCTTGTCTGAAAGATTTATCTTTTGATGTGAGTCGGGTGTTAAAGTCTCCTAGTATTATGTATTCCATCAGTTTCTCCCTTTATGTCTGTTAGCATTCGTATTTGCTTAGTTGCTAAGTCATGTCCAACTCTGTGACCCTACGGACTGTAGCTTGCCAGGCTCCTCTGTCCATGGGATTCTCTGGGCAAGAATATTGAAGTGGGTAGCCATTTCCTTCTTCAGGGTATCTTCCTGACCCAGGTATTGAACCTATATCTCCCACATTGCTGACAGATTCTTTACTAGCTGAGCCCCTAGGGAAGCCCACTTCTATATTAGATGCATATATATTGATGAGTGTAAAATCTTATTTTTGTACAGATCATTTTATAATTATGTAGTATCCTTCTTTATTTTTCTTCATAGCCTTTTCTTTAACATCTGTTTTGTCTAATATTAGTACTGCAATTCTTCCTTTCTTGTCATTTCTGTTCTCATGAAATATCTTTTTCCAGCTCCTCACTTGAAATCAATATGTGTCCTTTGCCCTAAAGTGGGTCTCTTGCAGGCAGGATTTTACAGGCTCTTATTTTTTACCCAATCTGTCATTCTGTGTCTTTGATTGGAGCATTTAGTCCATTGATATTTGAGATAGCAACCCAATCCAGTATTTTTGCCTGGAGAATTCCATGGACAGAGGAGCCTGGTGGACTATATGGTGTCACAAGAGTTGCACACAACTAAGTGACTAACACTTTCACTTTCATTGATACATATATATTTATTGTCATTTTAAACCTTGTTTCTCTGCTGGTGGGAATGCAAACTAGTACAGCCACTATGGAGAAAAGTGTGGAGATTCCTTTAAAAATTGCAAATAGAACTGCCTTATGACCCAGCAATCCCACTGCTGGGCATACACACCGAGGAAACCAGAATAGAAAGAGACACATGTACCCCAATGTTCATCGCAGCCAGGACATGGAAACAACCTAGATGTCCATCAGCAGATGAATGGATAAGAAAACTGTGGTATATATACACAATGGAATATTACTCAGCCATTAAAAAGAATACATTTGAATCAGTTCTAATGAGATGGATGAAACTGGAGCCGATTATATAGAGTGAAGTAAGCCAGAAAGAAAAACACCAATACAGTATACTAACACATAAATATGGAATTTAGAAAGATGGTAATGATGACCCTGTATGCGAGACAGCAAAAGAGACTCAGATGTGTAGAGCGGATTTTTGGACTCTGAGGGAGAGGGAGAGGGTGGGATGAGATGGGAGAATGTCATTGAAACACGTATACTATCATGTATGAAACGAATTGCCAGTCTATGTCTGATGCAGGATACAGGATGCTAGGGGCAGATGCAAAGGGATGACCCAGAGAGATGTTATGGGGAGGGAGGTGGGAGGGGGGTTCATGTTTGGGAATGCATATACACCCATGGTGGATTCATGTCAATGTATGGCAAAACCAATACAGTATTGCAAAGTAAAATAAAATTAAAATAAAAATTAAAAAAAAGAAAAACCTTGTTTCTCACTTAATTCTTTGTTTCATCTTTGTTCCTTTCTCTTTTTTTTTCTGCTTTTCTTTTTGTGGCTTGAAAAGTTTCCTTTTATTTTATGCTTGTGCTCTCTTCATTTAGGTTTTTTGTGAATTTATTGTATATTTTTTATTTGTGGTTGCCCTGTTTCTCAAATATGTTAACCCCTTCCTATATCTGCTTGCTTTAGACTAATAGTCATATAAGCTCAAGCACATTCTAAAAAAAAGAAAAAGAATATGCATTTTGTTACTCTTCTTCCCCACATTTTATAATTTTTATATTCTCTTTTACATCTTCATGTCTATTCTTTTGCCATTCCTTGTGTTTATCATTGCTTTCACAAATAGTTTTTCCTCTTTTTGATCTGTATACTACCAGTTTAAGTGATTTACTTTTCAATTTCTTCCTTNTCAGTTTAAGTGATTTAATTTTCAATTTCTTCCTTCCTACTACTTCTTGATTCTTTTCTCTTTTTTTTCCACTTTTTAAAAAAATATAAAATTATTTATTTTAATTGAAGGCTAATTACTTTACAATATTGTATTGGTTTTGACATACATCAACATGAATCTGTCACAGGTGTACACATGTTCCCCATCTTGAACCCCCCTCCCACCTCCCTCCCAACACCATCCCTCTGGGTCATCCCAGTGCACCAGCCCCAAGCATCCTGTATCCTGCATCGAACCTGGACTGGTGAGTCATTTCACATATGATATTATACATGTTTCAATGTCATTCTCCCAAATCGTCCCACCCTCGCCCTCTCCCACAGAGTCCAAAAGACTGTTCTATACATCTATGTCTCTTTTGCTATCTTGCATACAGGGTTATCATTATCATCTTCCTAAATTCCATATATATGCATTAGTATACTATATTGGTGTTTTTCTTGATTCTTTTCTATTCAGAGATGACCTTTCAATACTTCTTGTAGAAGTGTTGTTTTAGTTTTTGTTTGTCTTATAAATTCTTTATTTCTTCTCCCATTCTAAATGATAATCTTATTAAGTAGAATATTCTAGGTTGCAGATTTCTTTCTTTCAAGAATTTGAATATATTTTGTTAAAGAAATATTTTATTGCAGTGTTTTGTTAATACATATTAAAGGGGAGAAAGATAGATTCAAAAAAATGGATTTGAGTAAATTTAATCCTGAATGACCAAACAATCTTGAAAAAGAACAAAGCTGAAGGACCCACACTTTCTGATTTCAAAACTTACTACAAAGCTTCAATAATCAAAATATTGTGTCAGGGGCATAAGATAGACATAGAGATTTGTGGAATAAAACAGAGAGACCAGATATAAACCCTCAAATATACGGACAAATGATTTTTAACAAGGATACCAAGAACATGCAATAGGGGAAGAACAGTCTTTTCAACAAATGGTGCTGGGAAAACTAGATATCCATATGCAAAAGAATGAAGGTGAATCTTGCCTTAAACAATATACAATAGTCAACTCAAATGTATCAAAGAGATAAATATCAAAGCTAAGAATATAAAACACTTAGAAGAAAACAGAGGGGAAAGCCTTCATAATGCTGGATTTGGCACCGATTTCTTGAACACGACACCAAAAGTATAGGCAACAAAAGGAAAAAAAAAAAAAAAACAGGTAAATCAATTTTCACCNAAAAAAAAAAAAAAAAAAAAAAAAAAACAGGTAAATCAATTTTCACCTGAACTAAAAACTTTCATATCAAATGATACTACAGCATGGAAGCATATACACCATTTGTGAAATATATAACTAAAGGGAATTTGCTATATGACTCAAGGAACTAAAACCAGGGCTCTGTAACAACCTAGAGGGGTGGGAAGGGGTAGAAGATGGGAGGGAAGTTAAAGAGAGAGGGGACACATGTACACATATGACTGACTCATGTTGATGTGTGGCCGAGGCCAACACAATATTATGAAGCAATTTTCCTTCAATTAAAAATAAATAAGTAAAAAAAAAGATACTATTAAGTAACACAGCTCCAAAATGGAAGAAAATATTTACAGATCATATATCTGGTAAGTGATTAAGATCTAAAACACATAAAGTACTCTTATAACTCAATAACAACAAAAAATTTAAGGCTTAAATAGACAAAATACTTGAATAGACATTTCTCCAAAGAAAAATTACTAATGGCTAATAAGCGCATGGAAAGATGTTCAACATCACTAATCATTAAAGAAATGCAAAGCAAAACCACAATGAGATATTACTTAACATCCATTAGGATAGCTATTATCAAAAAAAAAATATGAAGAAGAAGAAAGAAAGAACAAACTTTGACAAGGATGTGGAGAAATTGAAACTCTTGCATATTGCTGGTATGAATGTAGAATGGTGTAGAAAACACCATGGAAAACAGTTTAGGAAAAAAGCTAAACATAGAATTATTGTATGAAAGGAAACACTCAAACAGATACATATGCTCCAATGTTCACTGTAGCATTATTCACAATACAGATTTCCCCCTGCTATCCAAAACTAGAGTGTCCCTATGGAACCTTTTGTAAGCAGAGAGAGCATAAAGCTGAAAGCAATTGCTTTAGGAAATATCCTATTAACAGATACACAAAATAAATCAAGATAAACCACAGAAGCTCACAGACACAGTTCAAAGTTATAGCAGCTTGATGCTGATACGCCAAGTAGTTCCAGGGGAAGAAGCTTGGTGGTGTCACTCTCAATGCTCAGGGTGTATATTGCCTCTGTAAAAGTTCTTGCAAAACAAATGTTCAATACTATTTTTGCTTTTTACCTTTATTCACAAATGCAAAAATCATCCTTGAGTGGATCTTTCAAAAGCAGGGGATAGGAAAAATGTCCATAAGCTGATGAATGAATGAAGAAAATGTAGTATATATGTTACAGGGAAGAATGGACTCCATGTTGGATCTGTTTGTTTTTTTCTTTGCTTTGCTTTGTTTCCCATTGCTTTTGTTCACTAAAAAGATACTGTCCATACAGAATGACCTGTCTCAGAGAAACCTGCTCCTCTGCCTGAATGTTAAACCAAAATGTCTTTGTTCAGGACCCTGTCCACCTGTGGATGGCTACAGGAAGGAAGAAATTAACACACCTCCTCCCCAAGGCTAGCCATTCCAGGAAATATCTGTAAGATTAATGGCCTTTTTAACTTTACCTCCTCACTTCTCCCACTCTCTGGTCTATAAACAAATCTGGCATCCAGACCCTGATAAAATGGCTATTTTGAGACTTTAGTCTGCCCCTCTCTCAGTCAGCTGGCTTTCCAAATAAAGTTGTATTCCTTGTTTCAACATTTTGTCTCCTGATTAATTGACCTGTTGTTTGACAAGTAGAGTGAGCTTGGACTCAGTCATATATACAAATGATGGAATATTATTCAGCCAT
This sequence comes from Redunca redunca, assembly GCA_006410935.1. Lineage (NCBI taxonomy): Eukaryota > Metazoa > Chordata > Mammalia > Artiodactyla > Bovidae > Redunca > Redunca redunca. Next base: position 269,761 of record SJYQ01002110.1, on the reverse strand, counting down.
AAAAAATAGAACAAAATTCTGATACATGCTCCAACATGGATGAATCTTAAAGACATGCTATGTAAAACTAGCCAAGCACAAAAGGGTAAGCATTGCATGATTCCTCTTATATGAGCTATCTAGAGAAAGAAAATTCATAGAAATGGAATGTAGATTAAAGGTTGGTAGAGGTTGAAGGACAAAGTAAGCAGGGAATCATTGCTTAATGATTTCAAAATGTTCTGTATCCAGTTCCAATGTTGATGGGGTAGGGATTAGGGGGAGGGTTCACACCAATAAGGAATTATCCCATACTAATGGTGAGTGGCGAGCAGCCAAGAGGAGATACCCCACCTTCAAGGTCAGGAGCAGCAGCCATGAGGAGATGCCCCACATCCAAGGTCAGAGAAACCCCGTAAGATGGTAGGCCCTGGGAGAAGGCATCAGAGGGCAGAAAGACTGAAACTACAGTCACAGAAAAGTAACCAATCTAATCACATGGACAAGAGCCTTGTCTAACTCAATGAAACTATGAGCCATGCTGTGTAGGGCACTCAAGAAGGACAGGTCATGGTGGAGAGTTCTGACGAAATGAGGTCCACTGGAGAAGGGAATGGCAATCCACTTCAATATTCTTGTCTTGAGAACCCCATGAACAGTATGAAAAGGCAAAAAGATTTGACACTGAAAGATGAACTCTCCAGGACGGTAGTGCCCAATATGTTACTGGAGATCAGTGGAGAAATAACTCCAGAAAGAATAAAGAGACAGAGCCAAAGCAAAAACAATACCCAGTTGTGGATGTGACTGGTGATGGAAGCAAAGTCCAATGCTGTAAACAGCAATATTGCATAGAAACCTGGAATGTTAGGGCCATGAATCAAGCCAAATTGGAAGTGGTCAAACAGGAGATGGCAAAAAATCGACATTTTAGGAATCAGTGAACTAAAATGGACTGGAATGGGTGAGTTTAACTCAGATTACCATTATATCTACTATTGTTGGCAAGAATCCCTTAGAAGAAATGGAGTAGCCGTCATAGTCAACAAAAGGGTCTGAAATGCAGTTCTTGGATGCAATCTCAAAAACGACAGAATGATCTCTGTTTATTTCCAAGGCAAACCATTCAATATCACAGTAATCCAAGTCTATGCCCCAACCAGTAATGCTAAAGAAGCTGAAGTTCAACAGTTCTATGAAGACCTACAAGACCTTTTAGAACTAACACCCAAAAAAGATGTCCTTTTCATTATAGGGGACTGGAATGCAAAAGTAGGAAGTCAAGAAACACCTGGAGTAACAGGCAAATTTGGCCTTGGAGTATGGAATGAAGCAGGGCAAAGGCTAATGGAGTTTTGCCAGGAGACCGCATTGGTCATAGCAAACACCCTCTTCCAACAATACAAGAGAAGACTCTACACATGGACATCACCAGATGGTCAACACCAAAATCAGACTGATTACATTCTTTGCAGCCAAAGATGGATAAACTGTATATAATCAGCAAAAACAAGACTGGGACTGACTGTGGCTCAGATTGTGAACTCCTTATTGCCAAATTTAGACTTAAATTGAAGAAAGTAGGGAAAACCACTAGACCATTCAGGTATGACCTAAATCAAGTCCTTTATGATTATACAGTGGAAGTGAGAAATAGATTTAAGGGACTAGATCTGATAGAGTGCTTGAACTATGGACAGAGGTTCATGACATTGTACAGGCAACAGGGATCAAGATCATCCCCAAGGAAAAGAAAAGCAAAAAAGCAAAATGGCTGTCTGGAGAGACCTTACAAATAGCTGTGAAAAGAAGAGAAGCAAAAAGCAAAGGAGAAAAGGAAAGATATACTCATTTGAATACAGAGTTCGAAAGCATAGCAAGAAGAGATAAGAAAGCTTTCTCAGTGATCAGTGTAAAGAAATAGAGGGAAACAATAAAATGGGAAAGACTAGAGATCTCTTCAAGAAAATTAGATACCAAGAGAACATTTCATGCAAAGATGGGCACAGTAAAGGACAAAAGTGGTATGGACCTAACAGAAGCAGAAGATATTAAGAAAAGGTGGCAAGAATACACCAAAGAACTGTACAAAAAAGATCTTCAAGACCCAGATAACCACAATGGTTTGATCACTCATACTCACCTAGAGCCAGACATCCTGGAATGTGAAGTCCAGTGGGCCTTAGGAAGCATCACTATGAACAAAGCTAGTGGAGGTGATGGAATTCCAGTTGAGCTATTTCAAATCCTAAAAGATGAGGTAATGAAAGTGCTGCACTCAATATGCCAGCAAATTTGGAAAACTCAGCAGTGACCACAGGACTGGAAAAGGGCAGTTTTCATTCCAATCCCAAAGAAAGGCAATGCCAAAGAATGCTCAAACTACCGCACAATCGCACTCATCTCACACGCTAGTAAAGTAATGCTCAAAATTCTCCAAGCCAGGCTTCAGCAATACGTGAATGTGAACTTCCAGAAGCTCAAGCTGGTTTTAGAAAAAGCGGAGGAACCAGAGATCAAATTGCCAACATGTGCTGGATCATCGAAAAAACAAGACAGTTCCAGAAAAACATCTATTTCTGCTTTATTGACTATGCCAAATCCTTTGACTGTGTGGATCACAAGAAACTGTAGAAAATTCTGCAAGAGATGGGAATACCAGACCACCTGACCTGCTTCTTGAGAAATATGTATGCAGATCAGGAAGCAATACTTCGAACTGGACATGGAACAACAGACTGGTTCCCAATAGGAAAAGGAGTACATCAAGGCTGTATATTGTTACCCTGCTTATTTAACTTCTATGCAGAGTACATCATGAGAAACGCTGGGCTGGATGAAGCACAAGCTGGAATCAAGATTGCTGGGAGAAATATCGTAACCTCCAATATGCAGATGACACCACCCTTATGGCAGAAAGTGAAGAGGAACTGGAGAGCCTCTTGATGAAAGTGAAGGAGGAGAGTGAAAAATTTGGCTTAAAGCTCAACATTCAGAAAACTATGATCATGGCATTCAGTCTCATCACTTCTTGGGAAATAGATGGGGAAACAGTGGCAGACTTTATTTTGGGGGGCTCCAAAATCACTGCAGATGGTGACTGCAGCCATGAAATTAAAACACCCTCACTCCTTGGAAGAAAAGTTATGACCAACCTTGACAGCATATTAAAAAGCAAAGACATTACTTTGCCAACAAAGGTCCATCTAGTCAAGACTATGGTTTTTCCAGTAGTCATGTATGGATGTGAGTTGGACTATAAAGAAAGCTGAGCACTGAAGAATTGATGCTTTTGAACTGTGATGCTGGAGAAGACTCTTGTGAGTCCCCTGGACTGCAAGGAGATCCAAGCAGTCCATCCTAAAGGAAATCAGTCTTGATTGTTCACTGGAAAGACTGATGTTGAAGCTGAAGCTCCAATACTTTGGCCACCTGATGCGAAAAGCTGACTCACTGGAAAACACCCTGATGCTGGGAAAAATTGAAGGAGGGAGGAGAAGGGGATGACAGAGGATGAGATGGTTGGATGGCATCACCGACTGAGTGGAGATGAGTTTAAGTAAACTCCAGGAGTTGTTTGGTGATAGACAGTGAGGCCTGACGTGCTGCAGTCCATGGAGTCTCAAAAAGTCGGACACGGCTGAGCGACTGAACTGAACTGAACGGATAATTCCATTAGTGGTAGCCTATAATACAGTCCAATTTGGACACTCTCTTCCTAGAAATAACATTAGGTTCCGTAAGTTAAAGGCTTGTTACTGAACCAAACTGCAGTCCACCCACCTGTGCAAAGTAAACCAGCCTACTGATACTGAGCTAAGCTGAAAGAAAGCACAATGTTCTCTGTAGATGTCAAACAAGGAGTGCAAGCCTCTGATGCTCAGAAAACCTGATATCCCTCCTGCCTTTTTAAAGGGCAGAGTGATGGAAGGGAGTCACAGGTTGTATGATCACCTCATGCATAGTTCTGACTGGTTAATGGTGAATAATAGGGTGGTGTCACAGGTGTTAACATCATAAGTCCTCAGACTCCAGCCAGTCTGGGGGCTCATTGTCATTATCTAGTTAGCTTCTTCAGTTTGGTGAGGGTTTCAGTATCTGTAAGACAACTCAGGAATGTGCATCAGACACTGTATCTGTGTGCTTCAGGGAAGAGCTCAACATTCTGTGACTGCTCTGTGGCTGGTTTACAGTTTGATTCATTACCAGTTTTCCTGGCCCAAAATTTCGCTCTTGTTGTTACTTCACTTCACATCAATTCAATCAATTCTTATAATTCAATCAATTCATCTTTTGTGACTCAGGGGAGGCCTTGGAGAATAAATCTTTTCTACCAAAAAAAAAAGAAGAAGAAGAAGAAGCAGACAGAAGACATGGAATGGGAGGTTGAGTCTGGGGAAGGCACCATAGGGTCCTGCTTGGTTACAGGTTCAGTCCTACAAGACAGTCCCCACCCACACCACCACCTCAGACACCACTCACATGTGCAGGCTGTCACTTGGGCTTTTGACCCACCAGCTACATATCAGAGGTTCGAATGAATACTTCCTCAGGCTTTGGCCACCTGATGCAAAGAGTCAGTTCATCGGAAAAGACCTTGATGCTGGAAAAACTTGAGGGCAGGAGGAGAAGGGGTTGAATGGCATCACTGACTCAATGGACATGAGTTTGGGCAAACTCCAGAAAATACGGAAGGACAGGGAAGCCTGGCGTGCTCTAGTCCGTGGGGTCACAAAAACTCGGATGTGACTTAGCGACTGAACAACAAAAGTGATTTCAGAAATTGAAGACGAGGGACCAAATAGTATAACAAAAGATGTTTGCATTATTCTAATAGCTCAGGAAATTCTGAAGATTTTGAGAGCTGTGAGCCAGGAACTGTGGACAAAGACTGAATATACATGAGACAGATATATCTATCTCACGTATATTCGGTCATCTGAATGATACAGTTGAATCACAATATTGAAGGTAATTAAACATTTTGGAAATGTATAACGTTGGCAGTTGCAAAACACGGGTTTTATTCAATGTTACTGAACTGACAGTTAAAACAGTAAGTTTTGGATTACATAACCACAATATACAATTTAGGTTGTATCAGCTTAAAAAAATTGCACAACATGAGAGTTGCAAGTTAAGTTTTATTTGGTGCAAAAATGAGGACTGCAGCCCAGGAGACAGCACCTCAGACAGCTCTGAGAAACTGTTTCAAAGAGGCAGGGGGAGAAGGTAGGTATGTATGCGATTTTGGTGAAGGAGAAATACATGCAATCAAGCATATATTTTCCCAGAAGGTTTCTGCTAGTCTGATGAAACTTTCTGCTCATTGTATTTGTCAATCCAATGAGTCAGTCCAAAATCCTGGATTGACACCAAGGAACAGTTGTCACCAGGAGGGATTTTAGTGTTTTTCTAGATATAAGGAAATACAAGAATTGGGCTCATAAAATTGACTCCTGAAAATGTCTGTTAGACTAAACACACTGACTGAAACCACCCACCCTGACCAGGCACCATAATAACCATTTGCTTGAGTTATTTTACAACAGAAGGTCTTGGTAAGGAATACAGAACTAGTAAGCCACCACCAACCAGAAGAGTTTGGCAAAGGTCAAAGGAGATGCCATGTGTCCTACCACCTCCCAGAATTCTTCTCACTGACTTCCTTCTTGGCTGAGTAATGTGTGTGCCACCAGGATGGACCCTGAATCAGAGTGATTGGCTAGAAACAACCCAGAAACTCACCCCATCACCATAAAACCCAAGACTGCAAGCCACATGGCAGAGCAGTCCTCTCAGGTCCCCTTCCCCTCCTGCTCTCTGCCTGGGCGCCCCTCCCAATAAAGACTCCTTCTTTGTCAGCACAAGTGTCTCTTCAGACAATTCATTTCTGAGTGTTAGACAAGAACCCACTTTCAAGCCCTGGAAGGGGTCCCCCTTCTTGCAACCTAACTATTTAAAGACCTGTCCTGCCAGTTTTTCCCAAAGCACAGAGTGCCTCATCTTATTCTCTACCCTGAACTCCTTTCAAAAGCTGTTGAAGACCAGCAACTGCAGCAACACGTGATTTAACCATCGTAAGGGAAGACAGCGAGTGCCCATGGCAAGTGCCAATTTGTAGTTGACATTTGTTTTACCACAATTAAAAAAAAAAAGAATCAAAATAAAAGAAGAAGGAATATAGATAGTAAGAAATGGAGTATTTCCTGCCATATCAATAAACAAGAATGTCACAGCCATCAGTGATTCCAATCCTCCGGTGCAACCATGAAAGAGAAGAATATCTGTGGTCCAACAGCTATCACGCTACCTCCACTCACTTCAAGGAACCAAGGATGTAAAAAAATGCAGGATGCTGGCCCCAGGTAGCTGAGATGCATATGAACAGAATGATTTCAGTAAGCCCAGACGCTTGCATCTTCCATACATAGAAAAGTGCTAAATTCATTAACTTGAGATATTTCTTTAAGTAACAATAATCTTTTGATGTTTGGACTACCTGCCCCTTGTTGCAAATTTCTATATAGCCTAACTCCCCTCCCCACCACTTTCTCGGAACACTTCTCTCAGGGTTACTTGAGATGCTGTCTCCCAGGTCTGAAATCCTAAAAATTTCTGCCAAATAGAGCATAACTCTCAACTTTTAAGTTGTAACTATTTTTTAATTTGACAGTAGTGAAGATTCCAGTTCACATCACACATGATTTTTGCACTTAGCTCAGAAAAAAAGTAAACAAATTTACAAAATAAAATTGGGACTTTTAGTGAGGGGGAAGAAGGTCTTGCCACGCCTCTGAGAGGAAACAGGCAGTGTCGATAAGAAGCACTTTCAGTTTATGAGAGAATGGCAAGAACGCTGACTATCTTGAAGTCTCCAACACCATTCTCCACTGCTAAGAGCATGATCTGGCTGTTCCTGTCTCTCCTGCTTGTCTCCTGCCTTGGCCCAGGTAAATGCTGAAGTATACCCACGTAGTCATGTTTGACTCCTGGTTTTGTGCGGTTTGCTCGATCTAAATCACCTACATTGGGGTGTCTGTCTGTATCTCTACTAAGGGATCCGGTGGGGCTCACAGAGGTGCCTGATAAACTGCATTGCCTCTCAACTTAAAAGCTTACAGCATGAGATCATTCAGAGTTAACAGCTTCAACTGTGTCTGCATTTAAATGAATTATATGCTGGGGCATGGGAAATGAGCTTTTCTAAGACATGACTGGGGTTTATAGCCAGCATGTTGTGATATAAAGATAGCTAAGGTTAAGAAAAGAAGCCTTCTCACCAGAGTAGCTACTATCTTACTGTGTGATCACAAGTAGGCTACATGTTCTTTCTTAGCCTCATCGAAAATATTGAAAATCTATGGTTCTGCTTAGCTGAAATTTCTGAACCCAACTAAAACACTCGAAATAGTGTTCACGGTTTTTGCGTACTGTGAGAAAACTACTCTCCAGCTTTCCTTTCCTTTGATGCAAATCAGGGACTAGCTAGTCCAGCAATACTTACTCTGCCAGACAGGAATTCTCAGATCCTACATACTTCTCATTCCCTGCTATCCACTGTGTGGAAAACTTGAAGGTTCATGTCAGGTTTTGGGGAAACACAAGTGGTCCACTGGGGCCAAAGTACAGGAAGGGGCAGGAGACAAGACAAGAAAGCTATCCCAGAACTAGCCCAGGGTAGCAGGTAAAAATAGTTAATATCCGTTGTGGGCTTGTACTGTTCCAGGCACTGGGTCAAATGCTATACTTACATCACATACATAAGCTTTTTGACACTTCTAGGAGTCTGTACTATTATTATCCCCTTTTGAAATAACACACAGATTTCATTAGCCAGTAGGGGGCAAGCTCTTGTGATAGTTTTGAGGAAGAGTGACAGTTGAATCAAAATGGTAGCAGCACAAGAGAGAGGACAGGAGCGAGAATCACCACAGACGTAGAATTAGCTAGATTACCTGGCATTGGGAATGAAGTGGGGAGAGAGTTCATTGTCATCCAATAAACAATCATTGAGCAGCTACTGGATGCCTGGCACTGTTCTAGTTTCTGAGTGTACGCCATGAATGAAGCAGAAAAAAATTTCTGCTCTCAAGGAGTTAACGTTTTAGCAGAGGAAGCAAGCTAAAAACAAAATAAACAAGTGAAACAAATAAGTATATTGGATAGTGATAAATGATAAGGAGGAAATAAATCAAGCAAGGAAAGGAGAGATTAAATATGAGGGGCAGTGAAATTTCAGACAGAATAGCCAAAAAGTTTACGAAGTTGGGAGGGGGGGGAGGGAGCAGCCGTGATGAGAAGATGATTTCAATTTCGGACCTACTAATTTTAAGATGTTAGAAGACAATGGCACCCCACTCCAGTACTCTTGCCTGGAAAATCCCATGGACCGAGGAGCCTGGTGGGCTGCAGTCCATGGGGTCGCAACTGAGTGACTTCCATTTCACTTTTCACTATCATGCATCGGAAAAGGAAATGGCAACCCACCCCAGTGTTCTTGCCTGGAGAATCCCAGGGACGGGGGAGCCTGGTGGGCTGCCGTCTATGGGGTCGCACAGAGTCGGACACGACTGAAGCGACTTAGCAGCAGCAGCAGCAGCAGTGTGATATTCATGAGATTTCCTGAAAGCAGCTGGAAATTTAGGACTGGAGGTAGAGCTGAGGCTGGAGGCATGGAACTCACAGTATAGAAATAGTAAATAAAGCTAAGGAGAAAATTGTAAGGAGGACAGAAACTTGGGGGATATGTACAAGAGCAGAAAGAAAAACAAATTATACATTCAAGAGCTACTTCCTGGCCCAGGAGCCACGGAGGCAAAGACAAGAGATCCCTGGCTTTGCCTCCTTGCAAAATTGAACTCATCTCTAGAATTCAAAATTCTGAATGTCCTCAGGTTAAAATTCCCATTTTTCTCCCCATTCCCATTAATATTTCTCATAAGGGCCCTATGAAATATACACTATTCCTATCCCCACTTTAAGGAAGAGGAATGAAGGCATACAACGCTTGAGTAACTTGTTTACTGTCACACTGCTGTGGGGGAAGTGAATGGTATAGGAAATGAAACATACTTGAATGTGTGTGCAGGTGTTCTGAGGTCCAGGAAGAAAGCAGTAATTTGCAAGGTTATAATTCAGGGAGACTGGCTCCAGAGTCTATTCATAACCATTTTACTATGCTGCATATTTTACAAACAGCTATATATTCACATAATTGTATTTGTAATTATAAACTGTGATACTAAGAAGATAATAAGCAGGGTACTGATGCTGAAAACTCGGCCTCTGTGCATTGGTGCCGAATCAAGTCTCAGAGACAGAGTTTTGGGTGAAGTAGAAAAGGATAGTTTTATTGGTTTGCAGGAAAAGGGAGACACAGCAGGCTTCTGCTCTCGAAAAGCATGTGTTCCAACCTGGGAGGATTTGGTGAGGAGTTTTATAGCAAGGGTAGGATTGCTAATAAGATTAGGGTGTGTGCAGGGCCTGTACTATTTTAATCTGGTCTCAGATAATCTGATGAGTTTCTGTGGTTCCTTTAATCTGGCCTGAGGTGGTCTTCTAGAAGAGCTTCTCTGCTGCTGCTAAGTTGCTTCAGTCATGTCAGACTCTGTGCGACCCCATAGACAGCAGCCCACCAGGCTCCCCTGTCCCTGGGATTCTCCAGGCAAGAACACTGGAGTGGGTTGCCATTTCCTTCTCCAATGCATGAAAGGAAAAGTGAAAGTGAAGTCGCTCAGCCATGTCTGACTCTTAGCAACCACATGGACTCCAGGCTACCAGGCTCCTCCATCCTTGGGATTTTCTAGGCAAGAGTACTGGAGTGGGTTGCCATTGCCCTCTTGAAGAGCTTCGCTAGTTCCTTTAATCTGGAATGAAGAATGCTGGCATTTTCCATTTGTTGGGAGTGTTAGTTCTATTAGTATCAGTTCAGTTCAGTTCAGTCGCTCATTCATGTCTGACTCTTTGCGATCCCATGAATCGCAGCACGCCAGGCCTCCCTGTCCATCACCATCTCCGGGAGTTCACTCAGGCTCACGTCCATTGAGTCAGTGGATGCCATCCAGCCATCCCATCCTCTGTCGTCCCCTTCTCCTCCTGCCCCCAATCCCTCCCAGCATCAGAGTCTTTTCCATTGAGTCAGCTCTTCACATGAGGTGGCCAAAGTACTGGAGTTTCAGCTTTAGCATCATTCCTTCCAAAGAAATCCCAGGGCTGATCTCCTTCAGAATGGACTGGTTGGATCTCCTTGCAGTCCAAGGGACTCTCAAGAGGCTTCTCCAACACCACAGTTCAAAAGCATCAATTCTTCGGTGCTTAGCCTTCTTCACAGTCCAACTCTCACATCCATACATGACCACAGGAAAAACCATAGCCTTGACTAGACTAACCTTAGTCGGCAGAGTAATGTCTCTGCTTTTCAATATGCTATCTAGGTTGGTCATAACTTTTCTTCCAAAGAGTAAGCATCTTTTAATTTCATGGCTGCAGCCACCATCTGCAGTGATTTTGGAGCCCAAACAAATTTCTACTGTTTCCCCATCTATTTCCCATGAAGTGTTGGCACCAGATGCCATGATCTTCGTTTTCTGAATGTTGAGCTTTAAGCCAACTTTTTCACTCTCCACTTCACTTTCATCAAGAGGCTTTTTAGCTCCTCTTCACTTTCTGCCATAAGGGTGGTGTCATCTGGATATCTGAGGTTATTGATATTTCTTCCGGCAATCTTGATTTCAGCTTGTGTTTCTTCCAGTCCAGCGTTTCTCATGATGTACTCTGCATAGAAGTTAAATAAGCAGGGTGACAATATATAGCCTTGAAGTACTCCTTTTCCTACTGGGAACCAGTCTGTTGTTCCATGTCCAGTTCGAACTGTCGCTTCCTGACCTGCATACAGATTTCTCAAGAAGCAGATCAGGTGGTCTGGTATTCCCATCTCTTTCAGAATTTTCTACAGTTTCTTGTGATCCACACAGTCAAAGGCTTTGGCATAGTCAATAAAGCAGAAATAGATGTTTTTCTGGAACTCTCTTGCTTTTTCCATGATCCAGAGGATGTTGGCAATTTGATCTCTGGTTCCTCTGCCTTTTCTAAAACCAGGTTGAACATAAGGGAGTTCACAGTTCAAGTATTGCTGAAGCCTGGCTTGGAGAATTTGGAGCATTACTTTACTAGCATGTGAGATGAGCGCAATTGTGTGGTAGTTTAAGCATTCTTTGACATTGCCTTTCTTTGGGATTGGAATGAAAACTGCCCTTTTCCAGTCCTGTGGCCACTGCTGAGCGTTCCAAATTTGCTGGCATATTGAGTGCAACACTTTCACAGCATCATCTTTCAGGATTTGAAACAGCTCAACTGGAATTCCGTCACCTCCACTAGCTTTGTTCATAGTGATACTTTCTAAGGCCCACTTGACTTCACATTCCAGGATGTCTGGCTCTAGATTAGTAATCACATCATGATTATTGGATCGTGAAGATCTTTTTTGTACAGTTCTTCTGTGTATTCTTGCCACCTCTTCTTAATATCTTCTGCTTCTGTTAGGTCCATACCATTAGTATAAAGAGCTCAAAGATATTGTTGTGCATCCCTTAAGGCAGAACCAGGACCCTGCCCTGAGGCTGCACCATTGTTTTTACTGCTCCTCCCTTGTGTCTGCATCCCTTCCCTTTCCAGATTAGCAACTGTTATAATCTGCCCTTAGGAACTCAGGGAAGGTCATGAAAGTGAAAGTGAACATGAAGTCACTCAGTCTGTCTCTTTGTGACCCAATGGACTGTAGCCTAACCAGGTTCCTCTGTCCATGGGATTTTCCAGGCAAGAATACTGGAGTGGGTTGCCATTTCCTTCTCCAGGAGATCTTCCCAACTGAGGGACTGAACCCAGCTCTCCCGCATTGTATGGAGATGCTTTACTGTCTGAGACACCAGGGAAGATTCAAAGGTCATGAATGCTGGAGTCTATTCCCTACAAACAAGATATGCAGGACAGAAGCTTCTGTGTCCATGAGCCCCACAGGGTCCTGCTTGGTTTCAGGACCATGGGATAGAACGACAAGAGGACCTGCTTTAGATGCAGGTGGTGTGGAAAGGATTTTCTGGAAAGGTAGCATCTCAACTGATATTTAAAGAGAAGTCAAACAAGGGAAGAGTCTAGTGAAGAAGCACTCAAAGCAGTGGACATTACATGTGCAAAGGCCCTGGTGCAAGGAAGAGTTCAGAATGATTAAGGAAGGGAAAGAAAACCATTGTGACTCGAGTATGGTACAAATAAAATCAGTTTTGAAGCAAGCATGAAGGAAAATGACTCATGCCAGACTACATTCTTTCAAGGGGCCAGACACCGTAACTTGCTCCTTTTAGGAAATTTAGCTGTAAAGCTAAACCATGTTAAGAAATAATTCCAATAGGTATAACTGAGATCAAACATCATCATGCCCTGGAGAAAATGAATCACATTTGCTTCTATATTTAATTCTTTCTAGGTGGGAACTCGTCAAATGTTAGCTGCTAAGTCACTTCAGTCGTGTCTGACTCTGTGCGACCCCATAGACGGCAGCCCACCAGGCTCTCCCATCCCTGGGATTCTCCAGGCAAGAACACTGGAGTTGGGTTGCCATCTCCTTCTCCAGTGCATGAAAGTGAAAAGTGAATATGAAACATTACCAAATGTTAATACGCATACAAAGTACTAGGGGATCTTATTATGATGCTGATTCCGGAAAGGAGACTAAGTCTCTGCATTTATGACAAGTTCCCAAGCAACACCAGCACTGTTCCATGGGCCACATATGAGTCTTTAGTCATAATGGGGTTGGAAGGATGGAGAAATAAGAACTAGTTCTTTGAGTGTGTTTGCAAGAAGCAGATACAGGTATTCTGATGTGCAAGAGAGAACAGCAGTAGGAAATATATGTTACAACCAATACACATGGGCCAACCAAATGATTTGGAGGTTTTGAGCCAAAAACTTTGCAGGTTTTTCTGCTCAGAGACTATAATCCAATGACTCCCCTTCCCCTGAGCAGCATTATCTACTTCTTACCAACCATCCACACCTATCAATGTTTATTGTTGCTCACCACGGGCAGAGAGTTGTTTTACATTTTGTCATCAAGAACAACTGGGTCTTTCCACCTCTCAGAATCTGCAGTCAGTGCCCACTGGACTGCCAGCCTTCCAAGCCTCCCAGTTTTCCATCTCACTCCAGATCTAGCCTCAGTTGTGTCTCCATGCACAAGCAGACTGTTGTCTTTCTTCCGTTGTTGTTGTTTTTTTATTAAGGTGCAATTCACAAAACAAAATAATAATATTAAAGTGTACAAATTCAGTGACATTTAGTAAATTCACAGCATTGGGAAACCATTGCTCCAGAACATTTCATCACCCCGAAAGAAAACCTTGTACTCATTAAGCAATCCCTTCTCATTTCTCTCCCCAAGTATCCCCACTTCAAACATTAATCTGCTTTCTCTCTCAATGATTTCACCTATTCTGGACATTTCATGTAAATGAAATCATGTATTCTGTGAATTTTTATGTCTAACTTCTTTCTCTTAGTAAAATGTATTCAAGGCTTATTCCTATTGTATCATGTATCCATACTTCATTCTTTTTAGTTGCTGAATGATATTCCGCTGTATGTGTGTACCATAACTTATTCATCCACACACCTCCTGATGGACACTTGTATTGTTTCTAGCTTTTGGCTTTTTCAAACAGTGCTATTATGAAGACTTTTGTACAAGTTTTTGTTTTCAGTTCTTCTGGGAATGAAACTGCTGGATCATATGATAACGCTATACTTAATTTGAGGGATCACTAAACAGTTTTTCCACAGTGGCTGTACCAGTTTGCATTCCCACCAGCAATGTGTTCTAATTTCTCCACATCCTTACCAACACTTATTTTTCAATTATATTTACTGTTGTTATTATTATTAGTCACCATCTTAGTAGATATAAAGACATTTCATAGAGGTTTTTGATTTGCATTTCCGTCACAGTTAATGATATTGAGCATCTTTTCGTATGCTTATTGGATATTCATATATTTTCTACCCTCCTTCTGAACTTGTTTCATGCTGAGCTGAAACAGCCCACTATATTTCTCTTTCCTTTAGATAGGCCTGAGCCAGTTCCCTAGGTTAGATTACCCAAAGCTTCTCTGCCATTTTTCCAGAATCAACTCAGTCTTACCTGTTTTCTTTATTCTTTCTCATTTCTCAAAAATACTCCATTTTTCTTCAGTTCAGTTCAGTCACTCAGTTGTGTCTGACTCTTTGCGACCCCATGAATCGCAGCATGCTAGGCCTCACTGTCCATCACCAACTCCTGGAGCTCACTCACACTCATGTCCATCGAGTCAGTGATGCCATCCAGCCATCTCATCCTCTGTCGTCCCCTTCTCCTCCTGCCCCCAATCCCTCCCAGCATCAGAGTCTTTTCCAATGAGTCAACTCTTCTCATGTCTTACTACATTCAAAAAAAAAAATCATTCAGATAATTATTCAAGACACTTCACATTCTAATCTCAACCTATGCAGTATTCCAGGTTCCCTGGGCTAGATTCTGAGGGCATCATAAGCTGATGAAGACACCATTCATGTTCCCAGAGTGAGTGAAACTTGTAAACAAACATACCCCAAATTTCTGCTGAGTCAACAGCCACACCAGAGGATGAGCAAGACCTCAGCACCAACCCCATACTCCAAGTGGTCCCCACTGACTAACAAGAGAACATCCCATGGATCCCCAAACAAGCCTTCTGTTGCAGTCATGAGGCATCTTCCCAATTCTTAGTTTCTTCTGGTTCTAGTCCTAACAAAATCTGCTATCAGCTGAACCACTTAGGGGAGACCTCAATGTTCTGCTGAGAATATCAATATTCATGCCAAGGATACAGATCTAGGACATTCCCAAAGCACCAGTGCTGATTCCAGGTAGAGTAGAGAAAAAGACCTTCTTGTGCTCTCTGGGCCATACTGCATCATCTGGACCCCAAAACAGCTCTCCTTCAGTCCAAAGTCTTTCAGAGTAGCTTTTGAACTTTTTCAAAAGTAATTTTGAGCTTTCTCAAAAGCAGTTTCTGACCTTCACCTTCCTTGAGCACAGGGGTTTAAATCTTATTCTTAGACCTGCAGGGAACGACTCCTACCAACCCCTTCTCCTCCTTCTATAACTTTTCCTCTTCTCCCACTACAAACTCCTTTGTACTCTCCTGGACTGATGCAAAACCCCAGAAATATAAGCAATTTGAACTTACCCTTAAAAGATAAATAGGAGCTCACCTGATGGGGAAATGTAGGCAAGGTGTTTCAGTCAGGTGTTTCAACAGAGCAAAGAAAGAGTGGGGCATTCTTGAAATAATCAAGCAATGAAGGATCTCCTGTTTTTATTCAAAGCCATACTACAATGGTATCTTCTCTGTGATGTGTTTCCTGACAACCTCCAACCCTTCCTGCCCCATCATTTTCACTATTTGCGCTCCCATGCAGAGTAAGTACATCATGAGAAACACTGGGCTGGAAGAAGCACAAGCTGGAATCAAGACTGCCAGGAGAAATATTAATAACCTCAGATATCCAGATGACACTACCCTTATGGCAGAAAGTGAAGAGGAGCTCAAAAGCCTCTTGATGAAAGTGAAAGAGGAGAGTGAAAAAGTTGGCTTAAAGCTCAACATTCAGAAAACGAAGATCATGGCATCGGGTCCCATCACTTCATGGGAAGTAGATGGGCAAACAGTGGAAACAGTGTCAGACTTTATTTTGGGGGGCTCAAAATCACTGCAGATGGTGATTGCAGCCATGAAATTAAAAGACGCTTACTCCTTGGAAGGAAAGTTATGACCAACCTAGATAGCATATTCAAAAGCAGAGATATTACTTTGCCAACTAAGATCCGTCTANTTTTCCAGTGGTCACATATGGATGTGAGAGTTGGACTGTGAAGAAAGCTGAGCACTGAAGAATTGATGCTTTTGAACTGTGGTGTTGGAGAAGACTCTTGAGAGTCCCTTGGACTGCAAGGAGATCCAACCAGTCCATTCTAAAGGAGACCAGTCCTGGGTGTTCATTGGAAGGACTGATGCTGAGGCTGAAACTCCAATAGTTTGGCAACCTCATGCAAAGAGTTGACTCATTGGAAAAGACTCTGCTGCTGGGAGGGATTGGGGGCAGGAGAAGGGGATGACAGAGGATGAGATGGCTGGATGGCATCACTGACTCGATGCAGATGAGTCTGGGTGAACTCTGGGAGTTGGCAATGGACAGGGATGCCTGGCGTGCTGCGATTCATGGGGTCGCAAAGAGTTGGACACGACTGAGCAACTGAGCTGAACTGAGAGCATATACCTCTTATCACCTTGATATTTATTGGACTCAAAATTGTGCTAAAAGCTAGGGTTACAGAGATAATAAGCATAATCCCTACACTCAAGAGTATGGAAAATAGAGGAAAGCAACCTCATAATTATGGCTAAGAGAAAGAAACACTTGATACTGAGTGTGCAGGGTGAAATTAGTGATGCGAGGGCAGTATGGAAGCAAACTCTATCCTAGGTCTGTGCCTGACTCGCCACACCATAGCTACGTGTTTACCCGTCAGGCTTCTCTACCACAGGGTGAGCCCAGAAGACAAACAGCGTCTTATTCATATTTGTGTTCACAGTCATCAGCCCAGATACTGGTATATAAAAGGAATCTAATAAATATACTCTGAATGCCATGATTTCTAAGGCTTTTACTCACTGAATTGGCATACAGCTGAGCAAATAGTAAGATGATTGCTAAATAAATGATTTCAATCTGTAAAAACAAAGGAAGCTTAAAAGTCTGTACTAGACAAAGAAGAACAGTTCCTGAAGAGTCCTTGGGCCACAGGATATGCCGAGATCCCTTACAAAGAGGAACTGGACCTAAATATCCTTGGCACAGAAACTCCAAGATAAGGAGTGGAGATGTACTCATTCACTCAACAATATTCATACTCATGCCCAGTCATATTCGACTCTGCAACCCCGTGGACTGCAGACTACCAGGTTCATCTGTTTGTGGGATTTTTCAGGCAAGAATACTGGAATGGATTGCCATGCCCTCCTCTAGGGAATCTTCCCAACCCAGGGACTGAACCCACATCTCTTGTGTCTCTTGCACTTCAGGCAGATTCTTTTCCACTGAACCACCAGGGCCTACTATGTACCAAGCACTGTTCAAGAATGTCCACCACAGTGAACAAGACAGACAAAAATTCTTGCTTTCATGGAGCTTATATTCTAGTGGAAGGGGAAAAGAACATAAAACAAATATGCAAATTACAAAGTGTGGTAAACAATATTACAGAGAAAAACAAATTCAAAGGCAGTGAGTGTACAGTAGTGAGAACTGGTGGTGAGGAAAGTGTGGTCATAGAAGACCTCCTTGAGAGGGCAGGTTTGAGTTAAAGACCTTATGGAGACAAAAGAGTGAGCCATGTGGACACCTGGGGGAAGGGCATTCCAGACAGAGGCAATTACAAGTGTACAGCCCTGGCCTTTCAAGGAAGAATCAGGCCAGCATAATGTGAGCTGGGAAGGAAAGAAGGTGGAGAGTTATAGGAAATTAGGCCAGAGAGAAAAAGAATCAGATCATTTTGTCCCTCATAGAAAGTGATGTCACGCAGTCATGTCTGACTCTTTGCGACCCCATGGACTGTAGCCTGCCAGGCCCCTCCATCCATGGGATTTTCCAGGCAAGAGTCCTGGAGTGGGTTGAAATTTCCTTCTCCAGGGGATCTTCCCAACCGAGGAATCAAACCCAGGTCTCCCACACTGCAGGCAGACTCTTTACCATCTGAGCCACCAGGGAAGCCCTTGTCCCGCATAGGCCATTGCAATTATTTTGTTTTGCTTTTTGTTGTTTAACCTCTTTTACTGAAATAGAGAAAACTGCAGATCCTAAGTGTCAGTTCAATGAATCATCACAAAATGAACAAATCTGTGTATCCAGACATAGGTTAAGAAATGGCACAAAACCAGCAGCCCAGAAAGCCCCCACTATGCTCCCTCCTACTTGCTCTCCCTCCCTCCTCTGCAAAGGTAACCCTATCCCAACTTTTAAAAGAATGGATTTATTTTGCTTTGTTTTTAAATTTTAAATAAATGGAAGCATGCCACTGTATTCTATTTGTATCTGAATTTTCCTTTTTTCACTCAAGATTTTGGTTGTGATATTCATGTGTGTGATTCTAAGAGGGAAGAAGGGCCAAATGACAAACAACAGCATGTTACAATGCTGACGGAAAAATGTAGTAAAGGGTGAAGAGTAGTGTTCATGTGACAGGCATGCATATGACAATTTGACAGAGAGGAAGTGTGAGCTCACCCAGGAGTTGAGCACAAAAATCCTAAGAGACATTTCCTCCCCTACTCAGATTCTCTCCTGAGAACTAAGGGGTCTTAAGAAAGCTGAGGTTGTGATAATAGTCATTATTGTTCAGTCTCTAAATCACATCCAACTCTGCGACCTCATGGACTGCAGCATGCCAGGCTTCCCTGTACTTCACCATCTCCCAGAGTTTTCTTAAACTCATATTCATTGTGTTGATGATGCCATCCAACCATCTCATCCTCTGTTGCCCCCATCTCTGCCTGCTATCAATCCTTCCAGCATCAGAGAATTTTCCAGTGAGTTGGCTCTTCACATCAGGTGGCCAAAGTATTGGAGCTTCAGCTTCAGCATCAGTCCTTCCAATGAATATTCAGGGTTGACTCCCTTTAGGATTGACTGGTTTGATCTCCTTGCCTGTCCAAGGGACTCTCAGGAGTCTTCTCCAGCACTCTAATTCAAAAGTATTTTTCAACACTCAACCTGCTTTATGGTCCAATTCTCACATCCGTACATGACTACTGGAAAAACCATAGCTCCAACTATAAGGACCTTTGTCGGCAAAGTGATGTTTCTGCTTTTTAATATGCTGTCTAGGTTTGTCATAGCTTTTCTTACAAGAAGCAAGCACCTTTCAACTTCATGGCTGCAGTCACTCTCTGTAGTGATTTTGGAGTCCAAGAAAATAAAATATGTCACTGCTTCCACTTTTTCCCCATCTATTTGCCATGAAGTGATGGGAGCAGATGCCATGATCTTAGCTCTTTTTTTTAACGTTGATCTTCAAGCCAGCTTTTTCACTCTCCTCTTTCACTCTCATCAAGAGGTTCTTTAATTTCTCTTTGCTTTCTGCCATTAGACTGGTATCATCTGCATGTCTGAAATTGCTGATATTTTTCTGGGCAATCTTGATTCCAGGTTGTAATTCCTCCACCCTGGCATTTCACATGATGTACTCTGCATATAAATTAAATAATCAGGGTGACAATATACAGGCTTGACATATTTCTTCCCCAATTTTGAACCAGTCTGTTGTTCTATGCCCAGTTTTAACTGTTGCTTCTTGTCTTGCATATAGCTTTCTCAGGAGACAGATAAGGTGGCCTGATATTCCCATCTCTTTAAGAATTTTCCACAGTTTGTTGTGATCCACACAAAGGCTTTAGCGTAGTCAATGAAGCAGATGTTTTTTCTGGCATTCTCTGTAATCCAGCGGATGTTGGCAATTTGATCTCTGGTTCCTCTGCCTTTTCTAAATCCAGCTTGAACATATGGAGGTTCTCAGTTCACATATTGCTGAATCCTAGTGGTAATGGTTATTTATTCATTGATTCACTCAAATGTTTCCAGATCCTACTTTGTGTCAGGCTCTGTGCTCAGATATAAAGATAATTAAGATAACTATTAAATAAGATGATTAGGTTAAGATAACAAGAGAACAGAAGGCTACAAAATGGTATGATAAATGGTAGGAATTTGGCAAAGGATATTAAGGAAGAATCTTCTTTAAAAATTATTTTAATCATTTCACCTTTTTTGCTCAAACATTAATGGCTCTGAGATAGGCTCATGAGAGTGTAACCATTTCATGTTACTTTGAAGTTATATGTATTAATTTTATACTTACCAGTTTTTATCTTCTCAACTCCTAGACAGTTATCTTTTGGGAGCAGAAAAGACATCTTCTGGTATCATGCAAGGAGCACAAAATAGTTAGAGTCAAAGGAGTTGCATCTGAATCCCAACTCTGTTATTCTTTAGCTGGGCAACCCTAGGAAAATTAGTTAACTACTCTGTGCCTCAGATCCTTGTCTGTAAATGGATATGATAATATTCATCCTACTTGTCAAAATTGTTGTCAGTATCGGATGAAATAAAGTATAAGAACTGTAAATTCCTATTAGTCCTTTAAATCTCACAAGCCTACTACGTTGAACACAGCAGGTATTTACTAAATGCCAAGCTTTAATTCTATTTCATCAGTAAAGAGTTGCAGTTTTTGAAATCTGTGCCAGGGATTGGATGCAGTTGTCCCTTTTCATCTCATGCCCAGACAACTCAGAGGCTGGGGTCAGATAATCTGGCTATGACCCAGGTGTGACCAGCTAGTGTGGCATCTAGCTGGTCACAGGTAGACTGGCTGGGACCAACTACTCATCAACCAAGGGTGCCAGGCATTTTGTTGGTGGAGCCTCTGTGATTGTCTACTTCAGCACCCCTCCTAACCCTTTCCCTCTTCATCTTATCTTTGGACTTTGGTATCAGTGAGCTCTAACAGACTGGCAGCGTAAGGAGAAAGGATGTGGGAAGTAGGGGGAGGGAAGGGAGAGTCACAACAGTTTCCTTTCTGTGTTCACAGGGAACTCAGTTTCAGAAGTCAGCTCACCCCCACTGGTTGTGAACGGGGTCCTGGGGGAGTCTGTAACTCTTTCGCCAAACTTTTCTGCGAAAGAGAATGTCATGTCCATCACCTGGCTGCACAAGGGAAACTCTGTCATCTTCATATTGCCAAACGAAGCAAAAATACAGGTGACTGATCCAAAAAGGAAAGATCACCTGAATGTCACCAAGGCCTACTCCTTGCAGCTCAACAATCTGACAATGGCAGACATGGGACATTACCGCGCCCAGATAACCACAGCAACCTCTTCTGTGTACACCGATTATGACCTGCGGATCTTCAGTGAGTCAAAACTTGGGCTTAATTGTGTATGGACTTAAAAATAGTATATATTTCAATTCTATGTGACTGCAAATATGCACTATAGACTTCTGGTAAAAAGTATGGCATTTGGAGCTAGACTGAGGTCCAGAAACAGAACAGTTCAATGACATTGCACAGCAGTTAGTGACAGAGCTGAGATCAGAACCTAAATCTTATGACTCCTTGACCCTGTACCAGGTTCCATTATACTTGTTGAGACAAGTTTCTTCTGCGACTATTTAGGAGACCAAGTACAACTTCTGCAAAAACCACACTCTTGAGACTGAATGCCAGTACATTCCCAGGGCATTTTGGAGTGCCTCTCCTTCAAAAGCACATATAAAAAAATAGATGTAAGGTACACAAACATGTTTGTTTTACAATTGTGCAAAGGAATTTTAAGATAAAAACTATTGGCTTTTTAAAACATTGACCAATTAATCTGTGTGTACTAGGCTAGGGATAGCAAAGATTTGATCTTATGGGCCAATATCAATTAATTGGGAGTAATTGCCTAAGATTCGGAGAAGGAAATGACAACCCACTCTAGTGTTCTTGCCTGGAGAATCCCAGGGATGGCAGAGCATGGTGGGTTGCCGTCTATGGGGTCGCATGGAGTCGGACACGACTGGGGCAACTTAGCAGCAGCAGCAGCAGCCTAAGATTCAGTGTTAAGAAAAATGTGAGTCATGTTAAATTTATTCACTGAGTCAACAGTATTTGTTAACCATGAATGATGTTCGAGACTCTGTTTTAGTCCCTTGAGATACATCAGTGAACAAAACAAAGATCTCTGACTTCAGCATGGTGCTGACATTCTGGGTAGAGGATATGGGGGCAATAATAAAAATACACAGTATATATGAACAAAGAACACAGTAAGTAAGCCAGGAGAGAAACTCATGGAAAAAGAGATTAGAACAACATAAGGACCACCAGAAATGCCAGAAAGCAGCAGTCTGTTTTAAATGGAGGGGTCATAATAGGCCTCATTGAGAAGATGACCTTAGAGCCAAGGCCAGTTGGAGGTGAAAGAGTGAGCCATGCAGATACCTGAGGGAAGAGCTACCCAGCACAGGCCCTCCCTGTGTCTGGCAGGCTCAAACATCAACAAGCAGAGTAAGAGAGAGTAACAGGAAATGAGGCCAGTAAGGAAATAGGGAACCACATCATCTAAGGCTCGGGGAGCCTTCACAAGGACTTTGGCTTCTACTTTCCGGGGGTGGAGAACAATTGGAGGATATTTTTGGACATTTTGACTTGGGGATATCCATTATATTCAGGTGGAAATGTCAAGCAGGTAATTATATATTCATCAAGTGGAGTAAGATATCAATATAGGTTTTTGAGGTCAGCAATGGACATTGGCTGAAGGAGGTAAATATTCAAGCCGAACATTTGCCATTGCTGTGCTATGTGCTATCTCATTTAAGCCTCATAATTATCCAAGAAGCAGGTATTATTGCCCAGTTTTACAGATGAAGAAATTGGGGCGAGCAGAGACTAAAATTTGTCCATGGTCACGTAGCCAGTAAATGACCAAGCCGTGATTCTAACCTAGGTCTTCCTAACTCCAAATCCGCTCTTGCCATGACATGAAAATTCCTTTCAAATAAGGTATGTTCCACAACCCCTACTCAGTTAGCTAAACTTAATGCTTTGCCTAATCTCTTCTAATGAGATAGTTGGAGTCATTCCATTTTTTACTGGGTCATCTTCATTTCAACCCTTGGGCCAAGTCTAGGTCAGAAGGTTTTCCTGTATTGCTTCTATGTTCACACTGATTCACAGCTGCTGTCACAGTTTTAGACAATATTTTCTGGTCTCAGCTCTCAGAAGTATCTGCATCATGTGTATTCTCAAATGCCCAAATCTATTGCACTTCTTCCTTCTCATGAACTGCTTGCTTGCTCTGTTTCTTCACTCCTTCCTTCCCTAATTCTTTAGTTCTCAACACACCACTTTCTGACTTGCTGACACTCTGCATCAAGATCTCTTTGTTATCATTTGAGGCAGCACCAGGTCCAATGAGAACCAATATCCCAACAAAGTTGTGGGAAATTTGGTTCTCCGAATAAGTTAAGCTTTTATCTTCCATCCCAGCTAGGAAAATTCTGATAATTGAGGAAACAGGGCTCATGCAGCTGCTCTTCTGGTTTCTGAACTAAGGCTGGGCTGCATAGTCTCCAAATTATCTTTACACAAGGGGCAGTGAACGAGGGCTAGAATGACCCCAGGAATAAACTGGAGCTCCAAAACTTAAAGTGATCAGCTCAAAATCACCTGACTAGCTGGCAGAAACTCCAGTCTTTCCCTTCCCTCTGTTCCACTGCCTACTCTGTCTCATACTGACATCCCTCACCATTTGATCACCAGAGGCGTCAGTCCCATCAATTAGGCAGCACACAGAGAGTTATTTACAGAGTATACAGCAGTGTCAGACGGGATACACGGAAACATGGAGGTGGTAGAGATTTTTCACAGAGGGCTGAGCCAAGCCATTTGTCCTTCATCCAGGCCTCTTCTCTGCACACAGGACGAGTGAGCAACTTACAAATTGCCCCTCACACCGAACGGTCTGAAAATAATACCTGTGAGATCCAGCTGACCTGCTCTGTGGAGAATCCAAGTGATAACGTCTCATTCAGGTGGCAGGTGGCAGGAAATCCATATCATAGTGAAGCAAATCTCTCTATATCCTGGGACCCCAAGAGCCTCAGTGAAGAGACCTACACTTGCATAGCTGAGAATCCTGTCAGCTCTTTATCCTCCTCTGTCTCTGACAAGAGTGTCTGTGAAGGTAAGTCTGTCTCAGGTCTCTCTGAGGGCCTTGAGTGTTGTGGGGTGTGGGGTGTCACTCATGCCCTTTATGATTCCTAGAACAGTGGCCCAGTGGGAGACAGCTGAGTGATGCTGGGAGAGGGCAGACACCCCTGGAGCTCTGTGTCTCTTACTCCTCTAGAGAGCTCTCCCTCTCCCTCCCCCTCCACCAACCATTTCTCTAAGCCTCCCAGACCCCAGGAACAAAGTCCTTAGGAAGGCAAGATCGCTTGTTCTTTCTGTCTCTACCAGGCTCCACCCTGCCCTGTCTGCCTAAATGAGACTCCCACTTGCACAAATCCTGCCCAGACCCCCAGAACCTCTGGGTATAGATGAACCGACCCAACCCCCAAAGATGTCTAGAAGAGATGCAGTGGAGGCTCTAAAATACCACTCTGGGCCTCACTCGATGCATCTCAAGTGCAGCGTCTTTTTTTTCTTTTCTTTTCAGGTGTTATTAATGGGAAAAATGAATACCTGGATATCAGATGGATTATCATTATGGTTGTTTTGACATGTATATTCTTCATTGCATTGATATTAATATTTGTTCAGAGGAAGAAAGTAGCAGGTTTTCCTTTCTTCTTATTGTTACTTCTTTCAAGCTTCAGAGACTTAGAGTCTGGGGCTGTTACAAGACTCTGTCTTGTAGAAGACAGGTAAAGGGGGGGAGGATGCAAACCCGGCTCAGTCAGTCCACTGGGACGATACTTGGGCTGTGAGTACACATGTGCTAATCTCCTAAGGAGACTGTCCTACTATAAAATGCAGGACCCAGCCTCAGGACCTGCCTGCCCTCCCTTCTGGGTCCCTTTTCCACCACATCCTCTAGAGCAGGGGTCCCTGACACCCAGGCCCCAGACTGGTACCAGTCTGGGGCCTCTTAGGAACCAGTTCACATAGCAGAAAGTCAGCAGTGAGCAAGCGAATGAAGCTTCATCTATATTTACAGCCACTCACCATCGCTCACATCACCTAAGCTCCACCTCCTGTAGACCAGGGGTGGCATTAGATTCTCATAAGAATGAGAACTCTAACCCTAAAGTCAAGGCAGAATATCTTGAGATTGCCACAAAATAGAAATAAAGTGCACAATAAATGCAACGTGTTTGAACCATCCCGAAACCACCCCCTCCATCAACCATCCCTGGTGCCAAAGTGTTGGGGGCTGTTACTCCAGAGAGACACCTACAGGGTTAGAGGATGGAAGGCTTCTCTCACTACAGCCTCACATTTCAGTTTCCCTGATTTTATTTTTCAGGTTTCTTTCAATTCTCTACTCAGCAAACCCAGTGTCCTGGTAAGCTTCCAGACTCTTAGTTCCCAGTCACTAAACAGATGGCAAGAGCCAAATGGAAAATGAAGGGGGGTGATCAGAGGGCTAGATAATGAGAGAGGAGGCAGTCAGAACATCATTATTCAGATGGGCCAGATGGTGCAAGGGAAGAAGACCTGGAATTGTGGAAGTCTATCCCCTGTGGGACCTACAGGGTCCCTTACAAGAAAGCAAACTGGTCACTCAGGCAATTTCTTGGGATGAGATTAGGGCCATTCCCCCATCCTGTCAATGGAGAGACTAAGTGCCAGTGAAAGGGCTCGTGGCCTGTCCATTATCAGCAGAAGGCGCAGTGTAAAGACAGGACTAGAGTATCAAATGCCCAAAGATGACAGCCTGACCCCATCACTCTATTCAGCCAGGGCTTGGGTACTGAGTTTGAAGTGAAAGTTGATCAGTCGTGTCTGACTCTTTGTGACCCCATGGACTGTACAGTCCCTGGAATTCTCCAGGCCAGAATACTGGAGTGGGTAGCCATTCCCTTCTCCAGAGGATCTTCCCAACCCAGGGATCAAACCCAGATCTCCTGCATTGCAGGCGGATTCTTTACCAGCTAAGCCACAAGGGAAGCCCAAGAATCTTCCCAAACCAGGGATCAAGCCAGAGTCCTCTTGCATTGCAGGCGGAATCTTTACCAACTGAGCTGAGTCAGAAGCATGTATTCAAATTCTTGTTTGATCATTTCCTGTAAATTTCCTGTAAATTTGCACCAAGGCAGTAAAACTTTCTGAGCCTCAAGTTTCTCATCTATAATATAATCAAACCCACTCTAAGGAGCTCTGAAAAGTTGAACAGTATTATATATGTGAGACAATCTGGCTCCGTTATGCTCACCAGTGAGATTCTCTAGCTCCCGTGGAGCCAGTGCTGTTTTCTCCCAGAAGCTTCCCATCCTGTGAATCTAGAGAGACTCTGAGGCTTTAGAGTAGCTCAAGACCATGTTCCCCCAGGAGATGAGGTCAGAAATAGATCAAATGGCTGAAAAAGTTCTGGTTCAACCCTGAACTCCCAAGACTGGGAAAATGAATGTACCCTAAGGAAGGGCAATGTTTCAAATAACTACCTCTTTGGGGCCAGAGAGTGACGAGGGGTTGACAAGGTCCTGGGAGAGCAGACCAGAGTCCTTAAGCCATTGACTGTGTCTTCCTGTGTTAACAGCAGAGACTGTGAGTAACTTAGAGTACACTTCCTTCTCTTCAGGGAACACTGTGTATGCTCAGGTCACCCATTCAAACAAGGTGAGTACTTTCAGCTTTATACTCCATCATGGTCATTATTTTTACTGTCATTATTCATGAACTTGTCACAATTATCTGACTAAATCCAAATGATGTACACCACTGAGATGAAGTGAAGGCAGTGACAAGAGTTATGTGTGGAACCTTTCTACACTGTTTTGCTCTCACGCCAGTGGAATGTTTACTCATACCCTGCTTTACACTGCTTAATCTAACTATGTAATGCATCAGTAAGTCATATCCCTTCAGCTTACTTACAAGCTGCCTGGAAGTGAAAATTATGTCTTCCTCTCTCTTCCCCTGTGTCTTAGCATGAAGCCCAGTAAATATCTGCTGGATGGATAAAGTTCAGTTAAGTTTGAGAGTTCCCAGAGGACACAATTCGGTATCAGGGGGCTTCTCATCCTTTTGTAGGGGAAATAGCAGGGCTCAGAAGAGCCTCTTAAGAGAGAAAGAGTGATAAGAATTGGCAATCCCTCAACTGTGAAAGACACTTAAGGCATGAGCAGCCCTCAATCGTCCCCTCCCCTCTAGCGACATAACAGGATGGCCTTGGTCGGGCATCAGGAACTCCCCACCATGCATCAGTAATTCCTCATCAGCCCGAAAATAAAGCACCTACAAATGGTGCGTTTCTAAATAACACTACACATCCTGGGAGACCAGTTCCACATCTAATGAAAAATAAGTCAAGAGAGCCAGCATTCTTCAGTAATGGAAGCAGTGGTCTAGCTAGAAATCTTGGATTTCACAGCAAATCTCTCCTCACAAAGCCCTTTACAGATGTTTGCAAAGCAGGCTCTTTAAAGATAGCAAACAAGAAGAGATGCTCTCATCTTAGTTATTTCAATTGCCTTTCCAGTTTTCTCTTGATGACAAGATGAATCACTCACAACAAACCAAGAATCTAATCTCCAACAAATTTGCTAACTTTTTCTTTAGCAAAACATGGTACTTTGGAGAGTTTCAGAGGTTTTTGATAACACTCTACATATACCCTAATTCATTTAAAATGCCAAAAACTATGAGCACAGGGGACTTCTGTTATCATCATGCTTTTTATTCCAAGCAGAGCCATTCTTAAGACAAAGGATTCCTATTCTAACAGTTCTCCATGCTCAAGGAGATCCCAATGACAATGATGATGAGGCTATTAGAATCACAGGGGCAAAATAGAGCAGGCAATATATCCAGTTATAGGTAGTAAAGATCTGAGACCAAAGATGTAATACAATAACCATTTGGTAGCGTAGGTTAGTTTTTGGTTTGTTTGTTTGTTTTACTGCACCAGGTATTTGTTGCTGCTCACAGTCTTTCTCCAGTTGCAGTGAGCAGGGCTCACTCACTAGCTGCAGCGTGTGGGATTCTCATTTTGCAGTGGCTCCTCTTGTTACAGAGCATGGGCTCTAGGGTGCACAGACTTCAGTAGTTGTGGCGCATGAACTTAGTTGTCCCATGGCATGTGGGATTGATCTTCCCAGACCAGAAATCAAACTCATGTCCCCTGCCTTGGCAGGCAGATTCTTAACTGGTGGACTACAAGGGAAGTCCCTGTAGGTTAGTTCTTAAAAATGGAGGAAAGAGAGTAGAGTTGGATGCAGGACAAGAATGCTTTCTTTCCTTCACACCACCTGCCAACAAGGTCACCCTTCTGTCTTTCTCTGGTTCATGAACCCACTGGTTTACTGGAGTGTTGTGCTTCAGTTTGGGGCTCAGGAAAGATGACTAATCCTTCACAAACTTGAGAGCTAGTGGTGCTTGATTTCCAGTTCCTCTTGCTAAACACTCCATAGCCTTCCTCCTGAAGAATTTTAACATCATCCCTCTTTTGTCACACTGCCTTTCCCAAGAATATATCTGTTTGCATGAGTTTATATCTCTTTATGTGAATATATGTGTGCATGAGTACATATCTCTTTATGTAAGCCAAATCAATATGATTGTGTTCTACAGGAAACAAAAATCTCAAATCCTAAGAAAAACGATGACTCCACCACAATCTACTCTGAAGTTAATAATCCCCAAGAGGTAAGCCCATAATTGCCAGCTGTTCTTACATTCTTACCTCTCTTCTCACACCTAAGATTTCACAAATATAGTAATAGTAAAGGGACCGTTTTACAGATACCAGAAATACAGGATAGAAAGTCTCAGGGCACACCTAAAACACATCCAGGAAGTTATCTTGTATTAATATTAGTATCACCACACTTAACTGAGTTTTTAACCTACTTTTTAAAAATATAGATCTGTTTGTTTATTTTTATTTGAAGTATAGTTGATTTACAATGTTATGCCAATATCTGCTGTACAGCAAAGTGATGTAAGCTACTTATTTTTCTTTTAATTTAATCTTACCTTAGGCTGTGAATATCCCTATCTGCCCATAGTGATTTCCAGACACCTCTATAACCACGAGGAACAGCCTGACACTCTGGTTTCTGTTGACCTTCTTTGTTTTTCTCTTTTTCCTATTAGAGGAAGCTCATTTATTCCAAGACAACTGCCCATCACAACGTCGTGTAAGTTTCTGAAAGACTTCAAAGGAATTTCAGAATTACATATCTGCTCCTGATTCCATGAGAAAGAACAGAGCTTGGTTTCTGCCTGACAACATAATTTGAATATCTAGGATTATCAGACTTGAATCTGCTTACCCAGATCAAACATTTAAGGAATAACATCATTTCCAGAATGTGACCCAAATAACATTTCCTAATCTGCTCCAGGCCAAAATGTACATCAGATAATACGCCTGCAAAAATTCTCAAAAAGATACTAGCAATCTAAATTCAACAAGACATTGAAAAGATCATACATCATGATCAAGTGATATTTATCCCAGAGATGCAAGGATTTTCAATATCTGCACATCAGTCAGTGTGATACACTACATCAACAAATTGAAGGATAAAAATTATATGATCATCTCAATAGATGCAGAATAAGCTTTTGGCAAAATTCAACACCCATTTATGATTTTTAAAAAACTCTTGGGGAGGGTGGTGGGAGGAGGGTTCAGTATGGGGAACACATGTACACATGAAATGTATGGCAAAAACCACTACAATATTGTAACATAATTAGCCTCCAATTAAAATAAATAAATTTTTTAAAAATAAATAAATAAAACTGAAAAAAAAACCTCCATAAAGCAGTCATAGAGGGAAACTACCTTAACATAATAAAGGCTATATATGACAAATCTTGGAGAAGGAAATGGCAACCCACTCCAGTATTCTTGCCTAGAGAATCCTGTGGACAGAGGAGCCTGGTAGGCTGCTGTCCATGGGGTGGCACAGAGTCAGACATGACTGAAGCGACTTAGCGTGTGACAAACCTGAAACTAACATCATACTGAACAGTTAAGCTGAAAGCATTTCTTCTAAGATCAGGAACAAGACAAGGATGTCCACTCTCACCACTTTTATTCAAAATAGTTTTAGAAGTACTAGCCATGGCAATCAGAGAAGAAAAGAAAAGAAATCCAAATTGGAAAAGAAGTAAAATCATCACTGTTTGCAGATGACATGATACTACACATAGAATATTCTAAAGATGAGACCAGAAAACTACTAGAGCTCATCAATGAATTTGGTAAAGTTGCAGGATACAACATTAATGCAGAGAAATCTGTTACATTTCTATACACCAACAACAAAAAATCAGAAAGATAAATTCAAGAAATAATCCCATCTACCACAGCATCAAAAAGAATAAAATACTTAGGAATAAATCTACCTAAGGAAACAGAAACCTGTACTTCAAAAACTATAATACACTGAAGAAAGAAATCAAAGACCACACAAGCAGATGGAAACATATACCGTGTTCTTGGATTGGATGAATCAACATTGTCAAAATGACTATATTACCCAAAGCAATCTACAGATTCAATGAAATCTCTGTCAAATTGACAATGGCATTTTTCACAGAACTAGAACAAAATACCTTAAAATTTGTATGAAGACACAAAAGACCCTGAATAACCAAAGAAATATGCAAACAATAAATACTGGAGAGGATGTGGAGAAAAGGGAACCCCGCCTACACTGTTGGTGGGAATGTAAATTCATACAGCCACAATGGAGAACAGTAAGGAGTTTCCTTTAAAAAAAAAAAAAACTAAAAATAGAGCTACCAGGAGAATCAGCAATTTCACTATTGGGCACATATCTGAAGAAAAACGTGGTTCAAAAGAATATGTGCACCCCGACATTCATTGCAGCATGATTTACAATAGCCAAGACATGGAAGCAACCTAAGTGTACACCAGTAGAAGAATAGATAAGGAAGATGTGGTACACTTATACAATGGGATATTACTCAGCCATCTAAAAGAATGAAATAATGCCATTTGCAGCAACATGAGTGGACCTGGAGATTATTATACTAAGTGATATGCAGATCTTTTTAACAAATGATACAAATGAACTTATTTACAAAGCAGAAACAGATTCACAGACTTAAAGAATGAACTTACGGTTACTGGGGGAAAGGGTTAAAAAGAAAAAATGAGTCTGATTATTGACTTTCTCTTAGGTAACTAAGCAAATGGACTCATGGTTGGCAGAGAGGTTATAATTCAGAAGACAACCAGTTCTCTCCTTTTAGAAAGCAGCAGGACTGTGACTCACTGGGAGGGAATATGGTGTGTTGGTTACATGTATTTTCTCTGGAGTTGACCCCATGCTCTTATCATAATGCATCATTTACTAGATGTTCCTCCTGGAACATGTTACCTAACCTCTTCCAGCTTTGGTCTCCTACACTGTAAAAGGAGGCTAGCAGTGGATCAGCCCTGTTATACAAATGAAGGACTTAAGTTATCACTTGCTTCAGTCCATGGTGTCACAAAGAGGCAAAGATGACTGAGCGACTGAACTGAACTGAACTCAGCTTCTCTATAACCAGGCCCTTTGCACTCTACCTCCAATTAGTGGACTTCTCCACTTTTCTCCAAATCTGCAACCACCATCCGATGTACAACCATCATCCTCTCAACCTGAATGCTACAATAAACTCAGAGCAATTCTCTCCAATATTTGCTCTTGGCTCCCTCCAATCCATTCTCCATGACATAGCCAAAGTATGTCATTTATGTTTTTAACATAAATCAGATCCTTCACTTGTCTTCTTAAAATACTTCAAGACTTCCTAATGCACTCAGGATAAAAGTTGAATATACATGGCTTTAGACAGTCTGGCCCTTCCCATCCTCAACTAGCATCATTCTTCCTCCACTATCTCTATTTAGCCTTTGAGATCTTCTTTTATCTCCCTTATTTGAGGAAAGAATGATCTATGTTAATAGACCTATTTACTTCTGCCTCAAAGCCTTTCCTCTGCCTGCCTGGTTTCTCCTTGTTTTTAGGTGTCAGCTTACCTATGTCACATTCCAAGACAGGCCTTCCCAGACCCTTCTATCTGAAATATATCCCCCTATTATTCTATCACACTTTCTATGTCATTTATTATGTGTCATTAAATATTTATTTTCATTTGTTTAATGTCTGTTTTTCCTACTATACCATAAGCTCTTCAAGAAGAGGGACCATGATAATTTTGTTTATCACCATATCCCTAACATATAGCAAGTGTTCAATAAATATTCTTAATTAATAAATAAAATGGAGTTGTTTATGAAGTAATGGAGTTTTGTGAGAATTAAGTAAAACAATTCACCCGAAATTCTTAGCATTATGGTTAGCAAATAAAAGAGCTCAATCAATTAAGAGCGAGCCATCATTATTGTTGTATTCTTACTGTTTGTTATTATTATTATTAAATTACATTCACCTGAACTAATATAATCTTCTTACAGGCCTTCAGCACAATAAGAAAGGAAAAATTATACACTGTGTATACTCTTTCCACATTTATTTCCTATCCTGTCTCTGCTCAGATTTTCTAATTCCATTCATTTACCTCATCTGTGAAATAATCCTCCTTTTTCCCAGGGTTGAATTCTCCAATTTTAAAAAAATGTTTTATTGAGGAACAAGCAACATACAAAAAGCTGTGCATACTTAATGCAAATAGGTTGATGAGTTTGAAGATAAGTATACATTGATGAAACCATAATCACAATCAATACTGTAAATGGTAATATATCATCACATCCAAAAGTTTCCTCCACTTTCTTTTTAATTTTTAATTTTTTGTGTGTGATAAGAGCACATAAGATCTGCCCTCTTACATTTTTAAGTGTAAATGCAATATTCTTAACTATAGGCACAATGCTATGCAGTAGATCTCTGGGACTCATTGCTCTTGTATAACTGAGCCTTTGTATCTTTTAACCAACACCTTCCCTATTCCACCTGCTCTACTCCCCCTCTTCCTATACCTTGGTAACTACCATTCTGCCCTCTTCTTCTATAAGTTTAATTGTTTTATATTACTCATATCAATAGGATTGTATACTCTTTGCTTTCCCACATCTAGATTATTTCACTTAGCATAGTGTCCATTAGGTTCATCCATGAATTTCATGTCTTTATATATATATACTCAGAAGTAAAATGGCTGGATCATGTTGTAGTTCTATTTTTCAATTTTGAGGAAACTACTATTTTCTACAGTGTCTGTACCAATTTATATTCCCACCAGCAGTGTACAAGAGTTCCCTTTTCTCCACACCCTCCTCACCAACACTTACCTTTTGATTCTTTTCATCAAAGTATAGTTGATTCACAATGTTGTGTTAGTTTCAGGTATACAGCAAACTGATTCAGATATAGATATATAGATATTCTTTTTCAGATTCTTTTTCATTTAGGTTATTACAAAATATTGAATGTTGAACTACACCGGTTCCTGCACTGTACAATAGGTCCTTGTTGTTTGATTTTTTAAATAATTGTCACCCTAATAGATATAAAGTGATGTCTCATTGTGGTTTTGATTTGCATTTTCCTGATGATTAGTGATGTTGAGCATCTTTTCATATATCTGTTACCATTTGCATGGAATATCTTTTACTAACCTTTTACATTCAGGTTATGGCTATCCAGTAAGTCTCTTGTAGAATGAATATAGTTTGATCTTTTTATTGTATCCATTCAAGCACCTTTAAGATTTTTGATTGAAAAGTTTAGTCTACTTACATTTAAATTAATAAGTAATTATTGATATGTAAGGACTTACTACTGTCATTTGTTAATATTTTTTTATTTTGCTGTTTTTTTGTTCTTCTTTTCCTCTCTTTATGATTTGACAATTCTTTGTGCTTATATGATTTGACTTCTTTCTCTTTTTCTTTTGTGTATCTTCTTTAGGTGTTTTTTTGTGGTTACCCTGAGGCCTATATATAGCATCTTATAACAGTCTATTTTAAGCTAATAATAGTTTAACTTTAGTTGCATGCAAAACTCTTCATAGAAGAGTTGCATTCAAAATTTTCTCATTGCACAGTTTGCTATTGATGTTATAATGCATATTTTAAAAATTGTGTATCCATTAATAGATTTTTATATTTATGGTTAATACCTTTATCTTTTAACTTTTATACTAGAGTTAAAAATGACTTATGTGGCACTATTACAATATTACATTATTCTGTAGTTGTCTATATTCAGATCTTCCTTGAGTTACAATGGGATTATGTCCCCAAAAGCCCAGTGAAAGTTTCAAATGTCATAAGCCAAAAGGCATTTAATACATCTGTTGCTGCTACTGCTGCTAAGTTGCTTCAGTCGTGTCTGACTCTGTGCGACCCCATAGATGGCAGCCCACCAGGCTCCCCTGCCCCTGGGATTCTCCAGGCAAGAATACTGGAGTGGGTTGCCATTTCCTTCTCCAATGCATGAAAGTGAAAAGTGAAAAGTGACAGTGAGGTCACTCAGTCTTACCTTAAACTGCTCAAGATATTCACGTTAACCTACAGATGGGCAAAATCATCTAACACAAAGCCTATTTTATAATAAAGTACTGATGAATTCTCATGTAAGTTATTAAATACTGTACTGAAATAACTGAATGGATATATGGGTACAGAATGGTTATAAATGTATCAGTTATTTGCCTTCGTGATCATGTGGCTGACTGGGAGCTGTGGCTCACTGCCCTTCCCAGCATCGCAAGGGAGTATCATATCACACATTCATAGTTGGGAAAAGATTAAAATTCAAAGTATGGATTCTACTGAATGCATAACACTTTCACACGATTGTAAAATCAAAAAAATTATAAGTTGAACCATTAGGGATTGTCTGTGCTTACCTTTATCAATGAGATCTATACTTTCATTTGCTTTGGTGTTGCTGTTTAGCACATTTTCATTTCAATATGAAGAATTTCCCTTAGCATTTCTTGCAAGGCAGGTCTCCTTCAGTTTTTACTTTTCTGAGAAAGTCTTTCTATTTCATTTCTAAAAGTTTTTCCAGGTATAAAATATTCCTGTTGGCAGTTGTCTTCTTTCAGCACTTTGAATATATCATTCCACTCCCTCCTGGACTGCAAGGCTCCTGCTGAGAAACCTTTAACAGTTTTATGTGGGAATTTACTTGTATTTGACAAGTCATTTTTCTCTTGAGGCTTTCAAAATTCTATTTTTTACTTTTGACCATTTAATTACAATGTGTCTCAGTGTAGATATTTTTGGACTCAACCCATTTCTACTGCTTTAACTTTCATGAATCTGGATATCCATTTTTCCCCAGATTTGGGAAGTTTTCAGCTGTTATTTCTTTAAATAAGCTTTCTGCCACCTTTCTCATTCTCAGGTTTTATGTTCCACTGGGGTGCTAGAACCTCTCAGCTGGACTCTGAAGCACTCATAAAGGTATCTTTGTCCATGAATGGTTGTTAAATTGGTGTTTCTGTGGTAGAACAAGGACTAGAATCTCTTATTCCACCATCTAATTGAAATCTTTCTAATATATCTTTTTAAAGTGTATCTTTCTCTGATCATAAAATAACAAATATATGGTAAATAATTCAAACATTCCACAAGCAAAAAATTGCCTACAATCTCTAAGATAACCACTATTAATGATTCCATATTTTTAATTTTTTTGTTTATTTGGCTGTGCTGAGTCTTAGTGGTGGCACAGAGGATCTTCAACCTTCATCACAATGAGTGGGTTCTTTTAGTTACAGCACACAGAATCTTTAGTTGGCAGCATGTAGGATCTTTTAGCTGTGGCATGCCAGATCTTTTTTATAGTTGCAGCATGTGAATTCTTAGTTATGAGATACAAACTCTTCATTGTAGCATGTGGGATACAGTTCCCCAACCAGGAATCAAACCCAGGCCCCCTGTATTGGGAGCATGGCATGTTGGCCACTGGACCACTAAGGAAGTTCTATGATTCCATATTAAAAGAACAACTTTTTTTACCAGAATGGAATTTTTTTAGAACTTGCTTTTTTTTTTTTTTTTGCTTAAGAATATTTCTTAAAATATTTTTAAATGTCAAAACATGTAGCTCTACTACATTCTTTTTGCTTTTGATTAACTTTTTACCTACAGATAGTTAAAATTCAAATAGCACTTTAAAATGCATGTAGCAACTAATTACATCTCCAGTTGTGGGGGGGGGGGACCTACTGTTTAGTTGTGGTGTGCGGGCTTCTCAATGCAGTGGTTTCTCTTGTTGCAGATCATGGGCTGTAGGTGCACAGGCTTCAGTAGTTGTGGTGCATGGGCTCAGTAGTTGCAGCTCACAGGCTGAGTTGTCCAATGAATGGGATCTTCCTGGAACAGGGATCAAACCCCTGTTCCTTGCATTGGCAGATATGTTCTTTACCACTGAGCAACCAGGGAAACCCTGTTTGGTGGATTTTAAGCCAACTAAATTGTTCTAAAATCTAAAAATTTCTTTAAACAGCCCAGGACTTTTGGAGAGGGCCCATGTACTGGAGACTATGTAATGGAGACCAGCTCTCAAGACCTCAAGATTTAATGGGAAGGTGTGGGAGAGTTGAGTAAGGAAGAACTGAAATAATGATGGGAACAATAAATGAGCAAAACAAAATTCACCAAAGTTAAATTAATCTCAAATACTGGCTATTATTTAGGGCTTTCCTGTGACTCAGACGGTAGAGAATCTGTCTGCAGTGCAGAAGACCCAGGTTCAATCCCTGGGTCAGGACGATCCCCTGGAAAAGGGAATGGCAACCAACTCCAGTATTCTTGCCTGGAGAATTCCATGGAAAGAGGAGCCTGGCAGACTCTAGTCCATGGGGTCACAAAGAGTCCAACATGACTGAAAGACTAAAACACACACTGGCTATTAATTATACTATCAGTCAGCAGAACAGGACTGAGAAATTTGTTCAGGAAGAAGGAAGGGCTTCCAGTAATAGAGTCATGGAGGAATCAAAGAAAAAAGACAGGTTATTTCTATGCCCATGCAAGATGGCCTAAAGTTTTGGGGAGATTTCTTTCAGTAGAGAGTGCCTTTTTCTCAAGGAGATCAAGAAAAAAATAAGATATCCAAGGTCTTTCAAAGGGGAAAAAATGAGAATAATGTGGAAGTCAGGGCAGGTAGAGAAATGTCTTCAACATCTAGGATGCCCCCAAAACAGCAAAAACAATTAGAAATCATGACATGGAAGGGACTGCTAAATCAAGAGCAGGAAATCTACCAGAATTCACCTTAAGTCTGGATAGCACTAGGGAATCGCTACTAAAACAAAAACTAGGAATGTACCTAAGAGGTAAATAAAAAAAGAGCTAATAAGAAAAACTAAGCTTACATTTCAGTATAGACCAGGAAATAACAGATAGACTTCTTGATTCTTATACCTCCTTGAACCTTTTAAACTTCCTCCATATGTGTTACCAATGACACACTCTTTTCCTTTGGAATCTATGACACCAGATTCCCCTGGCTTTCCTCCTTCCTTATTAGCTGCTTCTCAGTCTCCTTCTGAACCCCTTTTACCTATGCAGGACCAGTAAGGACTGGAGCTAACGCTCAGACAAGGGCCCCTTTTACTTCTCCACCTACATGTTCTTCTTATATGATGTTAGTCATTCTCATTGCCTTAATACAATTTATAAGCTAATGGTTCCCAAATTTAAATCTTAACCCGAACCTCTGGCCTTACCTCACAGACTGTCTATTTGGAATCTCAACTCTACCCCTAATCCACATATCAAACTTAAGATGTCAAAAAGGAGGGGTAAAAAAATCTCTAGATTTAAAATCTCTGGATTTCCCTCTCCAAGCCTTTCCTTCTGCTGCTGTTTCTCATAAGAGTAAATGGCTCCACTGCTATGGGGCATTCTCAGTCAGAGCTCTCTCTAGGCCTGAAGACCACCCAACACTCACCATGTAATTAATTACCTTTTTCTTTCTTGCGGGAGACAAAAGGAATTAACCAACTGTAACTAATCTACTATTCTGCAGGCAAACCCATGAAGACCTGCATGCTCCATTCCCAAAAGATAAATTTTGTAATCAGGGAAGAAAACATGCAATGCCTTCAAAATTTCTACCAAAATATTTTTCTTTGTCCAGAAAGTAAGCTTGTTCCTTAATAAAATGGAAGAAAATGCATCACCATTAAACTGCTTTGATTGAAGTAAGACAATTGTGATTGACTGTCCTGGAAAGGTAATAAAAAGGAAGAAAAGTCCTTTTCCCTTTTAAGCAGACCCCAGTCACACCAGTGGCAGTTCCAAACCTTTGGCATAGCATTCAAGACCCCTACTGCCTTGTCACCCCTTCTTTCACAGCATCCCAATCACACTGGTCTTCATTCAGCTCCTAGAAGTATCCAAACTCTCTTGCTTCTATGGCTTAACATAATGAGTTCCTTCTGCAATACTTTCTACACACATACACACAAACACACACAGTGGGTTAGCTAATTCTTATTTAGTCTTCCAGACCTATCTTCTACATAATTTCTCTGGAGAAGTCTTTGACACATTCATCCTCATACCCAGTTAAGTCAACTGTCTGTTATATAATCTCATAGCTTCCTGTATTTCCCCAATTATTTATAAAGCTTATAATTTTATAAGATTTTATGTAATTTTATGGTTAATATATCCATATATCTAGACATATATCTCCACTGGACTTGAAATTCCAAGAAGGTAGAATATTCTCCAGAACCTCACATGGTATCTCAGGTACTGTAAGAGAAACCCAATAGCCTTCTTGTGAATTTGAGAAACTAAAAGAGTTGGGAAAGCTACACAGTCTTTTCCTCATTCCTATCTTTTGGGTATTGCCCACCCATCTACTTTCCTCGGGGCCAACAGATAAAGATGGAGGAGAAAATAACTCAGAATCAATTAGTGAGTGCTTTAGAAAAAATGGCCCAGGACGCCATAAAGTATTGTAGAGGTGGGGAGTGGCCAGTATGAATTAAGGAAGGACTAAAATATTCCTTGGCATACTTTCTTGTGTTCTAAACCAGAAATCACAAACTAAGAATTCCCTGCCACTTCAGTGGTTAAGACTTTTGCTATCATTGCCAAGGATCCAGGTTCAATTCCTGGTTGGGGAGCTAAGATCCTGCAAACTGCAGAGCAAAAAATTTAAAAAAATAAAAAACCGGAAGCTGGAGACCAGGATTCTATCTACAGGTGTTTGGCCCCCACAGTGCCTTTTTAAAAATTAGTAACATGAAAATAAAATTTATAAGGAAATGCAAAAACAAAATAGTAACATGAGAAATTGGAACAATTGACTTAAAGATCCTGATTTTTTTTTTTTTAATGTTTTCCAGATATCTCACCACAGTGGAACCACATTTCTATAGGGAAACAATTATCTGGTGCTGAGTAGAATTGGTGAGTAGCATTAATCCTAATTTAAATGGGACTTGCACTCTACACTTCATCCCTGGCCTGGCCTGCCTATTTCTTTCATTCATTATATCTGCCTGGTTAATGTTTAAGTTTTCAACTCCTAGACTAAACCATGAAGTTTTGCCCCACATCATGTTGGTAAAAGGGGCAAATTAGCCACACCCAAAATAACAATGCTTGATCTTCCTTACCCACTCCCCAATTCACCCTCAAAACAATGCTTGGACCCTGTGTGGCTTTAGAATGTTTACCTGAAGTTTTTAGTAAAGAACACCCAACCTCTCCCTCAAGGTCCAGTGTATGGAAGACTGCTGCAGATAGATGTGGGACAGAGAGAAGGGAACCCTGCTCCAGAGTCACTAGACAGACATTTCATCCTGAATTTCAAGGTGATGACAATGGATTGAGAAGTGACTTTTCAACTAGAGAGGAAGCGAGTATGACCTCTGACTTTCCTCTTCCTGGAGATGGGCTATAGATAATTCCTGTGTGAAAGAAGGAGAGGAACAAAATCACTGATCTTTTACTATCAGAGCTCCAGAATGAATGGCATATGTCCAAAGCTTTCACTTCCTCACATCTAGCCTCACCACTCTTCTGAAGCTGCAATTATAAAGGGTGCCAATGTCTAGACAAAGAGGTCTTTACTCTGTATTCCGGTGCTCGCTGCAGCTTTTGACCTTACAGGCTCCTCCCCACCCTTAAGTTTCCCCCTTTCAGTTCTCGTTAAGTTGCACCATTCCAGTGTTCTTTTCCATCCTTCTGGCTCTTGCTTACCTCTTTTTAACTTGGCTTCTCTTACGATTCCTGTTCCATAAACAGAATTGTCTCCCTAGACTCTGTTGATTGGATATCTCCTGAATGTCCCAGAATCACCTTAAATTCTACTTTTCTTTCTCCCTTTATCCATTTCTATCAGTTCAGTTCAGTTCAGTCACTCAGTCGTGTCCTACTCTTTGTGACCCCATGAGTCGCAGCATGCCAGGCCTCCCTGTCCATCACCAACTCCCAGAGTTCACTCAAACTCACGTTCATCGAGTCAGTGATGCCATCCTGCCATCTCATCCTCTGTCGTCCCCTTTTCCTCCTGCCCCCAATCCCTCCCAGCATCAAAGTCTTTTCCAATGAGTCAACTCTTCACATGAGGTGGCCAAAGTACTGGAGCTTCAGCTTTAGCATCATTCCTTGCAAAGAAATCCCAGGGCTGATCTCCTTCAGAATGGACTGGTTGGATCTCCTTGCAGTCCAAGGGACTCTCAAGAGTCTTCTCCAACACCACAGTTCAAAAGCATCAATTCTTCGGTGCTCAGCCTTCTTCACAGTCCAACTCTCAAATCCATACACGACCACAGGAAAAACCATAGCCTTGACTAGACGGACCTTTGTTGGCAAAGTAATGTCTCTGCTTTTCAATATGCAATCTAGGTTGGTCATAACTTTTCTTCCAAGGAGTAAGCGTCTTTTACTTTCGTGGCTGCAGTCACCATCTGCAGTGATTTTGGAGCCAAAAAAGAAAAATAAAGTCTGACACTGTTTCCACTGTCTCCCCATCTATTTGCCATGAAGTGATGGGACCATATGCCATGATCTTCANGGCTTTGGCATAGTCAATAAAGTAGAAATAGATGTTTTCTGGAACTCTCTTGCTTTTGCAATGATCCAGCACATGTTGGCAATTTGATCTCTGGTTCCTCTGCCTTTTCTAAAACCAGCTTGAACATCAGGAAGTTCACAGTTCATGTATCGCTGAAGCCTGGCTTGGAGAATTTTGAGCATTAGTTTACTGGCGTGTGACATGAGTGCAATTGTGTGGTAATTTGAGCATTCTTTTGCATTGCCTTTCTTTGGGATTGGAATGAAAACTAACCTTTTCCAGTCCTGTGGCCACTGCTGAGCGTTCCAAATTTGCTGCCATATTGAGTGCAGCACTTTCACAGCATCATCTTTCAGGATTTGAAATAGCTCAGCTGGAATTCCATCACCTCCACTAGCTTTGTTCATAGTGATGCTTTCTAAGGCCCACTTGACTTCACATTCCAGGATGTCTGGCTCTAGGTGAGTGATCACACCATCATGATTATCTGGGTCTTGAAGATCCTTTTTGTACAGTTCTTCTGTGTATTCTTGCCACCTCTTCTTAATATCTTCTGCTTCTGTTAGGTCCATACAATTTCTGTCCTTTATTGTGCCCATCTTTGCATTAAATGTTCTCTTGGTATCTAATTTTCTTGAAGAGATCTCTAGTCTTTCCCATTCTGTTGTTTTCCTCTATTTCTTTGCATTGATCACTGAGGAAGGCTTTCTTATCTCTCCTTGCTATTCTTTGGAACTGCATTCAGATGCTTATATCTTTCCTCTTCCCCTTTGCTTTTTGCTTCTCTTCTTTTCACAACTATTTGTAAGGCCTAACCAGATAGCCATTTTGCTTTCTTGCATTTCTTTTCCATGGGGATGGTCTTGATCCAGGTCTCCTGTAGAATGTCACGAACCTCCGTCCATATTTCATCAGGCACTCTATCTATCAGATCTAGGCCCTTAAATCTATTTCTCACTTCCACTGTATAATCATAAGGGATTTGATTTAGGTCATACCTGAATGGTCTAGTGGTTTTCCCTACTTTCTTCAATTTAAGTCTGAATTTGGCAATAAGGATTTCATGATCTGAGCCACAGTCAGCCCCAGTCTTGTTTTTGCTGACTCTATAGAGCTTCTCCATCTTTGGCTGCAAAGAATATAATCAATCTGATTTCGGTGTTGACCATCTGGTGGTGTCCATGTGTAGAGTCTTCTCTAGTGTTGTTGGAAGAGGGTGTTTGCTATGACCACCGCATTCTCTTGGCAAAAATCTATTAGCCTTTGCCCTGCTTCATTCCATATTCCAAGGCCAAATTTGCCTGTTACTCCAGGTGTTTCTTGACTTCCTACTTTTGCATTCCAGTCCCCTATAATGAAAAGGACATCTTTTTTGTGTGTTAGTTCTAAAAGATCTTGTAGGTCTTCATAGAACTGTTCAGCTTCAGCTTCTTCAGCATTACTGGTTGGGGCATAGACTTGGATTACTGTGATATTGAATGGTTTGCCTTGGAAATGAACAGAGATCATTCTGTCATTTTTTAGATTGCATCCAAGTACTGTATTTTGGATTCTTTTGTTGACCATGATGGCTACTCCATTTCTTCTAAGGGATTCCAGCCCACAGTAGTAGATATAATGGTCCTCTGAGTTAAATTCACCCATTCCAGTCCATTTTAGTTCTCTGATTCCTAGAATGTCGACATTCACTCTTGCCATCTCCTGTTTGACCACTTCGTTTCTATAGGCTAACTATAATTAATGCTTATAGTGACCCAAGGAAAGGAAAGCACCTCTATGAAAGCCCTTCTTGGGATCTGATAACAATACAAATCACAGGGTGAATGCACAACAATTGAAAACAAAAAGTACCATTTCAATGACTAATACTACAAATAAAATTTTTTACTAAATAGCTGTTCAGTTCAGTTCAGTTCAGTCACTCAGTCGTATCTGACTCTTTGCAACTCCATGAATCGCAGCATGCCAGGCCTCCCTGTCCATCACCAACTCCCAGAGTTCACTCAGACTCATGTCCATCAGTGGCCATCCAGCCATCTCGTCCTCTGTTATCCCCTTTTCCTCCTGCCCCCAATCCCTCCCAGCATCAGAGTCTTTTCCAAT
Organism: Redunca redunca; assembly: GCA_006410935.1. Classification (NCBI taxonomy): domain Eukaryota; kingdom Metazoa; phylum Chordata; class Mammalia; order Artiodactyla; family Bovidae; genus Redunca; species Redunca redunca. The sequence goes on along the minus strand of SJYQ01002110.1, from coordinate 226,849 downwards.
GAGTCAACTCTTTGCATGAGGTGGCCAAAGTACTGGAGTTTCAGCTTTAGCATCATTCCTTGCAAAGAAATCCCAGGGCTGATCTCCTTCAGAATGGACTGGTTGGATCTCCTTGCAGTCCAAGGGACTCTCAAGAGTCTTCTCCAACACCACAGTTCAAAAGCATCAATTCTTCGACGCTCAGCTTTCTTCACAGTCCAACTCTCACATCCATAAATGACCACTGGAAAAACCATAGCCTGACTAGATGGACCTTTGTTGGCACAATACCTGTTACCATTTATTTATTCAATAAACATTGAACTGCTCACTCTGTGCCAGGTGCTAAGTATGGGTCTTTAACAAGATAAGCATAGCCTTGGTCAGGAATCATGGGAATAAAAGACAATAAACAAATAAAAGTTAATAATATATATAGATCCAAATAGGTAAACAAAAATAAACATGTTATTACAGCCTGTGATAAGTGATTGAAGGAGGCCTTCAGAGATATTGCCAGCATCTTTGAACATGCCAACCTCCTACACCTCAGGGTCTTTACAATTGCTGCTCTCTCTTTGTGGAGATCTCTTTCCCAAGGTCCTTGTCTAGCTACCTTCTTCCCATCATTCATATCTACACTAAAACCTCATCTTCTCAAAGATCAGGCTTTCCTTGATTTTCCTACCTAAAATTGTTCCCAGCCTCCCCACCATTTATTTTGTTTTGTTATCCTTTATTTTCTCATAGCACGATCACTATTCAAAAATACACTATGTATTTCCATACAGATTTACTTTTCTTTTCCATACAGGTTTCTTGTTTGACTCCCCCTACCATTCTCAAGATCAATGAAGATATGGATTTTGTCCCTTTTTTTCACTGTATTCCTACCATTGAATAGTGCCTGATGCAAAATAGGTCCTATATGTATTTGATAAATCAATGAAGAAACAGAGAATAATAGGGGAAAGCTTACCTATATAGGGTGATCAAGCAAGGCTTCTCTGAAGTAGTGACTTTTTCATTTTGTTTTTTAATTTACAAGTATCAAAATACAATGAAAACTTCTTATCTGATGTATATAAACACACACAAAAAATAGAAAAATTCTCTTCCTGTTTGGGAAGCCCCATACCCCATAACTGATATGTCAGGGTAATGAGTAGACATTCAACATCCTTTCCATCTTCCTTCCAAGTGCTTTCCTGTGCTATAGAAAATAGAACATTTGATAAATTATATTTTCTATATTTCCATGAGACTAGGGCAATGCCTTTTGTGTTTTTCTTCACCAAATTTTTGATATACAGATATGAGCTTGAAGAAGTAAGAGTTGGATTTAATCAGTGTTCACAATTCAGAAATAGAATTCAGTTGAGAAACAAAATTTACAGAAACCCATAACTTGACTATATTTGGGAGATTAGAAAGAGGAATTGAATTATGATGAGTCATCTTAGTGACTGAAATTCAAAGATGAAGAAAAGTTTAAAGAAGAAGATAATTAATTCAGTCCTGAATGAATTTAAGGTGTCTGAAGCATGTGTGCATGCTCAGTCTCTCAGTCATGTCCAATTCTTTGTGATCCCATGAACTGTATACCACCAGGCTCTTCTATCCATGGAATTTTTCAGGCAAGAATGCTAGAGTGGGTTGCCATTTATTACTCCAAGTTATCTTCCTGACCCAGCGACCGAACTTGGGTCTCTTTGTTTCCGGCATTAGCAAGTAGATTCTTTACCACTGCATCACCTGGAAAACCCATCCTAATGCTATTCAGTGGGCAATCAGAAATACAGGTCTAGAGCAACGGAGCATAGTTGTGGCTGGAGCTACAGATTTAAGAGCCACATGCATTTGTATTACAGCCAAAGCCATGAAATTGGTGAGATCACTCAGGGAGTGTGCATATAGTAAGGAGAGAAAAGAACATATACGGAGTCAGGAATAACGCCACTGAGAAGGAGAATCTAAGAGATGACAAAAAATAGAATTGACAGGTAGGAGAACCAAGTGATTTCAAGGTCATATGGTTTAAAGAAAAGAGAAGTTCAAGAAAGTGGAAGTATGACAAATTCTGCAGAAAACTTAAGACAAATTTTTTTTGTAAGTAGGATGTCATGCATGACCACAGGATGAGCAATTTTAGCTTCTAACCTTGTGTTTTAAGGCTATAACATGACTGCCTTGTTACAGTCATCTGCTGTCCTCAGGTCACAGCCCCCCATTTCCTGAAAAGTTTAGCTTCTAGCTAGCTCATATCCTTCAACACTGCTGCCGTCATAATTCTATCCATGCATTAACCTAGTTTTTCAGATTCTTGACCTCCTCTCCTCCTCTCCTCTTGAATATCCTAGTATATTCCTCTTTCTAGCTCCTCCTTACCACTCCTTGGCTTGGTTTCTCTCCTGATTCTTGTACCATCATAGACTTGTCCCCCTAGATTTCACTGACTGGTTACCTCCTATAACTATGTACTAGTACCAAAAGTTACAGTTCTTCTATAATTTAATTCCAAGCACTCCACTCTCTCTAATCACCACCTTTCTTTTTTCCATTTCACTCTCTATTTTTTCCCCAATACCAATAATCCTTTAAGCTCCATCCTCTGATCTATGGTCCATTAACCCAACCACTATTCATGATCCATCATGTCTCTTATGTTATCACTTTTCCCCTTACCTAGTTTAAATTCTGTGTTTGGTTATCATCCCCACTCCCTCCCTTACACCCTCAGGTACCTTGTTCCATTTGCGGTTGTACTTGCCTAACAACAACAACAACAAAAATCAATACTGATTAAATCCAATTATTGGGCTCTTTTGTGCTTGAATTTGCACATCTAAAGGTAGATGGAGAAAGGCATACAACTATGCTATGACTAGTCTCTCTTACATTTATGATCCCTGACTTCAACGTGTGTGTTCAACTCAGTCATGTCTGACTCTTTGCAACTCCATGGAATGTAGCCCAACAGGCTCCTCTGTCCCTGGGGATTCTACAGGCAAAGAATACTAGAGTGAGTAGCCTATCCCTTCTCCAGAGGATCTTCCCGACCCAGCAACTGAACCAGGGTTTCCTGCATTGCAAGCAGATTCTTTACCAGCTGAGCTACCAGGGAAGCCCAGGCTGCCAGGCAATTTTATTTTATTTCCCTAGTGTATTCTCTCATTCTCCTAAACAACTAGAAGATAAGGGCAGGGAAGAAATAAAGGGTACCAATTTTTCAATTCTTCTTCACTCATCCTCTCACTCTCATTTCCCTTATTGAGAAAAATAGAAAGCAGAAGAGTATTTCCATTTGCTACCACTGTAAGTATCTACTTACCTATGTCTGTACCCTACTCTGTCTTCTCTCCTGTTACTATAGACAAATTTAACTGTGTCAGGAAAAGGATTGTTCTTTTCCTTATGCGCCAGAACCCATCTCCTCTCACCCACTCAAGGACATTGCTCCAGCAATTCTCCCAATTCTCTTTCTGCTCTGACAAATTCCCTTACTACCAGATCTTCCCTAACAGATTACAAACATAAACAAAAGAAAACTCTCTTGATTCCACTTCCCTCTCTAGCTACTGCTTTTTTTTTTTCAGTGAAATCTCTCTTTTTATTAACCCACTGAAATACTCTGTTCTCAGTTTAATTGACCTATTAGCCACGTTTGATGGTCAGTCCCTCCTTTCTTCTTGAAACATTTCTTCAATCATCTTCCAGGATATCAAACTCTCTTGATTTTATTTCCATTTACTGGCTACTCCTTAGTTTCTTTTGCTAGTTTTCTTATCTTCCTTGTTATCTTATCTTACCTTTCTTACTTCCTTGGAGTAGATTGCTCCAAAGCTCAGTTCTTAGAATATTTACCTTTTCTATCTATTCTCATTCCAGTGATGATCTCGTCTACTGTCATAAGTTTAAATGTTATTTATGGGAGATAACTGCCAAATTAATATCTCTAATCCATTTAAGCACTAAATTCCATCCTTTATCCAGATGCCACAAGACTTCTACACTTGAATGTCTCATAGGTATATCATATATAACTGGTTCCCACAACTTTCTTTTCCTACAAAGTTCCCCACCTCAGTAAGTTGTGACCCTATCCTTCCAGTTACTTGGGACAATAATCTTTGAATACTTCTTTGATCTCAGACTCCACATCCAATCTGTCATCATATGCTATTGGTTCTCCCTTTAAAATAGATCCATAATCAGCTCCTTCACTACTACTACCCTGGTCCAGATCACCAACATGTGTCATCTAAGTTACTGCAGTAGCTTCTAATAACCCAGCTTCATATCTTTCTCTTTCAGTCTATTCTCAACACAGAATGTTCCTTTTGAAAACATCAGACAGGACACATCACTCCTCTGCTAAAATCTCTCCACTGACTTTTCATCTCACTCTGAGCAGAAATTTGGGTCATTAAAATGATCTATAATAAGACCTTACATGACATGACCTTCTCCCATCCATTACTTCTCTGACCTCGTTTTCCATTAATTTCCCCCTCACTCTCAGTCATTCTTTGAACATGCCAAGTACACTCCCATCTCAGGGCCTTTATACCCTATTTCCACACTCTAGAATGATAGTCTTCCAAATACTTACATGGTTCACTCCCTCATCTCCTTCCGGTCTTTGCTCAATTATCATTTTCTTTGGTCTGAACAAAAGAGAATGGTTGAAGCTGGAGATATAGATTTGGGAACAATTTGCATCTGGGTAAGAGCTGAAGTTATAATATTGGTAAGGTCACCCAAGAAGTGTGTATACATGTATGAAAGAGAAAGACATGAAAAAAAAAAAAAGATGATTACCTACACAGAGCCCTAGGTAATGTGGTTAAGGAAGAGACTCCCACCTGAAGAAGAAAAAGGAATCAAAAGAGAGTTTAGAAAAACCAGAAAACCCTACTGTTGCAAAAATTCAAGGAATGGGAATTCTTTTAAGAAATGGGATATATGTAAATTCTGCGGTAAACTTACATAATATATGAGTTTGGTAAGTAGGAAATTATAAGGAACCTTAGCAAAGACAGCCTCACTGACGTGGTTTGTTGAAGCTGGTAAATAATGAGTTGAGAAAATGGCTGGAATATATGGAAAGAGACTGAAATTGGAAATTACTATTTTAAGAAGCTTAATTCAGTAGAGAAAGAGAAGATTTAGATGTTAAATAAGAGTGAACGCTGGTAAATGAGAAGGAAGGATTTTGTTCTCATCGCTCAGCTCTGTTTGCTTCTGTTTGACTTCATTCTCTTCCAAATCTCTCCAAGTACGCATGGCAGGACAACCTCCAGAAGCTCAACTTCCTGTAAGCTCATGACCTTACAGGCTGACTGCCAGGGTCCAGCCCCGGTGGATCCAGGGTAATTCGAAGGGGGGACTGAGTCAGCATCCTAGGAATTAATTGCTTAATTAAAGAAATGGAGGGAGACTCAGCTGGTAAAGAATCCGCCTGCAATGTGGAAGACCTGGGTTCGATCCCTGGGTTGGGAAGATCCCCTGGAGAAGGGAAAGGCTACCCACTCCAGTATTCTGGCCTGGAGAATTCTATGGGCTGTATAGTCTACAGGGGTGCAGAGAACCGGACACGACTGAGCGACTTTCACTCACTCACTCACTAGAAAGAAATAGTGTAGTAGGAAAATGCTAGTGGAGAAAAAGAGGCTGAATAACTTGGTTTATGTGGAATACCAATAAAACTCCAAGACAAGGAGTTTGCACCACCTATGTAGGCCACAGGCATCTTTCTGTTCTCCCGAAGGAGAGGAGACACTGAGGCCTCCCCGGTCAGATCTTAGAAGCCCAGGTAAAATTAGCAGGCTTGGTGAGTACCCACTCTCCAGATGGGAATTCAGCCAGAAAAATCGAGAACAAGAAAGAAACAACACGGGGGAATCAATCTTTCCAGAAACTGATCCGTCTTCTTTATTTTCAGTTCAGTTCAGTTCAGTCGCTCAGCCGTGTCTGACTCTTTGCGACCCCATTAATCGCAGCACGCCAGGCCTCCCTGTTCATCACCATCTCCCGGAGTTCACTCAGACTCACGTCCATCAAGTCGGTGATGCCATCCAGCCATCCCATCCTTGGTCGTCCCCTTCTCCTCCTGCCCCCAATCCCTCCCAGCATCAGAGTCTTTTCCAATGAGTCAACTCTTCGCATGAGGTGGCCAAAGTACTGGACTTTCAGCTTTAGCATCATTCCTTCCAAAGAAATCCCAGGGTTCATCTTCTGGTTGGATCTCCCCGCAGTCCAAGGGACTCTCAAGAGTCTTCTCCAACACCACAGTTCAAAAGCATCATTTCTTTGGCGCTCAAACTTCTTTACCGTCCAACTCTCACATTCATACACGACCACAGGAAAAACCGTAGCCTTGACTAGACGGACCTTAGACGCCAATGTCTCTGTTTTTGAATATGCTATCTAGGTTGGTCATAACTTTTCTTCCAAGGAGTAAGCGTCTTTTAATTTCATGGCTGCAGTCACCATCTGCAGTGACTTTGGAGCCCCCCAAAATAAAGTCTGACACTGTTTCCACTGTTTTCCCATCTAGTTCCCATGAAGTGATGGGACCAGATGCCATGATCTTTGTTTTCTGAATGTTGAGCCTTAGGCCAATTTTTTCACTCTCCTCTTTCACTTTCATCAAGAGGCTTTTGAGTTCCTCTTCACTTTCTGCCATAAGGGTAGTGTCATCTCCATATCTGAGGTTATTGATATTTCTCCCAGTA